>PNRQ01000042.1:0-187800 GCA_003439915.1 Trichoderma atrobrunneum | reverse complement strand
GTGTAAGCCCATTTTTATCGCTGGCCATTAATGTCGGCTCCCTTGTCAATAAGAAGCCTTGCTATTACCTCGCACTCATTCCGAAGAGCCCATAAGAGCGGTGTAAGCCCATTTTCATCGCTGACATTAATGTCGGCTCCCTTGTCAATAAGAAGCCTCGCCAAAGCATCGTGGCCATTTTCAACAGCCACCCAGAGCATTGTGAGGCCGTAATATAACATATCCTTCGCGTTAACATCCCCCCCGTTCTCGAGAAGCAACTTCACGATGGGCTCATGGCCATTTTCCACAGCCATTAGTAATGGAGACCTCCCGTGCTTGTTTCGTGAAGTTGCTAAAGCGCCGTATGACAGGAGGAGATTGACTACATCTGTCTGACCCTTTTGTGAAGCTAAGAGAAGCGCTTCGGCACGCTCAGCTTCGTCACTACTCTCCCCCCGGCTCTCGAGAAGCAGCTTTACGATAGGCTCATGGCCATTTTCTGCAGCGACCAGTAATGGAAACCTCCCGCGTTTGTTTCGCGAAGTTGCTGAAGCGCCGTATGACAAGAGGAGACTGACTATGGCCACTTGCCCTCTTCGTGAAGCTAAGATAAGTGCTTCGTCATCACCCTCGGCTTCGTAGCTGTTGTCAAATTCCCGTGATCTGTGTGTATCGGCTCCAGCTTTGAGCAATTCTAAAAGAAACTCCTCAAGAACATTGTCGCAGCCCTTGTAAGAGAGCTCTTTTAAGGTAAAATAGACAGCTCCGTCGAGTTTGATGTTTCTCTCGAGAAGCTTCAAGAGCAGCGCTTTGTTTTTATTACGAATGGCGCGGAGAACGAGCTCGGTCTGCTGCTCGAATAGATCGGCACCTGCCTCAATCAACTTCAAGATCACCTCCTCGGCGCCCAATAATGTTAGGGCAATGATCAATGGCGTCTCGCCATCGTTATTTTTCGCGTTGATATCCACAAAGTGGTTACTTCGGTGGCTTGTGTCTTTGTCCTGGCTGATGCTTTGGTTAATCGCCCCATCTCGAGACTGCCACTCGATCGACCGATTCAGCAGCGCGAGTGCCATATCTTGATGGTCATCTCTGAGGGCAAGAAGTAGTGGTGTGTTCCCGTCTGAGTCTCTACCATCAATTTCTACATCATCTTTCTGCAGGAGTGCGTTGAGGGCGCTCTTCGAATCAAGTTCAACCAAGACATGAAGCAACGTTGCTTCAATGAATGGCCACCCCGCGGGTGCGTAGGCGTTATTAGGATCCATGACTCTCCATATGCTCCCAATTTTCTTCAAGAATTCAGATTGTCGATCCCATTGAATGAGTTGGAGGAGATCATGTTGAGGAATTCCTTCCTGTTCCACCACCCAGATATGGTAAAAGACGGACCGCACTACATATGGTACTAATGGAAATCTTGCTGAGAATGCGCCGCGAGATAGCTGAGCCCCTTCTGACACCTCCCTCAACGCCAAGTATCTGAGACAGGACCTCGATATCTCAAAATGGCCAGCTCCGATTTGAGATTGAGAGGCATCCTTAAGTTCGACATGGTTGAGAAACTTCTCGAGGACATAGTCGGCGACTGATTGGTGGACGAACTGAACTTCCCGATCCGAGTCTTCTCCTCCAGGTTCGTATTGCTCCCAAATCTCACGGGTGTGGAATTCCACCAAGCCTCTGGAAATGTGTGTAACGTGCTTTTCGAAATCCTCTAAAGTATCGGACCAGCTATCGTGGCTTCTGAGTTCGGAGACAGTTGTGTAAGTCATGTCTTTATCGGTAGCAAGCGCTTCTCGAAGCTCTTGTGCAGACAGCGGTCGCTCAGCAAATAGAACCCACTGGAACAGCTTGGTCATCTGATGATTTTCGGCTCTAGTAACGCCGCTTAAAATGTCAGTGTATAGCTCGTCAAGGGCTTCGGGGGTAGTTTTGATCTTCTCGTGCAGCTTCTCCGCCTTGATGCCAATTGTGTTCCCATCAATCACTATTGAAGTGATTAAGACTGCCCACTGGAATCCTCCTTGGGCCTTCAACAAGATCTCCTTTTCGATCTGCTCGCGCTTTGCTTTTGGTTGAATTTGCTTTAGTCGCTCTCGAATGACCAATCGGATGTCTTTGTCATTTCTCTCTTCTACAAAGATCGTTGAGATCGTGTCAAGGCCAAGAAGTGGAAAATGTCTGGAAGAAAAGCATATCTTTACTTGCGCTTCTTCGCGTTCAACGTTGTTCATGAGGTTTTTGAAGTACTCCAACAAGAATTTAGCATGAGTTTCTCCACATTCATCAATCGCGTCGACGAAGATGACTACAGGTTGGTTGCTCGTCCCGTTGATCAAAACCTCAGACATAAATTCTTGAAGTTCTTCTTTGGTCCAAGTCCATCTATTCTCCTGGCAAGTCCCAAATCGCCTCTGCTGGTCATTAAACCGGTTAGTGAGTCGAGAGAGATATTCCGGGAAAGATATGAGCATGGAGTTCAGTAATGCACGGAATACACCCAGGGGGTCCTTCTGTAAAGGCGCTCCTCGACCGTGAACGAAAAAAGACACAACGAGCTCCCCGGACTTTCTGCGATCCATCATTGTAAAGGCGTACTTCATGAGAACGGACTTTCCAGCCCCGGGATTCCCTTTAATCCAGAAAAGTCCTCGTGACTTGTTCATCCAAGCTTGGTATTGCGAATCTTCGAGGAGCCACTCACAGGTGCCCTTTGCGGAATGAATTTCTTTGTACCTGTGCTCTTGTTCTCGAAAAGAAAGCGACCTGAGACATCCTATGCCGGGTTAGTGGCTTATCGCACATTGTTCTTGATCTACAGACCAATGTTTTCATCGGAAAGCCATGCTGATGCTGGCGGAGCTGTTAGTATATTGTATATGTATAGTCAAGGCTGGTCACGCACAATTGCTTCCAAGTGCTGTACTCATGGTAACAGATCTGCTTTGTGGTCTTTTTATTAGTGGCCCTAGAGCGATCCGAACACGGGTGTAGAGCTCGTCGTATTGGTTGTTATATTTCACCATCTCGGAATGATTGCGGTTAATCGGATGTTGATGGTTACTGCCGCATGTCGCGGATGAGACGTCGACTAATACTTTAGGATCTCCGGAGAGTTTCCATTTGCCGTCTTCCGTCTAAACAAGACATAAGCAACGTTTCAGGGCACTAATATAAAAGGCAAAAAGTCCTCAAGAGCGCACCTCGACTGCAGTGGGGGAATTCTCCGTTTCGTAGAAGGAGATAATTCGATGACGTTTTGTGCTGAATGCATTGCCGAAGTCCTTTTCGAGGCGTTGAAGGAGTGCTGAATTTTTATTGAGCGACTCAAGAAGATTTCTGTTGGGGTTGTCTTTAACCAAAGGAACAAGTGACTCAATAGCCATCCCTTGATGAGGAACACCGAAGAACAGGAATCCAGAAGTAGAATTCAGTATCGATTTATCTTTCTCGTCTGATTCTTCTTTTAACTTGACTATGGCCTGCGACTCGGATTGTAAGTACCCAGGTGGCACGGAAATTGTTTCATTAATTTTTGGTGGAGGCAACACAAACCTCTTTAATAACAAGACCCCCGAGGCTGTGCCCAATGAAAATTATGGGACGAGTTTGGGTGAAGTCCTGAATACAAGCTTAGCCAGAAGAGACAATTTGAAAAGAAGCAGACAATTCTACAAACCCGAATGCCTTTCATGTCCATATGAAGAGTTTTACCCAGGTCCGTTAAGTTCTGAAATGACCTGCTCCGAATGAGTCGAGTGTCATATCCATAGATTAAGATCCTTGCCCCAGGAACGTCTATCGGAAGAGCATCACGGAGCCACATAAACGACCCATTTCTTTCTTTAAAAGAGCCGAACGCGTGTCCGCCGAGACCGGATATTGCGATCACACTGAATACATTTGTCAATGTCATACATGTCGTCAAGAATTCTTCTCTGACTCACTCAACATAGCAGTCATCGTCTTTGGTATGTTGAAGAGGCGTGAAACCCGAGAAATGAGTATCAAACACAAGTGATTTTCTCCGGCTGAAGTCATCCTCCCCCGAGGTCTCGTCCACCGGGAGGTTGAATACCCATTCATTTCGAGAAAAGTCGGACAGACAGCCTGGGAGAGTATGAAAACTTAGAGTTGCGACTTTACTGATTTGTTCGATCGGGTTGATTGCAAGTGAATGAACAACAACGCTCGCGCCGGCTTCTATGGAAAGGATCTTCTTAACGAGCTCACGGACATCGGCCCTAGTTTCGCATTCACATGGGATCCCTCGTAACCTAAAATTTTGGTAGCGATCGGCTGACATAACGCTGCTGCGCTGACGACAGAGATTCCAAGAACTCGAGGGTCAGAGTAATTGGGTGGAAGCGGTATTTTCCAGGGTCGGTAAAAGCAGAGCAAAACCCGGCATCTATACCGCAAAATGTCGTCAAGCCTTAGCTTTGCGCGCAGCGCAATTTGTGTCCCAGGCTCTTGTCAATAAGATGTTTTCAAGTCGGGCAGAAATACGCGCCTGTGCGCCTAATAGGCGGACAGGGCCGCGTCCAAATTCGAGGCTGGTCAAGATGATTGGGCATACACCCGCTATTACTGGCTGGACCTTCGAGCGTTGGATTGGTCGGTCCATGGCGACACAACCTTCAGCCTGGTCTTGGCTAGCTGCATAGTATGTAGAAGATATTTTCTCTCTTCTCTCTCCTCTCGGTCTCTTTTAAAAGAGAATCAAATCCCTGCCAAAATGCCCGTTATTATGTTAAATGGGTGCTAGAATCAGCCGGTGTCCGTTGGTGGTCACCTCTTGTTCATGGGAGACCCTGAGGATTCCCCTACCCATGGCTATACTAGAACTAGGAGTAAGCGTCCCCGAAGAATTAGATACCAACCCTTTGGCAAGAGAGTGGTATCTATTGACCCCATTCACGATATTGACTCTTTCATTAACGCTTTTATTAATCACCGGCATGATGGTTAGAGATTGTCAACTATGGACTAGTCTCAATAAATGGTAGAACGACTGTCAATACAAAGGAGCTGATTGGCGATACCATTAGTATATTGGGTGTAGACTAAGTAGCTTTTCATGAGGCGAACTCACGCAGAGCCTCATCAACCACCAGATTTTCGGAACCATCTGTCGGACCTACGTCGATTCTCGCTTGCCGTAAGGCGTCTTGAAAGCACCCCATTTGGTGCGATTTCGGTGACTGCCTCTACAGCTCAATGCTACCTTTTGGCGGAGTTGAACACAGACGATTGGTCAAGATGCCAGCCAGATTGTCGAAACGCCGACCTGGAAACGCCGACTTGGCAGCCTATATATTCCCTCGCAATAATGGACTGTGTGTTCCCTCATATATAAACCCTCTTTCGATCATGATAGATAATACCCTAGCTTTGCCACCTTAGCATGCTGCCATAAAAAGAACGACTTAGTCCAGTTTTGCACGGGAATACGGTGTTCTCTCTAGGAACAGACGATCTTCTGATTTCTCAATGAGGAGCTGACTGCCTCGCTGATTCACCTCGACCTCCACAATCGACGACTTACTGTGTATACCTGTACAATTGGCCAGATTTTCTGGACATACAGACCATATTCACTATGCTGCCAAAGTGGGTAACCCATCGCGCTATGGGAACAATGGTGGTGATGCTGCTGTTCGGTGCTGCATTTTCCATAGGCCACCACTTCTTTTATCAAAGCCTGTCGGGAAAGCCGCCGCCAAGTTCAGTGTATTTCAGCCGTCTTGGTGGCGGCTTAACTGGACAACAAGTTAACTTGGCCGTCGGCTCCGTATTTGCCTTCATTGTCAACTCTGCTTTTGGCGCTGTGATAACCACTGCGGCGGATCAGGCGCTGTGGACAACGGTTCGGACAAAAACATTGAAGCTGGGCACCATTGACAACTTGGCGACCGTAACAACCGGAATCTGGAGCATATTTGACTTTCGATTGTGGAGAGAAAGCCCAATCAGGATGATTTTAGTTACTATCTTATGGTAAATACGAATCTTCTAGATGATGTATATACACATACGGAAGCCTATAGATACTCACATTTATAGGCTTATATCCATTACGTCTTTCATAACACCAGCCACCCTTAACGTAATATGGTCAGCAACAACGTCCACATCCTTAATGAGAGTCTCACAGATCGATTTTACCAGCTTGAACTTTGCCAACATACAATCACAGCCAAGCCTCTCGCCTATGTATGCATACAGCAATCCCCAATACGCTGTCCTGCAAACAGTGGCGGGAAGCACGACAGGAGGTTATGTCTTGCCAATATCCTCACCATCCGAAAATGCTACATGGCTGCTGGAATTTCCCGGGCCGGCTCTGTTGTGCGAAAACATTAACGAAACATCGGCTTTATATCGCAACATCTCCGACAATATCATCAACGCAATGACTGCGGGAACAGACGGTTGCGTGCGATCTTTCGGCTACCTCTCTTGGGTGCCGACTGTCCCCGATATCAATTCCGGAGCCATCAGCTCGCTACCGTTCCCTAGCCTCTTTAATATCTCGGATAGCAAATTGAGTAGTGTTGTATATGAAGCACCATCACTGCCGCTCGGGCCAGTAAGCAGGGACGCTGAAGTATTGGAACTCTATATCGCAGCTATGCCGGGCATGAATCAGGACAGTATTTGCCAAAGACAGCTACCTAATATGACCATTACGAGTTGTTATATGTATAACACCTCATACATAGCGAACTTTACATACGTCAACAACATTCAGAGCGTAAATATTACAACGCAAGGCTCGTTCAATAACATCTCGGCAATGGAACCCATCGCAGGTACATCTCCGCTCGAAATTAACCAAACCTTTCACAATCCGCCCATCTACAATGTACAAGGAGTCGAGAATTATGCTTATGAGGCTGTAATGGATGCTTTTGGGCGAATGTTCGTGGGAGCTATCGTCCGTGAGTTTGACGGCGATGCGTATGGGAACACGGTGGGGGTAACAATTGCTGCCGATATGGCATCAACACCGCTCCTACGAACGAAAGAATTCAACTTCTTGCAGTCTATTATTGTAACAGGTAATATAAAGTTTCTGAAAGGGTTTGCTGATTCAACGATACTGTGGAACGGCAATTCTGTCGAAGCAGCAGCCAACTCGACCATCCCTATGGCTGGGGTTATGGAGGAGCTATTCCGCAATGCCACTGTGTCCCTAATGAGCAATTCTTTGTTGCAGTCAGTCAGCCATATCCCTAGCATCTCTTTGCCTATACTTTACTTTCTTTGCTATATACAATTATGCTAATATACTTACAGGCCCAATTATTCTTCCCCATATGCACCACCTGATGTGCCCGTGACACAGACACACTATGCTTTAATTTACTCATATGCAGCCAATACTCTTTGGCTTGCGTATGGAATTGCCCTTGGTATGACTCTTCTTAGTATCCTATTAGGAGTTGTCTCTATATACCACAACATTGGTTTTTCGTACATGTCCAAATTCTCCACGATACTTCGAGTAACTCACTGTCTCGATCTGTCGGATGCGATAAAACCTGAAGATAAGGATGGAAAAGATCCGACGCCACAATACATTAAGAATTTGACGGTTTCATTTCCGCCAACAGGAGATACAGTGCGTTATAGAAGAACTACGAAAGATTCAGAGGGAGATCAATTGCGGCAGACGGAGGAGAACTAGACGCAGATGGCGAGTCTTATCATTTTGTGTTGTCGTGATGCTGAATAATAGATAGCCTAATTGCAAGGCATTTTATAACTACAATTAACGTTATTAGCTTAGTCCTGTTTATACTAAGAGCAGCTAACTATCATTTCTTGTTTCAGATGCTAGGCTGTTGTGAGATTTCTCCCAAGACTGCCTAGTACCTTCCAAGGTATTGCTGAATGCAAGCTCCCCCCTCCCCCCCGACCGAGACTCCGCAGCCGTAGGGGGGGATATGATAGTATAGCATTAATAAAAGGCGTGTTTTTCTTAATCAATATATTTTTATATATAATAATATTTTTATTTTATACTCAACTACTTGTTCTTTTTATATACGGAAACCATATAGTAGTAAGGTAGTATATAATTTTTTATTATTGCTGTCCGCAGCTGACGATGGCGTAGATGCATTCGCACGATCTACCCGCTCATTCATACCGACCCAACCAGGCTCATTAAAGGCTACGTTGTCGTCATTTACAGTTGAAGGCGGGGATGGCGCCTCTGAACGATTCATCTGTTCACTCATGTCATCCCAGCCAAGCACCTCAGCTGTTGAGCTGGCGTCGTCGTTTGCAATGGACGAAGGGGGCGGCGCATCTGAGCGCTTCATCTGCTGAGTCAAATCATCAGCACTGGACGTATTGCTGTTCGACCTCGACGAGAAGGATGCAACGTCTGGCGCCAGAGGCCGAAGCCTCTGATCTAGGCCATTTCCCATACCTGAGCCAGATGAAGGCGAGTCGCCGTCGTCCGACTGCTGCATGCTGAAGCTCTTCTCGCTGACATCGCGATCAGCCGTACCAACAGAGCCCAGCTCTGTAATCTGCTGCCAAACCGCACCTGCCAAACGTCCTCAGCGCTAAGCCGATGGGAAGGTTCCCATGATAACATGGCGCTTAGAAGGGTCGCCAAGCCGTCCGGCATTCGAGTCTCCAGGCGTGCGAGTTAGTTCAGCATAGTAGAGTAGTGTTCATAGTCAGAAAGCGGACCAGACCACATGCAACCATCAAATGAAGCCAGGATAGATAAAGCCAGGCTGAAGTTGTCGATAGCATTGGTGTAGGTCCTCTGAGTGGCAATCTCAGGCGCTTGATAGGCGAGAAGTCCAAGAGCCTTTTCAGAATCCCGGAGGCCCGCCTTGGCCATGCCAGAATCACTAGTGGCAGCGGCGGCAGGCTGCAGCGAGAGCACTAACAGATTGCTGGGGTTGATATCTCTATGCATGATACCTGCGGCATAGAAAGTTTTTGAGCCCCTCGAGAGCGTGGCGAAAGAGCGCAAACTTCACAAATAGGCGAATATCCTGCCACGGTGCAGTCTCAAAGGTAAAGGGTGCGTAGGGCATGACCAGATGCATATCCTCACCCTCGGTTCGTGAACAGGGTAGCGGATAGCCATGTCCGCGTGATTTGAAGAGCAAAGGTATAAGACCGCTAGATGCATGAGCGGCAAGTATTGAAACAATGCTAATCTCTTTGACAACAGCTTCGATGTTGTCCTACGATCATTGTATAGTCTTACATGCAATAGGATTCCCAGCCTTTCTGTCCACGCCGGCCCTAACGACGCAAGTATCGCCTTTCGCAATAACATTGTATAGGATGACATGCCTCAGACGGATGTGATCACGCCGCGGTCGAATCGCGAAACAGTAAGGGATATCCTAGTTCCCAGGCTGTGTTTGCATATATACTTTGCGACTGGCTAAGTATGCACTTGTACTCTCGATGGAATACCGGAATGCGTAGTTCAGCGAGCCGATGTGGAGCAATTTGTAGACATACGAAGAACATACTCCTCGTTATCCTGCAATTCAACGTGATCGCTTTGGTTGTAAGCGTTCAGATACCATAAGGAGTGGTTGTCATTCACATTGCGAATCATCAAGACCCCGGATTTGGGGTGAACAAACACTTCGAATAGCTCACGCCCTTTGAAGCAGCGCGATGAAGAAGAACAAATCGGAATGTCGATGTGTTGTTCATACTTATCGAAGTACAATTTTCCAACGGTCCACGCAGAGCCACGGCCATGGTTTTACTGCCGAATGTAAAGATAATGCATATTTTGAGCGTGAGCCGGCATCTTGGGCATCTGATGAGGTGGTGTTTGTCGAATGCCTGGTCGCTAGGACTAAAAAAGCTTGTAGTAGAGGATTATAGAATCACTTATTACAAAGAAACAGGGAAGGCATTATTATTGGAGACAGTAGTGAGAAGAAGAGACAGTTAAAGCCAGGCTAAACAAAAGGTAGACATCAGGCAGCACTCGAGGAACCTATGCTCCGCGGATTGCATGTAAGTGGTGTGAGTGGATACGACCTCGTCACCATATTTACGCGCGCGCCACGGGAGTTTCTGGTCGTTGTTTGGCACTTGTAACATGGATTTTTTTCGTGTTACAAGGCGCAAAAAAAATATTTCAGGCCTCCATGATCGTGATAGAGCAAGCAAAAGGCTTCTAGGGCCCATGACAAGAAAAACCAACAATGACCAGAAAACGCTTTGGCGCGCGAAGGTACCTATCACCATCAGAGTCCGATAATGTATCACCTCACTCAGTACATGCACCTACCTATTACCTGTAAGGTAGCAGGTATTAATTACATGTATAGTACATGTACGGAGTACCTAGGTGCCTAGGGCTGTGGCTTACAACTACAAGCTTCCAGTAGCAGTAGGATATTGTTCATCACTTTATATAAAGTAATTAATATGCTCTCATAATCATTTATAATGAGCAAATATTTTGTTACATTTTTTTAACTATTCTAATAAAGCTTTTTAATCAATTTATTAAACTGATGTGTATATTTTGAATTTTTACAGGTGTGGCCGGCTCTTGTACGTCGTAACACGACGGCTTTCACCGCCCTTCACTGCGAAGCCGTCGAAGACGAATTAAATCAGAGGATTTTGTGACGACGCGGGCTGACTTATTCCATTTGGCTGTCTTTGAAGGAGGCTGTGTACACACGTATATCAGCACTGCCGCACGGGCTGTCACAGCAGGCGTTTTTTCTTCCCCCTTTGGAGAGGGAGAAAGACTTTTCTTTTGTGTGACATCTCAACCTTGAACTCTTTTCCTTACAGAGAGCAGCGGTTCGCACGATCGACCCTTAGAAGTGCTATTCCTCTTTTATTTTCCTTGTACTTCTTCTTTTCGTTCGTTTAATAATACGAACAAGAACCTCTTACTGACGCTGCGAGTCAGAGACATACATAATCAGCCCAAGGGCCGATGCCTGAGTATGACATCCTCAAACCGAGATGCGGTGTTTATCAAAGCTCGGGATGAGTTTCTAGGCAACTTATCGCCCACTGAGCAATCTCTGTTTCAGAATTCTTTGACAGCGGAGAAACTGATTGAAAACATCGAAAAATTTGCCCGCTTTCAACAAAATCGCAGTGCGTGGGCGGGCTCTCTGGAAAAGATTAGAGCATTGAATGGCCGCCTTAAATTATACTTTGCCATGATCGAAAAACTTACATGTATACAGTCTAATCCCGAAATCTCTACATCTGTTTGGGGGGCTATCCATCTTATTTTACTGGTATGTTCTTGTGATTTGTTGCATATTTGTGCTTATATTGGATGCAGTTGGCGAATAATTTCGGTTCATATTTCGATAAAGTACTTGATATATTTAACAAATTGGGACAAAAACTTCCACTTTATGAGGATATCCTGAAGCATTTACCTCAAGATATTAACCAGAGCTTTCAAGCTTCCCTGAAGAATCTCTATTGCGATCTTTTCGAATTTTTCACGGCCGTTGCAAGGGTTTTCAGACGAGCAAATGGAGGTAGGTACCTGTAACTCTGGAGTTAATGAAGTGAATATTGACCTAGTTAATGTACAGAACCGCGACGTGCTGTATTCGTCGTCCCACGCATGGCATTCCGGCCCTTTGAGTTGGAATATAAGACGCTGATTGATAAGATCGACTTACATTGCGAAATTCTATCACAACAGCAGAGCTTACTACAGACGCAAGTGGCTTTCGAGACACATGCAAAACAAATTGAATGGGAACAGAGCTGTAAAGCAAAGCAGGAAGAATCAATTGCTAAATATGATAAGCTCTGCAATCAGGTGGCGGAAAGTGAGATGGAAAGCTCCATTTGTAGGTGGAGCAAAGCAGCGTATCAGAGATTTTTAGGCTAATTGTTTGACAAAAGGGAAAAGCAAAGAAGCAGCTAGAGTATGGCTCAACTCGCCCACACACCAGCAACTCCATGAAGCACTGGAGAAAGCAAACAAAGTTCGATTGGATGGCACCGCTGAATGGATTTTCGCCAATTCGGAATACAAATCGTGGATATCCCAAAAGAAAAACGCCAGCAGTGACTGCTATACTAATACACAGGTACTCTGGATTAGAGGTAGATGACACTGGATCAAATAACGTGATTTGAGGATACTAACATGGAGGCCAATTAGGAAATCCCGGGACAGGAAAAACCGTCCTTGCATCGTCTGTCTTGAAAAATCTCCAGAATAACTCCGGCAATGACGATGACTCACCCATTCCGGTGTCACATTTCTTTCTCTATAAGTATACAGAGACAAAAAGTCCACGTGCTGCGTGGAGTCTTATGTTATCGTATATTCTCGACCGATATCATAATATCCCAGACGTGATGAACGCATTCTCTTTCACAAGAGAGTCATCGGGCACTGCTTACGCTCTGGAGTCAGATCTTGTTAATCTGATGAATATGGTAGCTTATCGACTTCCAAAGCTTATCTTACTTCTTGATGGTGTAGACGAAAGCGATAGTCCAGAGGAAGTATATCTATCGATTAAATCCATTCTTCGTGGTACTGAAGCAAAGGCGCTGCTCTTCAGTCGACCAAACATTGGGCTCCGAAATCATCCACATTTGTTATCTCGGTGTATTGACATCACCCGAAGCGACGTTAAACAAGACGTGGAGCTGCTAGTAAACACAAGTCTCGCCGAGTTTGACTCCGATGGTACGGATCTCTTGCATGCTCTGCCTGACGCAGTCTCTCGTTTAGTCGAAAGTGCTAATGGTATGATACTGTGGGTTCATTTAATGATGGTTTATTTGCATCTGCTTGATGACACTGAGGAGAGGGTGAGAGCAATTATTGATATACCTCAGCATGATGATCTCGTGAACATGTACATTCGAATCCTGCGGAACATTTCGAAGAGGCATGAGCTTGAACGAAATATGGCAAAGCGAATATTTCTGTACCTTACTTCTACCGTCCATCACCTCAAGGCAGCAGAACTCTGGGACATTGTTTTGAAGTGGAAAACGCCATCGCGACCGCCAGGACTTGTAGCAAAACCCTCTCCTACCTCATCGGAGTTGGAAAGGTTCCATTCGGATATTCTTGTACGCTGCGGAAGCCTCGTCGAACGGCGCGGTGATGGGTACGGGTTTATTCATCAGTCTGCCCTGGAGTTTTTCCGAACGGGATTGGACTTGGGCAAACCTGATTGTCAAGATCCGCACATTGCACAATTCTTGTTCGGACCGGCCGAAGGGCATAACCAGATAGTCATGGATTGCATCACCTACCTGACTACGAGAATTCCGAGTTCCCCACTCTCCGGAAATTTAAGAAAGCAGGCTGAGAAACATGAGATTAATAACTGCTTACCGTTCGCTGCCTATGCATCCTCGACTTGGTCAATCCATCTCAAATGCGGAATCGAGGCTGCGGCGACAGTGCCGCAGTCAGATGGGAAGCGACTTCTGCAGTCTGTTTTCGCCCTAGCACAGGTAATGCAGGAATTTTTCTCCAACAGGCTGGCCATCATGACGTGGATCGAGTTACAATACACAATATCGGATAACAAGCAACATCTTGAAGCCTTTCAGAATGGGTGTGTCGCATTTGAATCGATGATTCGAAAAACAAACATGGAGCTGCAAGAATTCAAAGCAACCGTAAAAAGTTTTCATGATGACATGAAATCACTCCATTCAAGTTGGGGTCCAACACTTATCTCAAACCCTCATTTCATTTGGCATGATATCACGGCTTTCTTTGATTCGAGATTCCTGCAGAAAACTTCTGCCGTCACTGTCCACTCTTTAGGACCGCCGAAATCGGATGATCCAAAACTAAGCATTGAGCCACTGGCTCTCGTTTCAAGGGAGACAGATGATAAGAAGTTTAACGCGGTCTTAAGTATTTGGCCGACGAAGTGAGTGTCTTCTGTGCTTCCAAGCCCCGGTTTACTGTGGTAACTAAGTTATTAACGAGAAACTTGAGCAGGGAATTCGAACAAGCATTGAAAAATGGAAAGACCTTAGATAAGAAATGCACTGGTTGGGTCATTTCATTCCACAAATACGACAAACGATCCAGCACGCCTCAAATGATCGCCGACATCAAAGTACCGCTAGAATCGCATGACCTTCAAACCTCGTTAGTCCGCCGAAGGGTTCAGAAGAGCCGTAATGCAAGTTCACTTCAATGGTCCTTGGCGCTCCCAATGGCCATCGGAGGTCGATTGGACATGTTCATCGTTCTCGGAAATGTCTATCACTGTATGCTGGATACCCAAAGGCAAAATACGGCTACTCGAAATCATCCGTCCCGTTCTATAAAAGTCCCTGCAGCTTCAATTAGGATACTAAGTTTAACAAACATGAGCAACAGCAACCTGCCATCAATGGCCGACTCGACTATGACAGCTTCAACCTACTCTTACCTAATTAATGACAGTGAGCAGTATATCCTTCGGCAAGATTTACGAAGTATGACTTTGGTATCTACCACCTCCGATCCAGTCATTACCAGTGTGTCGGTCTTCGGCCTAGACAACACTGGGGAGAGCTGGAAGTTCCTTGCGCATTACAAGCCAACTGAGCCAGGTACACAGCTGGCTCAATGCAGCTTCCATCCATCCTTACCGCTGATCATGTTTTATATTAAGGGATTAGGCCAACCACATGTCATTAAACTCTGGTCTTTCGACTCCATTTTTGCTGGCCGGAACGCTCACCAGTCCTCGACAGAATCTGACATATCATCACTTAATATCATTTCTACCCTGTGCCCACCGGTAACTGGGATTGAGGAGCTCTATTTCTCAGCCTGTGGGAAAAACGCTGTTTACAAATGCCGTGGACGCCACCTGTTACATGTACAATCACTGGAAATGAATGCAGCTTACCAAGAGGCTCTGCGTGTGATCCCATGTCAACAATTGTTTGAGCCAATATCCGAGAATGCATTGCAGCTAATCGAGGCAGGCCAGACTAGTACTCTTATGCTACCTCAGCAGAGAATCGCACTCGGGCGATCATTGGTGGCGGGGACTGCATCGTATGACTTAGCGCTGTCTCCAGACAATAGTCGGAGAGCCTTAGAAGTTACGGCCCGGGGCGACGAAAAGACAAGCAGGCAGCATATTCTGTCATTTCCAGATTCGTGGGATATGTCAAGAAACAATATTGATGCCTCGATAGCGGAGTCTAGCTTCTTGCCTGACCACCTCGATATCACAGTTAATCAACGAAGCAAGTATTGGTATAGTCACAACGACAACGTGGGAAGGGAAAATTTCAATCCCATTTTAGTCCGAAAGCATGTTCACGCACTGATGCCTCCAGAGGATTTGCATGTTGAAAATCCTAAGAAACGCTCAGCAGATATGATTGATAGCGCCGCCTCCAACTCTGGGAGCCAAGAAGAAAGTCATCATCGCCGACGGCGCTTACTAGAGTAATATCTTGGGATGTCTACCTAGGTACTTTTTTATATGTATAGAATACGTATGTAGAAATGTAAAATTGATGAGTAAGATGTTAAAATTGCAGCGCCAGCTGCCCTCGCACCTCACAATATGGAAATCCTGTAGTTAGCATACGGGTGCATGATATCGAGGAGCACTGCAGCTTCCTGATTGACATGGAATGAGTTAGTATTTCTTCTAGCCGTTGTACTGCAGGTGTCGAGCCTACTACAAGCGCAATTCCTTCGTCACTATTGCTCAAAAGCACGTCTGTGTATCTCAGAGGCCTCGCAGCAGAATAGCTAAAACAATGCATTTTATTGACAGCTAAGGAACGCACCCTTAGACTGGACTGACAAACAGTAAATAACACACAAGAAACTAGCTGCCTAACTGCTACAAAAACAACAACAGAAGAACAAGTTGCAGCATTGCCTAGTGGATATAATTGTGCTTGATTAATTGGCTTCAGTGCGGTAATATCCTAATGCCTCCAACATCGGCTTGTTATGGAATCTATATAGGTATACGCGACTATCTATATCAGCAGCGTGGTGATACTTATTCCACGCGGGTATACAGAATGTATCGCCTTGCTTCCAACGAAAGCGCTGTCCATTGATATCGGTGTACCCGCTGCCCGAGAATACGTGATATATCGACGAGGCAGTCTCACGAATGACAGGCGATGTGCAGCCTGCGTTCAGACGCTCAGCAGCGCCACCAAGAGTTCGTGATACTATCGAATATGTTAGGGAAACAAGCTGGAGAGACTTTTCACCTCTATTCTCATACCTGATGTACCGTCTGATTTGGTATAATTTTCCGATGACCAGTCGCCTTCGTTCTCATCCAACTTGGTTTGCATGGCTACCCAGGGGAAAACGAGAGGCGAAGACTCGGAATCGACTTCTTCGTACGGATATGCAGGAGACGGGTAGTGCTCAACAAAATGCACTGGCATGAGTGTATAATTTGGCACATCAAGGCCGTCAAGCCAGACCATGGCTCCCGGCCCGTCTTTGCCCTGATCGTGCCAATGCCACGGAGGCGTAAGTACCAAGTCTCCACGCTGCATGCGAAGACGTTTGCCTTCTACAGTAGTGAAGCCACCTTCGCCTTCAATGATGAAGCGCATGGCAAAGGCTGTGTGTCTGTGTGCGACGGTGACTTCGTTCGGCATCACGATCTGGAGTCCCGCAGCCAACGTGTCATTTGCAAATGGAGGCTCTGTGCATAACATTGTCCCGTGTTACTTCTTTTGAACCTCAAATTACATGCAATCATATGGCTTAACTACATACCTCGAGCTGGATTGATCAACATCAATGTTCGTCTTTCAGCCTCCTCTGGAGGCACCACCTGCCCCGCAAGCAGTAAAACTGGTTTGATTTGCTCGTACTGCCAGACCACTGGCACGCACGACGAATTCGGAACTCGTGGGTTAATCTTTGCCATTTCTGTCCATAGAGGCTTGGTATGTGCCTCTGAGGCCAGCTTAAACAGCTTCTGGCTGGCGTCTGCCGCCGCATTGGCGTGCTGGTCAGTCTTTAAAGAGGTCATGATTGTATTCGTGGAGTCGGATAAGATGAATGCGATGTGATGAGACATGGCTAGGAGAGGTTGTCAATGGCGTTAAGTACATGATAACTATTAACGTCCATGGCCACATAGCAGAGATGCGGCAGGGGAATACATGTACGCTTTGCCGATACACACCCGACGGCACGTAAAGGCGGCAAAGACCTGGAGCAGCCGATTATCCCCGTTATTCCAGCAACCATGTATCGCCGTTTATTCCGCCATGATCTTATATATATATATATACATTTAATATACACCAAGATAAAGTGAAAATCCATCGTATATCCTATCATAGACGCCATAAGTCCCATAGTTTCGTTAACTAACATTTCTTCCCCTCATTTATAGACATGGGTTCCATGGGAACGAACAGCGGCTCGTCCGTATCCGCCTTTACTACATCGTCAACGATCCCTTTCTGGCTCAAAGGCAAGCAAATGATATCCGCCGAGACGTTCGATGTAATTTCTCCCCTTGATAAAAAACCATTGTACAAATGCTCTTCAGCCTCTGAAGAGGATGTACTCAGAGCAGTCAATGCCGCGAAAGAGGCATACGTGTCTTGGTCTCGAACCAAGCCAGACACAAGAAGAGACATCTTTCTTCGGGCCGCAGAGCTATTTGAAAAAAGAAGAAACGAGATGTTTCACTACAGCCACACCGAAACGGGCGCAGCACAGAACATCTTCGACATCGAGCATGGCTTTGCCGCCAATGCGTGCCGAAGTATTGCGGGCCTAATCCAGGTCGCAACTACATCGTCGATGCCCATCGTTGCCGAGGAGGGTCGCCATGCTATGTTGGTTAAAGAGCCTTATGGTGTTGTTTTGGCAATATCTCCTTGGAATATCCCCAATGTGTTGGGTCTGCGTGCTTGTTTGCAGCCCTTGGCGATGTAAGTCGATCATTTTCCATCATTGTTACCTTCATGTTCATATTCTGACATTGCAAAGGGGAAACACGGTGGTTCTCAAGGGCCCAGAAGCAGCTCCGGGGACTCTGTGGGCCATTGCGTCTATCCTTCACGAAGCCGGTCTTCCAGCAGGATGCCTCAATACGTTGTACCATCGACCAGCTGACGCCGCTAAGATCACAAACATGTTGATTGCGCATCCGGCGATCAAAAAGATCAATTTCACCGGCTCAACGCCTGTCGGTGCCGTCATTGCCCAACAAGCGGGTAAACATCTGAAGCCAACTGTCATGGAACTCGGTGGTAAAAACCCTGTGATAGTATGCGAGGATGCCGATATCCAACAGGCTGCTCTCAAATGCGCAATGGGTGCCTTTTTGCATTCCGGCCAAATTTGTATGTCTACTGAGCGTATCATTGTTAACGCCAAGATTGCCGACGCCTTCCGTTCAGCTCTTTGCGCTGCCGTGCTCAAATTCTTTGCGGATCAAGGCACTGATGTTGCACAGCTCGTGAATACTAATGCTGTGGAGAAGAACCAATGGCTCCTCAAAGATGCATTGACAAAGGGAGCCAATCTTGCCAACAACGTTGCTCGTGGTGCTGAGTATGGCGGCACGCGAATGCAGCCAGTTGTAATAGAGCATGTCAAGCCTGGTATGGAAATCTACAACACCGAGTCGTTTGGGCCGACGGTATCTCTTCTTGTGGTCGACACTGACGAGGAGGCTGTCGCAATTGCAAATGACACCCCCTATGGCTTATCCAGCGCTGTGTTCACGGAAGACCTCCGTCGTGGCTTCAATGTTGCCCGCGCGATAGAGTCAGGTGCTGTACATATTAACTCCATGACTGTCCATGATGAGCCAGCACTGCCTCATGGAGGAGTGAAGAGTAGTGGCTGGGGACGGTTCAGTGGTTTGCAAGGGCTTGACGAGTGGGTTCAGACAAAGGTAGTGAGCTGGAGGGATTAAATATGTCCCACATGAATGGAAATAGGTGGCACTTGCCGGTTTATTAGAGTCAAGATTGCAACGGTGGAAAGAAACCAAGAACCTATAGGAAAGACGAGTTCAAGTGAAACGGCTAGAAATAGTTGTCAATACATGTATACAACCGACAATATAATGATTTGTCTTTATGCTTCTAGCTTAGAATAAACTTGGTTAGTCTGGGGTAGGACCAACAAGACCTTGAAAAGTATACCGACGCACTCAGTCCAAGAATTAAGTCGTCGAACCTTCTCCTGCCTGAAATAGGTCAGTATAGAGATCAGAATTGATCCACTCTTGAGATGTCCCGAGCTCAAACATTTCCAAAGGATTGGGAGGACAGCTGGTTACAGCCAGACGTTCATTGTTATCAAGTTGAGAATCCCAATTGTATATATTGGGCTGACTGTTACCGTCTTGGGACTCTTGGTCGAGTGATATGACTGAAAGAGGAACATCGTAGCGGTCTGCACTTCCTTGGATAAGCCTGCTGCTGATTTCTAGGTGTTTTTGCAGCATTTTATTAACCCTGCTTCCTTGTTTGGTTTCCTCTCCGACCCGCTGCAAAGACTCGGCAGCGCGCTGGAGATGCCTAAATAACTTCACAATCTTGTTAGAGCGGGAGGTATCGGTGGTCGTGCTGGCTTGTTCAGAGCTGGATCTGGCGGTCGGACTCGTAGTTTCTAGGAGTATACAGCTGAATATGACTACAGCAGCGTTGAATGCTTTGAGGCGTTAGGTAGTTGCATATACAATGCCATGCGAAGAGGGAATGGATATCTCACTGTAGTATATGGTAAACCACCACGTTTTCAGCGCGAGATATGAACCGCGCGTCTTATAGACGATGTCGATAATATCGATTGCTGACTGCTGACAGCTCTCAATGCTGAGTTCTGCAACATGCCGGGAGAACGGCGGATCCTTTTCAAGGTTTCTATCGGAATACGAAGTATGGCGATGAAGTAGAACAGTGCTCAAAACAGGTCGATGAAGAAGGATGCGGATGTTGAGATACCTCAACGTCATGATAGTACTGAGCTTATCAAAGGTAGCCTCAGAATCGTTTTCCATAGAATTATTATTGCCCCATGGTCTCCGTTGCAGCTGTCTGTACAGCTTTTCTCGCCACTCGTTTAATCTTTGCTCTATTGGCATGATATAAGTGAATGCTGCAGATAAATCAAGCGAGAAGCTTTGATCAAGGTTTGAGCCATATAAATCAGAGATGATGGTTTGAAGAATTTCGTATAATCGTCTGCAACGGTTATGTCAATAACTATGGGAAACCGACGCTGCTCTGACATACATTGTTGCAGTGAATAAGCAGACGGTATGACAAGAATACGATCCGTTCCTTGACTTTCTCAAGGCGCTTGGACCATGTATCGCATCAGTATCAGGGGGATCTATATTGATATAGCTGGATGGGATTATTAACGGTCGTCCCAGCGTCATGCTAAACAACCTAGACTCTTGCCGTTAGACATTCAATGTTATGAAGTTATGAAAGGTAGCTCTTCTGACCTGTCCAGTACGACGCAACCGAACCAAGTTCTTCTCCGTCTTTCGGCTTCTGACACGCTGAACTCATAACACAAAGATCGCGAGTGTAGCCCAAGCTGGTATGCTGTTTGCACTGCTTGTCCGTGGAGGTTCCATGCTTCATCCGGTCTATTCGTACCCTGGTAATAGTGCGCCATCAAAAGGAGATACTGCACTGTGTCTGGTGAACTTCTATTCCGCTTTGAGGGCAGGAGCGTTAACCGGCGCTTGGGGCGCAAGCCTTCACTACATGTATATATTACACTCACCAGTTTCCAGCTGGGCCGTATTTGATTCAGTGCAGGCCCATATGGCCCGTGCCTTCTCGCAGTACGCCTCGGAATCTTCTGCATTCTTGATCGGGGATCGATCAGGTTTCGCGCTGATATATGTTGCAATAGCAAAGATTGAGTTAAGAAGACAGACGCAGGACCGGTTTGTAATTCTGTCATCCACATTTGTTATTGAATAGTAGGCTTGAATGATGGTTTCTTCATCTGTGATTGGAAAGATCATCCCAGTATCAGAGAAGAATAGTTTGATGAGGCGTAAAGTGATTGTCTCCTTTGGCAGATCGTAGAGATCGGCAGTTTGTAGAGACTTGGGCCGGCGACCCAATGGGATATTAACCGCATGCGATCCTTCCACTATCGTTGTTTCGATCGCGTCGGTCGTTGATTCTCTCACCTGTACATTGGCTTTCAAAATTGCTGCCGATGCATCCGAAACTTGTCGAAGGAATTCTATGTTTGAAGATGGCCCGAAAAATTTGCTCGTCACTGTCTTCGGTCCCATGAGGGTAGCCATGCCGTCCACCGAATTTGCATCGTTTCGTTGTATGAGATGATTCGTATCCATATCATTCTTGCTATGAATCTGATTCTGGGTATCAACTTCAACATGCTGGATTGAAGGACTCGATTGCTCAATAGAATCGGCCGTCTGATGGCTTCGTTGGAAGAGAATATGTAGCATCTCTTCGATTTTGGAGAGCCTATCATTGTCATTGTTCCTTGGCTGCGGGTGCGCTCCTCTAAAATTGCTTGTTGAAGGCTGCTCGTAGAAGCAATCGAACCCAAGATGAACGCATAGACTGCATGACGGTCGGGCCCCATCACAGCGTGACTTTCGACCTCTACAAGATGTACAGGCGACTGCTACGCGTCTCCGTTTGTAAGAGGGCATAGAACCTGCGTCATGGTCATTAAGGCTCTGCGATTCTGCCATTGTTATTTAGACATGAAAGGATATTGGTCGCGTTCGAATTGTAACCAGGTTCTATGAATCAGGGCATTAATAGGTAGAGAAAATAGTGGTTGGATAAAGCTCTATAGCTGCTTTAGGAAGGTGGCCGGACAAGTACGGAAAAAGAGGCGGCAGTTTATGGCGGCTTTTACACCACAAGGGGACGAGATATAGACTTGTGAGTTGTGAAAGTGTTTATAGTAAGCATTAAGTATAATATGCAGTAATGTATTCGTATATGCTAGCGGCTCATCTTGTTTTATTACTTCTTGTATTTGTGTCACTTGCGGGGAAGGGGAGAGATTTGTGTAATAGAGAATATTAAGATTACTAGCAATATTTAGGCTAGAGGCGGCTAACCTCGCAATCTTTGATACATCACGAAACTAACATGAACTGGTTATTTGTACAACGCACGTGTATGGTATTAAGCTCACGGTCGGCCTGTAACGGTGGGCAAAATTAAAGTGACTCTCTGTACCAATATAAATATGTGGAGATAAGACGTATAATGTGACATAAATCCGACAACTGTCATTTTCGCCCTTGTACTTTGTCGGGCCGTCGGGTGGCTTCCCGTTGGAGTTCGGAATAGGAGTACAGCCTAGAGCTTCGGCATCAGCAACTCCGTCGGGTTCATCGGGAGAGATACCCAACTCCGACATTTATTGATAATGGAGTTTGGAGCATTTGGTATGTAATTCATCATGATGTGATGATACGCGAAGCAGAATTAATACCGTACATAGTCATCTACACGTGTGGCACTCTTCGGTTGCTTTCACACATGACTACCCAAGTTCTTATTATTGATACATATTGATTCACTGATATGGAGCGAAATTGGACTCACTTAATTCGATTTATTGCCGAAGAGGATAATCAGGTTCATCTGGGCCAGATCGATCCTTCAATAGACATTGGACTCGATATCGAGGCAGGTAAACTAGTAAAGGCAAACCTTGTCATTGGCAGCGCATTTGGTGGGAAGATATCCAATAAGATCTTGACAGTTAAGCAGGTAAAGTGCTCCATTACCATGGCTCATAATGTATAATGACATAACCTCTCATTTGGTACAGCTCCTTTGCCCTCTAGCCCAGCACGAAGTACCAATAGTTCGCTGCCTTGGTCTTAACTACCGTGATCATGCGGCGGAAGCAAACATTCCCGTTCCCAATGAACCTATCCTCTTCATGAAACCTCGGACGTCTATTAGCTCACCATATCCCACAACGATTAACGTGCCGTTGATTGCCCAGGATGGCACAAGCGATTACGAAGCGGAACTTGCCTTTATCATTTCGAAGGATGGGCGCGATATTCCAGAAGAGAAAGCACAGGAATATGTTCTCGGCTATACCTGTAGTAATGATATCTCTTGCAGGAGCCAACAGTTCAAAAACAGCCAGTGGTCATTTTCCAAAGGGTTTGATGGTTCAGCGCCAATTGGCCCTGTACTCGTCAGGCCAGACGTGATCGGAGATCCTCCGATATTGGACATTCAAGGGATTCACAACGGTACTATTGTGCAGAGCTCCAACACCAGGTAAGCCAGGCAGAATGTTAGCTATGTATTAACAAAAGCTAACTTATTCCAGGGAACTCATTTTTGGTATAAACAAGACTATTTCGTTTCTTTCACAGGGCACAACGCTTGAGCGAGGCACTGTCGTCATGACCGGTACGGGACCTGGGATAGGAGGTCTTAGGAACCCCAAGATAGTCTTGCAGCATGGAGACGATATGAGAGTGCATATTGAGAAAATTGGGACACTGATCAACAAAGTGTATAATGAGTAGATGCAATGTTCGACGAAAGCAAAGAGCAGCTGCCTTCCATGCTGATAGTCTAGAAGAAGAGTTGAAAGTTGTTGAAAAAGGCTGTAGTAACAAAGCACTTGATTTAGCTGTCCCATTTCAGGAGTCAAGTTCAGAACTGGTCCGAAAAAGCCAATACTACGCGTCATCTACATCAAGGGAACATCCGATCTTCTTCACTCGTAAGTGTTAGTTAGTTTCGAATTTCATTCCCAATCTCTACAAGCGAAACCTCACATTTTCTAGCCAAACTTCTCTTCTACGTCCTACTGCGATCTCCTCCCCGCCCCTATCCTCTGCATTGTTGACAAACTTTTAATTCCTTGCCAAGGACTTCGCATCTATCGGCACACGTGGGCTCCACACTCTTTAACTCTCATGTATATTATTATCTCCCTGCCGAGAGATTTAAGGTCCTTTTTGTTTTGCGGTGCACTTTATAACTTATATATCCCTGCATCGGTGTGTACTGGTACTGCTTATTTCCGGGGCGCTGTTTCAATACGTTTATTGTTTGATTAGCACCTCTTTTTTTAACGTTCTTACGGAGCATTTGTACAAGGTATGAGGTAATATCCTTACAAGGTGTGAGCTGTTATTATTTACTAGTTGGTAAGACTCTATGATTGATCACTATTATACATATATGTTTATTTACTACGAAAGAGTTCGCTTCTTTGGGTTATAAAATGTAAATTAGTAAATACTGTCTATATCCTTTAATTTTTTCCTGCTGGCCTTATCAATCGCAGGAAACTCTTTGTTTGCAGCCCTTCAGCGGCAACATCCCCATACCCTAGTCTCTTTCAGGCACAGATGCAGGGGATGTGGTGGATTCAGCCGGCCCGGGAATTTCAGGTGAATGGGCGCCACGCGGTCAGAGATATATTGTAAATAGAATAAAGGGGTGTTATACTGAGAATTGAGCTCTTGTAGAAGACGCAAACAATACTTTGCACGCTAGCATTATCCCTTACAGTTGTTTATAAAAGACCCCATAGTAACCAACGATAGCAATCCTCCGAAACATATCTGTCGATATAACTTACAGACCGGCCTTGAGTAAACATTTCGTTACTTAACTGCTGCACATTGACAATTTATTGCATTTCTTCTGCATCGCGATCTAGCACCTGCAAATATGAGGACCTCTTTCTTGATTGGCTCTGCCGTTATAGGCGCTGTTTCTGCATACAAGGCTACTACTACTGTGAGTATATATGTAGTTTAATGAGGTCTGCTTAACCGCGGCTAACCGGAAGTCTAGCATTATTATGATGGGCAGGAGGGTGCTTGCGGATGCGGCTCAAGCTCTGGTGGATTCCCATGGCAGGTAAGACTCAAAACTTGTCCAGACTATGAGCAGTAATTGATGGACGTCTTTTCTCTAGCTTGGCATTGGTAACGGAGTCTATACCGCCGCTGGTTCTCAGGCCTTTTTCGATACGGCCGGTGCGTCGTGGTGCGGTGCGGGCTGCGGTAAATGCTATAAACTGACCTCGACGGGAGAGGCGCCTTGCTCTACTTGTGGCACAGGTGGTGTTGCTGGCCAGAGCATTATTGTAATGGTCACGAACCTGTGCCCCTATAATGGAAATCAGCAGTGGTGCCCGAATGTCGGTGATACTAACCAGTATGGCTACAGCTACCACTTTGACATCATGGCACAGAATCAGGTCTTTGGAGATAATGTGGTTGTTGACTTTGAGCCTATTACCTGCCCAGGCCAGGCTGTTGCTGACTGGGGAACTTGTGAATGCAACGGAATACAAGAGACAGATCTCACGCCCGTCCTAGGTGATGACACTAGCCTGCCTCCTACCAGCAGTTCAAGCTCAAAGCCGGCGGCATCGTCGACAAAGGCAGCGGCATCGTCTGCAAAGCCAGTGACATCTTCGGCAAAGCCAGCGGCATCATCGACACCGCCATCCACCGGTGGACAACAACAAACGCTCTACGGCCAGTGTGGAGGCATTGGCTGGACAGGTCCCTCAGTTTGCCAGTCTCCGGCCACCTGCAAGGCACAGAACCAGTGGTACTCTCAGTGCCTTAACTAAGCCACCTTGAAATATGCATGTGCTTGTTTCTGGTGTTGACTCCAGTATTCTTCTGGCTTCAACTTGACCTGTCTATAGTTGATTCGTTCTTGTATATATAGATTTTACGTTGGCGCAGAGCGCCCGTGTACTAGATTTCTACTTCAGTTGCTCTTGAAAATAGAACTTTGCGGCTCCAAATTCAACACTCTAAGTCTTTAAAATCCATAATCAGTCCTGAACTTTGGCAAAAAGTCTAACGGGCCCCCGAATTTTCTACTACCCATGGTCGTATGTTATCATTCAACATACTAAGCATTGACTGCTAATTAGATTCCCAACGCCGTGAAGTTCCTAACATTATAACATGTAGATATATTCCCTAAGAGGTCAAACTTACATGTAGATAGAATTGAGACCAATACAACACTAAGTCATAGGCGATCTCAATCCCAATAGGGCTTAATTCAATCATTGCGGCTGTGCCATCAAAGCACGAATACACATAGTCTTTTCACACCAACACCCACATAATTGAAGCCACCCAAAGACCCAGTGTAGTAAAATGGTAGGTAATAATATTACATCTGCTCGGCGAGCGACTTTTTCAACATTCAACTGCTTGAGAATCGCGCGGATAAGCGACCGTCCGTGGCTTGACGAGACAGGTTTCGTGGGGAACAACCATATTCCTCCTAAGCACCATAGACGGCGATCCAGATGGATGTCGTCAAGAGCTCATCAGCCATGATTATCGTACAAACCAGTGCAGTCCAATCAACACATACGAGATCGACCCCAAGACCCGCTTTGAGACGGCAGAACAAATAGTGTGGTTTTCGGCGGCTAATATGCAAGGAACAGCCAGCCATGATTTACCTCCCGCTCCATCCCTGCACCTGTTTAGGCGTCAAGTCGAAAAGTAGCGAGCTGAGGCATCCGCCATCGCTACTATTGCTGCAACCGGACATACCCGTGATGGTTCCCGAGGTGTTTAGATTAGGTATTAGCGTCCGCGCTGCCTCGTTCAAGATCGTGTGTATAAAACAACATCTAAGGACTAACCAATCCTGGCGAGTGACTCGCATTGTGCGCCTTGTGATGAGCCCGTTTATTGACGGTGATGCCGTACTTCTTGTGCCCATCGCCGAATCAAATACCTCATAGGCTTAACGACCTTCACCAGGGCATCTCATTTACTGGTCTCGGATACCACCCCAGATTGCCTGAGCTATCCGGAGAAGGTGGGGGCGTGAAGCATCCTGACAAAGTGGCGGCCTGAGCAACCTCTATTAACAAACAATATCCTCAATGGGGATACTGTTGCGGTCTTTTGATGGGCATTATCAAGACTGAGCTCGTCTAGAACTCGTAGAATTCGTAAGCGATTCATCTTCATTATCGTGGCTTGCCAATAGTCCGCTATCATGGCCTTCAGCGTGTCATTTGACACAGGTAGGCCGGATCCAAGCAAGGCAGAGAATATGTGCCCCCAACTCACCTTTTCCTGTGATTTTGACTAATTTTGATGTCAATCACATTGTCTCTGATTGTAGCTGACCCGGAAGAGCAAGAGCTTCCATTGTCAGCTAGAGAGAGAAAATGACTATTGGCAATATTTCAGCCACCATGGACCCCAGCCTTCACGGTCGAAACTTGAGCTGATCACAGTTCCATGATGTGATTTGGAGCTCTGAGTAGTTCCTGGAGGTCATCACCGAGCGGCTAGCTATGTCATGCTATGAACCAAGCGGCACTATAAGAATGCCATCGACATCCAACCGAGATCAGGAGTCGAACTTTGCATCAGCAACTTCTCAGTTCTTTAGCTTTTTATAACAGCCCCTCTACTATTAGCTTTTACTCTCGCCTCCAACGCACTTTCAACTTTATCATCTTTCACAATGGGGGACACACAGGCAGCAGCTGTGCTCAGCTCGATGAAGAATGCTTCCGAGGTTAGTCTTGTCCCACAATCGAGATGAAAACAATGCTGATTTCCTAATTGACTGTCCGTTCTGCCATTGCCGCGGCCATCCCCGTGGCCAACAACCAAGTCTTCACTGTTTCGCTGCCTGGAACCATTATTGATTGGAAGTAAGTCGCATCATGGCATTTCCTGAAGAGCTTTCGCTATCTGGAACCACACTAACACACTGACTCAATTGTCAGGGATTACTACTATAACTCCTCCAAGCTCATCAGACCACCACTGGACATTCAGGTCAAGGAGGCTAGGCTCGTTGATGGAATGATCCCATTATCGAAGTTTACCGTCAGTCCAGACATCTTGGCGTATTGACTTTGTGAATGTGATCGCTAACGATGAAAACGATACAGGCCGGAAAGACTGGAAAGAGTGTTGCCCGAAGTTACCTCGCCGCACTAGATTTGTTGGTGCCTGTGGAGGCCTCAGTCTCTGGTGTGATCGGCAATGATACCTCAGTGGTCAAAGACGAGCGCCTCAAGACCATCCGTGACCGCTACAAGCTGTCCATGGCGTATCTTACCTCTCCAGATGACACCCCTGGCAGTAATGGCAAGTCAAAGGTCGATACGTATGTACAGAAGCAGTCTATGTGGGCTAAGGAGGTGGCTGCGTATGCCCAGGCTCAAGCTCAAGCCATGGAGAGGAGCCAGCCGCCACCTGGGGCCACCACTGCGCAGGTTCGAGAGGCCAAGGAGAAGTACATGCAGTGGATCCAGGAGCATGCCCGGGAGGTGAGTAATATATCGCTAAGCAGAAGAGTATAATACTGATGCGTGTTGAAAAGTTCAAAAACAATATCCAGACCAAGTATATGGACTGGGTGGTGCACGGCTACAAATTCATGGTGAGCCACCCTAGTTGGCAGAGTCGCCTACGTTTTGAGAACTTACATTTTGCCAGGTCGATTTCCACTTTGGAGTTGTCGATATCTCCTCGGGCATGAAGCGTATTGAGAACAGCAAGGAAGCGTACCGAAACCTGACAGTCATTGCTCCTGATGGCTCAAGCGAGTACAATGGAGTTGTGCTCAGCCCGAGTAGCTGGTAAGTGTAATGTACCATGACTCTCTATGGAGCAGCTAATGCTCAATGTTAAACCTAGGGCAACCATCGTGGCCAAGAAGGTCCTGAACTGGAAAAAGAACAACTCGGGGCCGTCTCCCGCCGAGGTCCGCGCCGAGATTCGCCGTCTTCAGAACCTCTTGGTGTCTCACAAGACCCTACAAAAGGTAAGATCCATTATAAAACAGCAGCTACCTATTATACTCGATGTGATCCAGGCTGATCTTATCAGGCCGTTGAAGACGGTGTATTCTTCCCTGTTCTGGCAAGCAACAAGGACGCAGATCAGACCGAGCTTCAAACTGCTTACACGGCGGTCTATGCCAGCATGGATGAAGAGAACAAGAAACTATTTGAAAAGAAGGAAGGCGCGCCGCCTGCCGAGGCTGACCCCAACGCTGCCAAGAAGGAATCCTCTCTGTCGAAACTCGGGAACGCGCAGAAGGACTACACTGAGAAGAGCCTTAGCCGCACCACTGCGACTGTGCGCGACATCGACGGCTCGAACAAGGCTAATGTTAAAGGTTGGCTAGACGCCAGAATCGGGCAGCTGGAGGCGGATATCTCCGATCTCAAAGAACAGCTCGGCATTGCAAAGGCCACCGAGCAGGCTCCGTCTCCGGCTAAGCTTCTTCCCTTGCCTGTTGTGAACGAAAATGGCATTGTCATAACAGACGAAGAAGCCAGGGCCGATCCAAGTAATTCATCTTCCTCCCCCTTTTCTCGTAGTGCGACTCTGGATTCGTCGACCAGAGGGCTAACGCAGTTCTTAGGCATCAAGAACCCGAGCAACCCAGACATTGAAGACTTGGACAACGAGGAGTCCTGGCGTAACAAGACCGACGATGGGCCAGACCCTTGGACAAAGGTAAAGTTTCAACGACTGAATAGAGCTCATAAGTTGCTCCGGACTCAAAGGAACTGACCTGTAATAGATCTCGTGCAAGGTTTCCGCCAAGTCCGATAACAAAGTCACTATGACGTCGCAATCCGCCTCTGCAGTCGCAGCCAAGGCAGGTTGGGGATTTTTCAGCGCTTCCGGCAGTGCGAGTCACTCTGATAGCAGCTCGTGAGTCTATCTTCCAAATGTGCTGCCGAGCAATTGCCATACTAAGTATTTCTCAGTGAGGCAATGCAGCAAATGTCCAACCTCGACGTTGAAGTTAGCATGAGCTGCATGGTCGTGGAGATTGAGCGCCCCTGGCTCCACGCAGAGCTTTTCGCCGATGCCGAGCTTGACTCTGGAGCGTAAGTCTTCAATCACTTCCTATCGATTGTGGTCCACGAACTCTTCTGACTCCGTAAACCCTTTACAGCTTCGAAATCTCGCCCGGTGAAGATGCACTCAAGGCGGCTTTTCAAGACGAGAAAAATCTTGAAGGCAAGTACCAACAGTTCTCCTCATTTCCAACTGCATTTGTTGTCGCTGCCGATGTAGAGCTCAGTGTAAGTCGCCCTCCAGCCAGCACCTTTTCAGACTTCAATCTAACCAGTCTTCTCTAGTTCTCTGGAGACACAACTAAACTCGAAAGCGCTGTCTCTGCATCGTCCACATCGGCCAACATTTCCGTCGGGTACGGCCCCTTTGCAGTCTCTGGGTCCCACAGCTCTTCCAAGTCCAAGTCCCGAACCAAGATGGACTCCACTGCGACTGGCTGCAAGTAAGTATTCTCTTTTCCATGTCATCCCCCGTTGAAAATAGTGAGGTTACTGACATCTTGAAGGATCTCTGTCCAGGCTCCGCAGATTGTTGGCTGGATTCAGACTCTCCTACCTCAGCTGCCTAAGCCGAAGGATGGGATCAGCACCATGAAAGGTCTTTTCGCCTAGGTGGCGACGCATATACTCTGGCAGCTGTAGCAATCTGGCTTATAACCTGTTGTTGCCTCCAAAAAGTACATGTATGCCCCATGGATTGTCATAATTGGTAGTTGAGTATATATTAGGCCTATATACGTGGTTCATGTGGAATGTTTCAGTCCTCACTCTTCATTTCTTTTAATGCCTCCTTTTTATTAATAAAATATTATGCATCCTTGAAGGCTTCTCAATGAGTTTTTATATGACTTCGAATCAATCGCGACATTATATTGAGTAAAGAGGATATTGCGGAAAGTAATGTTGTTGAAGCTCGAAGATGGAGGCCTGTGAACAGGGAACAATAAGTGACGAGATAAAGCGAATCAGAGTAAGACAAAGTGTGGGGCTTGAGCTGTCTTGTGCTAAATAGCTGAAGGAGTCTGATTTATAATCCATCCATCTCTTAATACCTGGTCATGGTGAGAGAGCTGATGAATGATAAACATTCTGGAACTCGTCAAATGCATTTTTGCGAGGTTTAATTTCCTCATGTATTTTGAAGTCGCTTAGGCAGCAAATCAACTGCTTCTTCGAGTTCTCACCTTACACCCTTCCAACCCGAGTTATGGACTCACACGCGGGTTTCGCGACCCAGCCAACTTCCAGGGCAGAGGAGCGGCCAGTCATCGTTCGCGTGAGTTGAACCAAATACTCGTACTCAATGCCGTTCCGCATCTGTTGACACTCAATGTAAGGCTTGCGACATGTGCCGGAAGAAAAAGATTCGTTGCGAGCCTACTGCCCAAGGATGCAGCCCATGCACCAAATATGGCACAGTGTGTCATTTTACGCCAATTGCAATGAAGAGGAAGCCTCGCAGACCAGCTGGGTCAGTATGCTTCTCCAGCCTACGAAGTTTGCCTTTATTAAGTTTTTTGCAGTTTCAAATACATCGCACAGCTCGAGAAAAGACTCTTGGGAGTAGAGGCTTTGCTAGGAGAAAGGTCATTGGGGAAGCCAACTGTGCCTAACGTCATTTCGCATAAAGACCAGACGACAGCCGCGACATTATCTGACACAGCAGCACTGATCAAATCTCACAATGGAAGTAATTCATGGATGCCAGAGAATGAGCTACAAGTTCCCTCATTCGAACATACGAACAATCCAGTAGAGTTTCGCCATGGAGCTACATTTCGAGTACCCGACCTCAATGAAGCCGATTGGTCTACGCTTGGAAGTTATGTAACTGACCGTATGTGGCCTCATTCCGCTCCAGAATCACGCCCAGTTTCTCTACCAGCGCGCCAGCAGCTACCCACAAAGGCAGTGGCTGAGGAGTTGATTGAGGAAACTTTCAGCAACTATAATAGATTCCTTCCACTGTTTCATGAAGATGACTTCCTGAAAGAGTTTCACCTCAAGTACTCGGCTTCCAGTCCTAGGGATGCTGGTTGGTGGGCATGCCTCAATGTTGTGCTATCGATAGCTCATCGTCTCCGCGCTATACGCACATTAGATCCGACTCAGGAGCACATTCTAGCTTATGGCTATGCACAAAACGCCCTAAGCGTCGTCTCCGAGCTGAACGTCTCCGACCGTAGCCTCTCTGCTGTCCAGGCTCTGGCGGGTATGGCTTGCCTTCTTCAGGGCACACCGGATCCGGAGCCAGCCGCAATGCTCGTGGCCGCAGCTCTACGTTTGGCACAGCTTATGAATCTCCACAGAGAATGTTCCAGTCCAGGAGTCACGGAATCAGAAGCTGAGAAACGGAGGCGAGTGTTCTGGAAGGTGTACATCCTGGACAAGGATATTAGTTTACGGACGGGCCGACCTTTTGGTCAAGATGATGATGACATGGATGTACGTTTGCCATCAAACTCAAGTCTTGAGCCCGGTAACCTGGACCTCTTCAATTGTCGCATAGGGCTTGCGCTTGTACAGGGACAGGTGTATAAACAATTGTACTCGGTACGGGCTGGACGACAAACGGCGGCACAGAGAGCGATTGCGGCACAAGAGTTGAGTTCTTTATTATCGTATTGGAAGTCCAGCGCGCAGCTGGAAATACTAGAGGACTTCGCGGCATTTCCAGGGTTCCAACTTTCAGGAGAGATGATACACAAGGTAGTTTTACGACTCACGTATCTTCATTGCCTCACAATGATTGATCGCCACTTGCCCCCAACGTCACAATCTTTCTCCAACCAAGAGCTCAGCCGGTCCGAGCCAATGTCACCCCCAGGCAGCCTATGCGTCGCTGAGGCACGCAAAGCGATCCGCCTCATTGAAGCTATCCCTCAAGGAGACTGTGCCTGTGTCTGGTAAATGATCTCTAGTGAAATAGAACCTTCCTGAAACTATCTGACTTTCTCTAGGATGCTTCTTCACGCCTTCTTCGCTGCAGCCAACATCATGCTCTATAATTTGACACATAATCCCATATCGCCAAACGCAATTTCCGATCTTCATCTCGTCGAGCCATTTCTACGTCTGTTGGAGACACTTTCCAGGGATCCAAACACGCTCTCGCAGTCCAAAGAACTGGCGCAAATGCATCGCGCTTGCAGCAGCTTAAACCTCAAAGCCAAAAAAGCTGTTCAACATTTCAACTCAAAGTCTCTGGCTTCCTTTGCATAATCATCTAAGCATAACCGGTCTTTATTAAAACCTGATTGATAACAACCTACCTCACCTACAGCAGCAAACTCTGTGACGCAGTAGCCAAGCGTCTGGCAGGCTTTTTGGGCTCTCATCGCATAAGACAGTCTGGTTGAACCCGGTAGGGCAGCTAACCTTTTCATGAGACACACAACGAATAAGCAAGCCTCGGCTTGTGAAGACCCAACGCCTAGACTCTCTTGGTTCTACAGCAGTAATTGCTATTACAGCTATAAAGAAGCCACCTTTCCTTTATTACAACAAATGTATTGCAGGGGTTGACACCTTTGTGGTTGATAAGCCTGCTATCTAGCTAGGCTGGTCTCTAAGGAAGAAGAAGACTACCTGGAGGCAGTTAAAACGGAAATTGGCTCCTACTGACATATTGCTCAATAGTAGGACGTGTGTATACTTATAATCGTTGTATTAAAGCAAACAAATACACCTATATGAACAAGATGGATACCGCTACACAAATTGCCTTGACCTGAAACACGCTTTTACTTGACCCCCGTACCCACGAGCCGGTCCTGCAGGACGTTCAAGATGGTTGGACGAATTTTTATGTACCCCAGGCAGTCATCAAGACCTGGAAAGTCTTTTCGAGGCTCAAATTGTGCTGCTCAGGGATATGGTAACGCACATGACCAGGCAGAAGTATCTATTCATCATCCTACTTTAACATGATCGACCCGTCTTCCCCTCTAATCATCCTCGTAGCAGTGACTCGCCTGTTTATGACAGAGACCTGTCCCTCCTACCACATCCTATTTGGCTTCTTGGAGCTTCAGAAGCTTCTTCACACTCGGTCGCGCGAGCATGTTGTCAAGCCACTTCTTGACGTGCGGGTAGTCATCCTGGTTGAACTCTTCATTCGGAATTCGCGGCTCGGCTGTGTTTTGCCACGTAAAGAAGGCGATGTCCAGGTAGGAGAGGCGGCCACCTAGGAACCAGGAGTTGCCGTCCGCGTCGGGGTTTTGCTTTGCCAGGTGCCCCTCCAGTACTCCAGTCACGCGATTAACTTCCTTGACGTAGCGTTCGCGCGCTTCGGGAAGCGGTTGATATATAATAAACCACATCGCCTGCCCGTAGTACGGTCCCTGGCCGGTCGTCTGGAAGTACAGCCATTGACGAGCATGGTACGCCTCAGCTGTACCTGGCACGAAGCTTAGCTTGTGGTCGGTATCATATTTCTCGGTCAAGTACTCGATAATAGCGCCCGATTCCCACAGCGTGAGGTCGGTGTTTGGATCCTGGATAGACGGCAGCCGCCCATTTGGGTTGATGGCGACGTAGTTGGGATTCTTGACATCGTTGAGTGGGATCACTTCGGTCTCATATGGCAGCCCTAACTCCTCGCAGAGGAGAATGACTTTGCCAGCGTTGGGCCCGTGGATTCCCAGTACTTTGATCGGCTCCATTTCACCCGTTTAGATGAAGGTGTATCGAGGTATCCGAAGATTGATTGTAGGGTGGAGAGCTTTCAAATTGATCTAAATGATGCAAGATTCAGTAGATGATAGAGAGCAAGAGGAGCCTAGCATTAGGGGCTTCCTGTCTCCTTTTAAATACATCACCTCTTTCTGCCTGCCTTGAAAGTTCTACCTGATTTAACATTCATCATGAAAGAGTAGCAAGCTGACAAATGTTGGCAATACTACACAGCATCCCTAGTCAATTTTATACACCGAAGTAACGAAATGATAGCGAATATAGGAGCTTATGCAAGAAAGTCAGCCGGAGCGGAGGACTCAGAGACAGAACAGAGCCCTCTTCTCACTTGATAGGTAATCCACGGCACATGCCCCGCTCCTAACTTTCCCTGCGCGGGGTGGAACGAGCAACTTCATGCAGGTTCAAAGATGTTGACGCCCGAGTAAATAATTAGTACCAGCATAGAATGATAGGGCTTTGGGGCAGCAAATGGATATCACCGCCGCTCAAAGAACTAACTATTACATTGGTAACGACCGGAATTGGACATTATGTAATCGAGTTCGGACCTTCCGAAGGCTCCGGCTCCGGGACGGGGCGCCGGCGAAAACCCACTCATTTGCCAAAATAGGCATGCAGGCTTGATTCAGCTCCGCGATGACTTCTATCACAAACAATACGAGCTGAATTCTTCTCGCCCCAGATCACTTGACCGACTGGGTATTGCTAATACCTGTGCCTTTGCTCAATTGGAAGATATGGAAGCATACATAAAGCAGATAAAGGCTCCTCGCTTTCTTGCTCGACTGCACACAGTCTGACTTCTCGGAATATCTCCTGTCGTTCTCATCCTCGGTGCAGGACCTAAAGTCGGCCTGCCAACGGCGAAGGCCTTTGCCTCAAAAGGCTATAAGGTTGCAGTCGCAGCCCGATCACTGAACGAGGCAGACAGCACGGACAGTCAGCTTAACATCAAAAGTGACTTCGCCAACCCTGATGATGTTGTCAATGCCTTTGTAAAGGTTAAGAAGGAACTGGGAATACCAAGCGTAGTCATTTACAACGGTATGTCTTAGCACCAGAAGACTCTAACTGAATGCCTACTGAGCATTCTTAGCTGGCGCCGCGACCTTCCCTTCCCCAGGCGACCCATTTGCGATCTCTTTGGACACTTTCAAGAGAGACATGACCGTGAATAACACCAGTGTTTTTGTCGCGGCCCAGCAGGCCGTGCTCGGCTTCGCGGAGCTCCCTGCCAACGCGCCAAAGGTATTCGCGTTTACGGGCAACATCCTAAACGTCAAGCCTCTCCCGCAGTTCCTAGAATCCGGCGCTGGTAAGTCAGCATCTGCGCACATGATGATGGCTGCTGCCGCTGAATACAAAGAAAAGGGGTTCAAGTATGCCATCCCCGTCGTCTTTTACAGCCTGAGTGGATGGGGCTGACAGTTGCGTAGGTTTTACTACGTTGACGAACGAAAGGCAGATGGCTCAGCCGCTTTTAAGATTGATGGAGAGGCACATGCAAAGCTCTTCTGCGAGCTCGCAGAGGCGAAGACGCAAGGCCCCTGGTTGCAGACTTTTGTCAAGGGTGCGGGATATAAGGATTTTGGCCCCTACCGACTATAGTATTGTCGCAGGAGCCGCTCGGTGCACAAGATATTATATGTAAGCTAGTTTCCATCATGTCTACACATGAAAGCAAGACTACAGAGGGCGTTCCAGCACTTTTGGGGGATGAGGTGGATAATTTATTGCAGGAGAGAGAGTTCAAATGGTAATGAAATGTATGGTCTACAACCGCACGGTATGGCGGATATCTAGAAACACCTAAATTTGACCTATCAGGATCACAAGTCAGACAGCTTGACTCCTATTACTATGGAGTACCTAGGCAGTCCTTAAAACCGGGAGATATGAAGCTATTCCGCTCTCGTGTGCACAAGAGGTACGGCTCACAGCGAACTATCCGATAGAAGAAAACAACCAAATTTGACCAATTCAATTGGTGGTCACCTATGGGCATGATCTCTTATCTCGGAATCAGTTCGTCGTCCCGGTTGCCGTAATTTTCCACGAGTCTGCTTTTATTGTTGCGCAACCTGCCGGAAGGTATCTGTGGCTGTGTTACACTTTCCCCTCGTCAAAGCATATATCAAGAATTAATAAACATCAATTGGATGTGTGTGGGCTCCTGTCGTTGAATGCGCAGACAAAACTCTTTATTAACCAATAGTTTCGCGTCACGCATGCTCGCTCTTTTATGCATGCCACTTCATCACCGAATTAGATGCAGCCGAGCTGCATATCAGCCCAACGAGGTGAACAGTGAAGGCTGTGAACAAAAATGTACATGGTGATACAACCCATCTTGGAATCCATCAATTCCGCATATTTTAAATTGCGCAAAGTTGCAGTTGCAGTTGCAGTTGCATTGCTACCCAAAGTAGCGAAGCCTGCCTAAGCAGTTTATATGTATCCTGGATATGACGGCCAAACCCAATTTATAGTCTGTTGTCTCTGTTTAATTATTTCTGTCCGAGTTATTTTACTTGTCTCTGAGTATAACACCAGTTACTGTATAATTGATCAACTTTACAATGACTTCCAATCGTCGATCTCATCGTGACTATAAGGTTGGGTGGATCTGTGCTCTGTCGAAAGAGCAGACCGCGGCAATGGCAATGCTGGATGAGGAACACGACGTACTGCCAACACCTCCAAATGACGACAATGTCTATACTTTAGGGTCCATCAGTGGCCACAATGTTGTTATAGCCTGCCTACCAGAAGGCCAGATTGGGACAAGCTCAGCTGCAAATGTTGCAACGCAGATGGTGAATACTTTCCCATCTGTCAGATTTGGTCTTCTGGTTGGTATTGGGGGTGGCATCCCGTCTCGTGTTAGGCTGGGTGATGTTGTGGTCAGTCGACCCACGGGAGTCCATCCCGGGGTGGTCCAATGGGATTTTGGCAAAGCAGAGCAAGAAGGCCAGATACTGTTAACTGGGTCGTTGAACCAACCACCAAGGGCCTTACTAACGGCGCTGACGAAACTTAAGAGTAGGCATGAGATGAAGGGTCACAACATACATAAATTCTTAGACCAGATGACCGCCAAATGGCCAAGATTGGCAGCCAACTATACGTGGTCCCCTCGCCTCAAAGACCCTTTGTACTCATCGCCAAGAGCCACAGCCGATTTACCAGCTATCGAAGAGTCGAGGAAGCCTGGCGAAATATCCATTCATTATGGGTTAATCGCTTCTGGAAATCAGGTCATCAAAGATAGCACCACCAGAGATCGAATCAACAAGAGCCTAGCTGGCCAAGTGCTCTGCTTCGAAATGGAAGCAGCGGGTCTAATGAACAGATTCCCCTGCATCGTTGTTCGAGGTATTTGCGATTATGCAGACTCTCTCAAGAAAAAAATTGGCAAGAGTATGCCGCAGCTATTGCCGCAGCGTTTGCAAAGGAACTTCTGGAAATAGTGCACCCAACAGATATTGAAGGGGACGATCCAGCGAGTGACGTATTGAAACAAAGTCAGTATCCATTTATTTATTTAAATACTTTTACGACCATTTGTCTGCAGCCTTGGATCTAATAACTGAAAGCAGTTCAAGCAGTTCAAGAAAACGTCTCGAGCACTCGAGATGATATAATGCATATGAGGTCAAGGCTAGACGAAACTGCCAACAAAGAACTCCTTAATTGGCTTACGAAGGTCGATTACAGCCTTCAGCAATGCAATTATATCAAAAAGCGTCAACCAGGGACCGGCAAGTGGCTTTTAGACACACAAGAGTTCCAAGATTTAAAGTCAGGAATCAAGAAGACACTTGTGTGTCGCGGCATCCCAGGAGCTGGTAAAACAATCCTGACCTCTGTTGCAATTCATCACCTTCAGAACAACTTCAGGCATGACCAAAATGTTGGCATAGCCTATATATACTGCCATTATAAGCAACAAGACGAACAAGATATTGATAATCTGCTTGCTAGCCTGCTAAAGCAACTATTAAGGAGTCGAGCATGCTTGCCAGAAAGCATCGAAAAATTATTCAAACGGCACAAAGAGAAACAGACCAGGCCTTCCCATGAAGAGTTTTTAGCAAATCTCAAGTCTGTCATACAGCTGTATAAGACATCTTTCTTCATTATAGATGCAATGGATGAGTGTCAATTCTCTTCGTTGAAGGAGCTTCTGTCTAGTCTTTTTGATCTTCAAGAGGATCACGACATTCGGATCTTCGCGACGTCAAGACCAATTCCGGAGATTATGGATGAATTTCCCGGCAATAATTATCAGTCAATTCTTGATATTCGGGCAAATCCAAGGGATGTGCTGGTGTTTTTGGAGGGCCAAATACCCTCGCTTCCTCACATTGCTAGGCAGAGTCCACACCTCCAAGAGAAAATCAAGACAGGCATCACCGACGCCGTTGACGGAATGTAAGTTTGAACTCAAAAAATAGGAAGGGAGAGACTGCGTTAATTTATGAATACTGATCATAATTCTTAGGTTTCTTTTGGCAGAAATTTATATCACTTTGCTCCGAGACAAAACAACCATAAACAGTATAGACGAGACATTGGACGCATTTCGAATCAGAAATAAGAGCAATGATAGTCAAAGAGATCAAGCGCTGGATCATGCATACGAACAAGCAATGGAGCGAATTGACAACCAAACGTCGGGATTAAAAGCGCTTGCAATGGGAGCATTGTCTTGGATCACACTTGCAAAACGAAATCTTACAGTGGAAGAGCTACAGCATGCCCTCGCAACGAAAGAGGGGAGCTCAAACTTCGATAAGAGAGACCTTCCAGAACTTGCAGATATAGGCAATGTTTGTGCTGGTTTAGTCACGGTCGATATGGAGAATAATGTCGTTCGGCTGGTGCATTCTACGACACAGGAATATTTTGAACGAACGCAAACTCGCTGGTTTCCAGACGCGGAGTCTATGATGTCCAAAATTTGCATTACTTACATATCATTCGACGTTTTCGGAGAGAATTTCTGTCCAACCGATTGGTTCGATTACCATGGAGAGCGATATCCTTTCTACAATTACGCCGTGAACAACTGGACACAAAGCACTCCTGAGGATATGGAACCTGATGCGAAGCTTATGAGCTTTATACTAAACAGAAAGAAAGTTAACTTGGCAATTGAAAAGCTACATATGAACAGTCAAATACTCAAGCACCAGTTTGGCACCTTTTTGCCAAAAAGCATAACTGCGCTTCATTTCGCCGTATATTTTGGGGCAACTAAGGTAGTTTCCAACCTTCTTGAGCTTGAACACAAAACTGGTAGCAAGGACAACTGTGGGCGTACACCCCTTTGGTGGGCTGCCCAAGGAGGCCAGGATACCATCGTGAAATTGCTACTCGATGCAGGCGCCTCCCTTGAAGACAGCGACTCCAAGAATGGCCATACCCCGTTAATGTGTGCAGTTCAAGGCGAGAACCAGACAATCGTCAGCTTACTGTTAGAGAAAGGTAGCAAGGTTGATTCAAGAGACAAAGAAGGCCGAACGCCACTTATAATGGCTTCAGAGATCGGAGCAGAAAACATTGTCACGCTTCTACTAAAGAAAGGCAAGGCTGACATCAATCTGCGCGATAGCAGTGGAAAAAATTGGACACCTCTGCAATGGGCCATTGATAACCGTCATGACGCTCTTGTCAGATTACTTCTCAAAGAGGGTGCCGATGTTGAGGCGAAAGATTCCAAAGGCCAGGCACTGCTTCTATGGGCCGTTGAAAATGGGTACGGTGAGGCAGTGGGGATGCTTATTAAAGCTGGCGCCAATATGAGCACGAACAATAAACGGCAAACAGCATCTCGTGTGACGGCCTCCAGAGATGCGAAAACAATGCTTCAGTCAATACTCAATTTGAGTTCTCATACTCTTGTGAGGCGCCAAAGTGGATCGGCCGCGCTTCTCACTGCGGTGCAGTTCAAACAAGAGAAAATACTGAAAATTCTAAAAGATGCAGGTGCTGACATGAGTCACAAAGACGAGCGTGGGTGGACACTCTTGTTCCATGCTGTCTACCGCGATAATGAGGGGACAATCATAAATGCGCTTCTTGGTGGCGGAATGGACGTCAACATAAAGGACAAATCAGGCAAGACTGCACTGTTCATCGCTATCGACCGCCGTGACGAGTCCAAGATCTATCCGCCGCTATATAGGGGATCTGATTCTAACACAACGGATACAGAGAGTCGCTTACCATTCATATACAGCAGTCAACATAGCAACATGGTCGCTATAGAACTTTTACTGGATAAAGGGGCCGATATAAAGGCAACAAATGAATGTGGACGGACACCTTTGCTTTACGCCATCATATACAGTATGTCGAATGTCATCAAGTTGTTGATCGATAGAGGGGCAGACGTCAACGCGAGAGACGGAAACGGCTGGACGCCTCTATTAGCCGCCGTCCACTTTGGCCGTGATAAAGCAGTGAAGTTGCTTCTTGATACAGGCAACATCGATATTGATGCAAAAGATGTGAATCACGAGACTGCACGGTCAGTGGCTGAGAAGAAGAGGCGTAACAGCATCATACAGCTCCTAGATCAATCGGCGAACGCCAATAGCCGAAAAAAGCCTGACGGAATTGTGGTGAGAGTGCAAGAGAAAGTGCAATCCTACTTTAAAAATGACTTGGCAATACGGAGAGCGAGAAATTGATGGTATAATCTACGTAACCAGTCACTCTATAATATAGCCACCTCTATAACTATCGTATGGCTTACTTCAAACTCCTTCGTTGTCACCTAAAGCTTTTCATTTGACATGAAACTCAGATACACTTAAGCTGCCTTATCATGGATAACTACATTGGTATAGTCAATTAAAAATCCCGACGGCCCGTTGAGTGCGGCATCGTCTCCATTTCTTCGGACAATCCGCCTCAGTGTCGGAAAAACCAGGCCATCGATATTCTTGTGATCCCAACAATAATGAGCCGCCACTCCTTTCGCGACATCTGTGACGTAATCCATCCTCCTCAAGAGAAAACCTTTGTCATCAAAATAAAACTTTTGAACTTTCGTGTGAGTCGGAAACCCATCCGGATATGTTACTTCCAAAACGCGCCAGTTCTCCCCGCCCTCAGTATACGGTTCCAGCTCACGACTTGTAAAATCGGGGCGAATAAAGAGAAACGGGATGGACAAATAGTTGCACATCGCGTAGCTGATGAAGTATGTGAGTTGTAGATCGTCCCATTGAGTGGTGCGGACGTGGTCTTTGAAAGAGGAGCGAGTTTCCTTGTATTCTTTTATGATCGATCCATCTCTTGCCTCTAGCCACGTCCTATCGTCGTCGAAATACCCTCTGTTGTCAGGGTTGGTGCCTGGAAGTCCTTGAATGACACTTTTAAACTTCTCGACGTCAACAGTAATGGTTGGTTGATGGTGACCGGGATAACCCTTTAATTCGAGAAAAGCACCGGAAAAGTTGAAGGTCACATCAATGGACTTGACACGATTCCATCGGTCCAATCCGCCGTGTGCCTCAATCACTTGGTCAAGAAGCCGAGATTCCTGAGAAGTAGTGGCCATTATGGATTACTGTAAGTAGAAATGCAGTAGATGGATGAATATTGAAACCCGAATGGTAGCATGCGAAGCGCTGTAGATATAGTCCTGAGACTGTTCACTAAGACACAAGGCTTATTCATCTTGATGAATAAGCTTAAGACAAAGCCCTTTTTGGCATCGACGGACTTGGCTTACCAAGAAACATTAATAATTCTCATGATGTTTTTGGAGGGCGTGACAACTTGGAAGGCGTGAAGTCTTAGAGGGCGCAAAGTTTAAGAAGGCGCAAAGTCCTAAGAAGGCGCAAAGTCCTAAGAGGGCGCGAAAATGACATCATGAGTAAGGAGTTGAGTAGCTCAAGCGCGGAGTTGAGTAGTGAATGCGGTACATTTCCTAGACAACTCCGGTACACTGGTCAGCCCTCAATACATCTTTGGATGGTGAGCTACAGGCCATGCCTCTTTAGTTAAGGGCGGCTTACAAACCGCTTGGCTGAAAGCGGATATAGTAACAATTAAGTCATTACTAGTTAACTACTAGGTAGGTGTTATAACCCGATCTGAAGTACGTACCTCTTGGGTAAACTACGGGAAGAATAACTAATTAAGGAGAAGCTTTACAGGCTTACTAAGATATATATACTATAGTATATAAGCTTTAACACTAAGGTTATAGATTTATTAAGTATAAAGGGACTTTATTAAGTAAGCTGCTAGAAATAACTAAATATATAAAATTTAATTTTTTATATTTTTTAAATAACTTAAATAAATAATTATTAATAAAGTATTAAAATTAAATATAAACTAAATTTTATTATATTTACTTACTTTATAATTATATTTACTTAAAGCTATTTTTATCTTTTTACTAATATAAACTAATTAACTTTAGCTTATTACCTTAGGAACTTACCCTATACTACTTAGTATTAGGTTAGGATATTACACTCCCTTTAACCTAGCTATTGCAGCTTTACTAACCCTCTTAATAATAAATATAACCTTTATATAATTATAGTATAAAATAAGTTATTAATTTTTTTTTTTAATTTAATTACCTTTATAATAATGATACTATAGTTATTAAGTACTTAGTAATATCACCTCCTTCCTCCTTCCCCAATAGAGCCCTTGTCTACCCCACTACCGTTTTGTTTGGCCTCCGATACTGAAGAGCTGTGGATAAACTACCCACCCCTCCCACCTCCTCCTTGCTTTTACTAATGGATCGATATGGCAGTGCAAAGGGCAATATATTGGCCATTTTTCCCTCTCCGCTAAACTTACAAAATTTTGTGCAGTCGGAGCTCAGATTTCTCCCTCGTGCAACTCTGGCCTCCCCTCCACTGCTTCACGACCTATGAATCTCAACCATTCTCCCACTCCAGCGGCGAGCCGCTCGCAGATGTTGTCGTCAATAAGCCCTCGCTGCCAACTGACCTCAATAGTAAGGTCACCACCTTTCACAGCCATGGGACTAATATGAATGAAAGCCTCTGTGACATCCGCGCTCAACGAGAAGACTGCTCGCGAAACAGACCAACTTTTCGGGTCTGAGACACCATTTGGCATGTTGTCGTTGCTCGAATCTTGCACCTGTCTTATCTCTGCTCCCCCGAGCTTTCCATCCATCACCCCCAGGTTCGTCACATTCCAGGCCACCGCTCTCGGCTTTTTAAGATCCTGTTTCGCCTGTGATCGCCAATCTCTCACCAGCCCCATTAAACCAACAATATCGTTTTTCAAGCCTAAATCCAAACGCTGCTGGATCTCGCCACGGACTCGAGCAGCTACTGCCCATAAAACATCCCACAATGCCTCCGTTCCGGCAAGTTCTTGTAGATTTGGCTCACAATTCCTTTCCGAAGGTGTAGTAGACTCGCGACATTTTACAGCCAGATCGCGAATCTTTTTCACCAAACTCTTGTCAAACTTATGTATTTGTCGAGATACAAAGTTTCCAATAGTCTGATCAACCTCAAATTCTAAGCGACTCGCGGAGTCTGAAGGTATATGCCGCCTCAAGTTGAGCGCCGTGACACTTGCGAAAGCAGGTGCCTCCTTCTCCATAAGCTGTACTGCCAGGGTAATTAGGACGGCTGCATGCAAAAGGCCTGTGAGAGATGTCTTATTCTGACGGCATGCGGAGAGAATATTCTGCAGTGTGCCGTTGTCAAGCGAAATAACACGCTGCGTCGTTTCATACGGATCAAGGCGAATTGGCGCCCAGGTTGCCTTCACAGAATCGCCAGCGAAAAAGGATGGTTTCAGCTCTTCCCATGCGGTAGCAGCGGCAAAGGCCAGCGAAACGGGAAAGTTAGCCAGCTTGTCCATTGGTGGAGGAAGACGCTTCGCTGTTGCAGTCGGGTGAAGTATGTGATTTTGTAACAGTGGTCTTTCAGTCATGGACGCAGGATGATTCAGATGGCCTAACAAAGTCTCTTGAAAAATTTTGCCGCTCATGCCATCTGCAATGGAATGGTTCCAGACAAACATTAAGTCGAGGTGCGACGGTTTTCCTTTCGATCTAAGCACTACTATCCTCCAGGCTGGTTGAGTCTGAGGGTTCGAGAACTTGGTGTCAAGTTGCTCTCTGAGAGTACTGTTATATAAAGACTGGTATTCCTCCTCTGAGCCTTGTACCAGTAGTTGCCATTGTATATAGTGCGCGAGATTAATAATTTCAAGCTGGACCCAGCGGGGGCAACTTGACTCGTCATCGACAATGCCAACCTGGAGAAAAGGATGCTGGAGGACAGTTGCGGCTATTGCCTGCTCTACCTTGTTCCTGAGCTGTTCCTGCACGCTCTCGTCCACAAATTCGTCTGGGATATTATAGCGGCACGTAACGATGGTACTGCGATATAAGCCAAGCAGATATAGGGCCGCTTGGAAACACTCTCTATCACAAGCGAAAAGGTTAGAGTCTGAGCTGGTAGTAGGACATGGAAAAGTACAGATGCCCTAAGGGACGAATAATATTTGCGGCCATATTGGGACCATCATGCGATTTCAGTTCACTCTCCATTTTGAGAGACTCTAGCTTTTGACGTTACAAGAGCATATGATTACAGATCTTTGACCGGCATTGTTCACCAGTGGACAAATCGTGGTACGGCAGTGTCGGTGACAACCCTCATAACTTATAGAGTGGGTCACCGCAAGTTCGCCACGTCATCAGTCAGACCACATTCTAACAATCCACCCCTCTGCCGAACCCCTGTTCTGGCTCTCAGGCCCTGCAGGTACTAGTAAATCTACGATTACACGAACTATTACAGGCGTCTTAAATAGTAAAGATTAACTGGTTACTGGATACTTTTTTAAAAGAGGACAGCAAGGCCGCAATAGCACCGCTCGCTTATTTTCTACTATTATAATACAGATGATCGAAAAGATACCTTCTATAAGAGAATACCTCTAAAGGTCTCTCTCTGGCTTAAATAAGGAAGTAATAAAGGGGATGGCCCTTAAATTTCAGTTTAACAAACTTATTTTAAGCCCTCTTATAGAGCTTCCTTCTAATAATATATCCTACTTAGTTAGCGTTATTATTCTTAATACCTTAGATAAGTGCGAGAATAAAGAACACTTATTAAGGATTATTACGCTACTACTCCAGCTTTAGACCTTGTGAATAATACGCTTACGTATGCTGCTTACAAGCAGGTCATCTCCTAAGATCCGAGATGCCTTTTGACTAGTGCCACGTTTATGGGTATAAAACGGTGGCAGCGTTGACCAGCGTTGGCTCCGTTTAATTGTGGGTGGAGGACTAAACGATGGTGAGCGTCTTACTGGTAGCGCAGGGGTTGGTTAACCACCAAAAACGGAAACATGTGACTGCAAATTTGGAGCCTTGGAATGCAAGAAATGGAAGACATTAAACTCAAGAAAAGAGCTTGACGGGACCCCGAATTCTCCTCTACCTATGGTCGTATGTGCTAGATTCTGCAGCACAATGATCTGATAAAGGCAACAAGGCAAACCGTCATCAGATATCGTCACCTTGCCGTCAAGGTGGCGTTGGAACTTTGTGGGAACAGTGCAGATTCAGAGCCTGGATGGGTTCCTTGAGCTCTGCCAGCTGGGCTAAACACTTGATCGCCTTCGATTCCGCAGCGAGCGGCGTAGACGAGAGAGGCTCTAGGAGCCCCAAAAAGGGTTCTATCTATCACAGCAGTAGGCTTATGGAGATTGACCTTTGAGATTCCCAGATTCGTTTATGATATAAGAAGCTAAGTAATGAGCTGTATGATGACCGTACCAACTCCTCTGTGACCATTCCGCTGTTAGTAAGCCCTGGGGAAATAATTTCTCAACGATGCTACAACAACCTTCTGGGTGATATGCCTACCACAGAGAATATATGAAAGTTAAGGCTAGTTTATCAGATCTCATCCAGAGGCGGTCAGTGTTTTGACGGTAAGTCAAAGATACCCTCAAGATTCTGGAGTGGGGGAATATCCTACAACCAACAAGCTGGTGAGAGTAACTGCATTTTAGCAGCTCCCGTCGTCCGGGAACAAGAGATGGCATTGCAACACCTGGAACGACGGATCACATATATACTTAGCTCATATATAAAAAGAAACATTTAAAGACCATGATGATGGCGACGTATGTGAGAATTGCTTGCAGAGTAATCTTACAGTAGGACATGGGAGAAACGGGAATTTCCACCAAAGTAGATATGGTTGAATGCCGCCTCCCATTCAAAGCCATTGTCATCATGAAGCTATCTGAATAGCTCGCTACAGGCGCAAAGGGGCCATGTGTCATTTCATTGAATACTCCATCATTCTCATCTTGTTGTGTATTGCCTCGGATATAAGTATATATACAGGGCTCTGCCTCCAATCAAGCCACGGGAACAGAGTTTGGCTTTGCTAAATACACCTGAAAAATATATACCGGTCCGGTCCATTCGTAACATGAGCTGGGCTCGTGTGCCACTTTTGTCTGAATCCTTCACCTCTAATATCCTATTCTTATTCTTGGCCTTGAGGGCACTTAACACTGGACCGAGTAGCCGTGGGCGGTGCCAAAGCCACCCCAGCAAATACCAGTTGGCGAGCCAGCAGGGATGCCGAAGCTGAAACCATCGTTGCAGCCGCCCAACCAGATACGGAGATCGCATGAGGTGTCCGTTGCGAGGATGCTGTTGTAGCCGAATGGCAGGACCGAGTTGGTGAGCACGCATCCGACACTGCCGGAGACACAATTGCTGAACTGGCTTCCTGAGAAAGAGCATCCTCCCTGCTCAAAGAAATTGCCCTGCCAGCTGCACGCTCTCTTCTCTAGAGAGGCATGATCGGCGCCTGCAGTCGAGTTGGTTCCTTGGGAGGCGAGCGAGAGGGCGAGCGAGTCCTTGCTGCAAGGAACGGGAACAGCAAGTTGGAAACCCCTGTCTGACTCGGTGGCAGGTACGGCGCTTGCGCAACCAAGAGCGAAGAAGAAGAGAGTTGACTTGAGGGAAAGCATTGTTGCTGAAGTATGGAGTGTGGTGAGTTGATGGTGTTGTAGAGTGAAGTAGTGAATTGAGAAGCTGGGTTGGCAGTTGTGATGTTTAAAAAAGATCTGAATCGTGAAGGGATCAGCCCTTATATACATCAATAACTATATAGGTAGGTGCCCGGAATTTACAGATGATTATGGAGAATATCATATCATCCTGACCCAACCGGCAGTTGAAAGATGCACTACAGAGTATAGTATAGTAAGGCTTAGGTGATAATAATGTAGGTAAGCAGAGATATTCGTTATTATAGTCTCATTATGGTTAGACTTATCGTAATGTTATAGTCATGTTTTATTGTATCGAGAGATACTCCATAGTAATGGAACTATCAGTCCCAAGACTCGAACGATAAAATTTCGAAAGGAATTCCGCCAATTGGGTTGAATAACTCATACACCGCTGTTTATCTGCCGTTTTTCTTATATGCCTTCCTAATATGTATACTTTAAACGAGAAGACTGTCAGATGCTGACGACAGCGAGTGGAAATGGGCCAATCTGGTTGAACCAACTCAATTCTTCCCCCACTCAACCTATCGTGTAAGTTATAGCGTATTCCGCCTTGAAATTTATCACTTCTCTCTTTATACTCTAGACTCCTAATAAACTATTAACCCATATTCTATGATTAGACTATTAGTTACTTAATTTACAACAGCGCAATGTGGGTTAATATCATCAAGCTACATACAGACTTTGCTGAGCTCATTGAGACTCAGTAGAATACGCTTATTTTTGTGCTTATATGGTTAGCCTATAGGCTTACTCAACACATTGTGCTCCCCTCAGCAGCCAATCATTATGGTCTTACCTTGTCCAAATTTCTAGATAATTAGGTTATCAATGAAATCACGTATTATTTGGTGGCCTGAGCTGATTGCATGTTCAAGACTTTCTGACAACCCAGTAGTCGGAAAGTCTCATCACTTTGGAGTACACATCTGCTATAACGGAACATCGGCGTTAGTAGGTACCTATAGTGTAACGGGGCGTCGGCATTATTATTGCTTCCGTCACGACCTTCCCTGACTGCATGAAAGTAAGCACGGGAAAAAGCTTAGACCTAGCAGCTGGCAAGGACAATAGTGGTCTGATAGTATACCCTGCCTGTTGGGCAGGCTTTTCGTAAGTCTCTCCCAAGGATCAAAGCGGTCCTGGCTCGATGTACCGCCTCTATGTGGATTCAGGGCATTTATGCCAGGATATCTAGTCTCTTATATCTCGTTTATCCTTTTATACAGTCCTGTGGTCTCTACTTCGGCCAGAAAAATTGTTGCTTCCTTTAGGCCTAACTACGTAAGTCGGAGTATCTTCTTTTCCTCCTTGCTGTTCATCTGCTCTTTTGTAATCCGGCACTCTGCCAGGTGTCCACATTTGCATTGACTGCACGTGTATGCTCTCGTGGTTAAAACGCCCGTGGTAAATTTCATAGTCGCCTGCCCTGGCCTCTCTGCTATCAGCTGGGTAGTATTCTTTTTGGGACCTTGTGCCTGGTTGGTTTATTTTCCTCTTCTGCTGCTTGATAGCTTGCCTAGCTATTCTTTTAATTCTAGCAACTGTTGCTCTTTGGGCAGGGATTCTTCTGGCTCTATCCTTTTCTTTGGGAGCTAGTCTACTACCTCAATCTCTTCTACTTCCTCATGGCCTGGGACCCAGGCTATGTATGTGGTGATGTCTTGCTACTAAGGGGAAGTTGCTGCTCGCCTGATAAGAAGGACTTTCTATTCTCTAACAGCTTCTCTGAGTATGTCACGTAACCCAAAATAGATTCCACTTTACCATAAGATTTTCCACTGAACTGCAGGGGGGTCAAGAGCTTCTCCATCGCAGCTGTCGAGATATTCAACGTACTATAATTAGGAGAGGCAGGTCCGTTTGATGGTGGGTATACCAGAAGGGGGATAGGTACGGACTGCGAGTAGTGTATGAATTACATCGCCTCTCCTACTATAGTAGCTGGTGATACAGAAGTATTGTTATCTGAGGTTATTGGTCACGTAAGCTTAGGGTAGCTGAGTCGTGCTCTGATCGTGATATTTTTTTTACCACGCCAAAAATGGAATATAAGGGGGCTAGGTAAGGAGAGGGAAGGCAATACATCAACATACTTGTATATATATGAGTAATACATCTATTAGTGAGCTTCTGCCTTCACATAAACTGTCGGAAGCGCCAAATTTAGCCCCTTGAGCTGAAAAGATGGAAGAGGTTCAACTCAAGAGAAGAGCTTAACGGGACCCTGGATTCTCCTCTACCTATGGTCGTATGTGCTCGGTGATGCGTAAGTGCAGGCTATAGCCCATGAACAGGCATGTATGTATTGCTTGGATCTGTGTCAATGCTGAAATTCAGTATATATTACCTGGCTGTTCAATTCATGATATTACCCTTTAGAGAAAATTTGTTTAGCTCATCTAGTGAGTGATCCAAGCGCTTCTATTAGATAGATTTTTCTTGGTCATGGTTGTGAGATTCCAACTGACTCCACCTTTTCGACTATGTATAATCGAAATGATGTAATTGGGCCTTGTATGCGACAACTAAATACTAAACGCCACAGAAGTTCTACTTACTTTCACAATTATTCTCTGTCCTGGATTCAGTCTGTATCGCTGATCGAGATCGAATATCACGATGGTTACAGCAGTGGATACATGTGGATCCCAGTGTAAGTTAGAACACTCCAATGTCCCTTCTCTTTGCAGTGTCCTCCTCCAATAAAAACTTACAGTAGATATAAGAGCCTGAATGATTATTATTTTACTAGTTGGTGTTGACCTTCAGGGTGAAATCTTGCACCTCGACCGCCCTAAGGTCTTATTGGGCCGCATGTACGTTAGGTATGATAATAGAGAAGCCATGGATACAGGTCGAGGGAGTTGATTTATATATCAACTTGTATTCAAGCTCATAATGAAGGTAGTAAGCTTAAATCGAGGATATAAGCACTGCAGTGTTTTCAAATAGGTGGACTTGGCCTTCTCTCTCTCTCTCTCTTTCTCTGCTAGTATCTGCTATTATAGCTACATTTCTCTAATATATGATGATACCTCGAGAATACCCTGCTAGATTCGCCTCCAATCGGTAATTTCTATCCTGTATTACATCATATTCTTTGTATTTCAGAAAGAGAGGAATCATGTTGGGTATCATAAGGTATCTAGGCCTTAGGCCTTACTGCATTGATGTGCATGTGGTTTGTCATATTTCCCTTATAACAAGACCCATACTGGGTACATATAGAGCTGGGCAGATGCTTTGACATGAAAATTGAGTGTCTTGGTTGGCGAGCTATGTAATGTGCTCACTCTCTCGTCCCGAATTTTATAGACTACGAAATAGGTACAATGCCAACGCATAAATGCAGCAATAAGCCCAACGGCGGTTTTGATACCCGAAGTCCCCGAGTCCAGTCATGATTTATATATAAGCACGGATGGATAACGATCACTAAGTCTACAACTCTCTCTACTAGCCAACAGTTAAGTCTCAAACATTTTCCAATTGCCCATTCTACACGTTATATTTCATTGATCATGGCATCTGCTATAATCAGTGTAATCGGCGGCGTTCTTACCATCGTCGATGCTGTCCAAACAATCCGGAGCTGGGTTGTTGGTGGTGCTCCACAAGTCATTACATTCAAGGAGCTTCAGGAAGTTGTCCAAGGCGAGCACGCCGCCTTCTTCCAGGTCATAGCTCTTGGCAGACTGGACTATCGCTATCGGCGTTTCTATGGCGTTTGGCTCCCGGCCCTCACAAGTATGTCTAGCATAACGTCGCAAAGCTTCGAGTCTGGCGAGGTCCGCGATATCTTCAACAGCATCAAAGAGTCTATCGATGATGTGGACCTGACGCTCAACCTACTAAGGACCGTATATGAAGAGCGTTACAACGTCTTGCACATGGACGATGTCACACGCGGCTTCTTCGCTTCTCTGAGCGGATACGGTCTTCTATTCCATATGCACGGCGTGTATTTTCAACTGAACCGCCTTCGACTTGGCGCGGTTGATTTGGAAGACAGGCGACTTGTCCTCGATTCCCTGAATGGGCTTCAATACATCTATGATGCTGCAGGGCTCATTGGATGGTTTGGAAATAACAACATCATTCAAAACAAGCGGATGGGACTTGTCCCCGAGCAAGTGACACACGTCAACTCACTATTCTGGCAGTACTGGAACTATCAGGATCGATATACCCCTCTCAGTAACGTCTCGCCAAATCTTGAACTCTCCGTGGCTAGACCGCCTGCATACTATGAGCATAACGAGATCAACAAGGTCAGAGGCGCTTTGCAAGACCGCAGAGCTAGGGTAGATGAGCGAGTAAGATCCGTTGTCTTCAACGTGTACTCTCCCATATGATGGAGATTCGATCGAACGAGAACCATTTTGCAGGCGAGAGCTAGAAGTCAAGGCGCCACCCGAGTTGTACCACGCAGGCGACCTGTGCGCTCCATTCGCGGTTCGTCAAGAGCGGCGCTTTTCAGTGTTATAGGGGAAAGTATTGATGATACGGGCAATGAGGACGAGGCGGCAGAATTTGAGGAGGGTGTAGGTGGATTCAATGTTGGAGGAGAGCCTGAGGATCCCAATGCTCCAGATGGTGACCCTTTCAGCATCACTGCTCCCGAAGTTGTCGCAGACGCTGAAGAGGAAAAGCTAATTGATAGAAGCGCAGCCTTGGATAGCGGTAAACTTGGTGAAACAACCAAGCTCACAGTCTATGTTTCGTAAGGTCTCAGTTGGCTAGTTTTATTGATGAATTGTGCCAATGGAGTCTGCCTCACTGTCTATCGTGATGACTTTTTGTGATGCTCTCTTCTACGATTTCATCGGCCTAATGTCTACAACTGCTTTCCTTATCAGCAATAGGCCTTTGTACACTCACAATGCCGCGGATGCCTGCAAAAACCCCCAAAGTGGGAATACCAGGCGTATCCTATTTAAAAGCACTGGACTTGGGAAATGATCAAGTTTCTGGGACATCTTGGAGCTCCGAAAGTTGAGAAACTCGTAAAAGTGAGTTGATGGTGATATACTATACAAGATTAGGGACAAATAACTCCAAAAGCCGAGATTTGAGATGAAATGGAAATGAAATATTCCAATTAAAAAAAGGTTGACCGGACCTTAAATTATGCACTACTTGCGGCGGTATGTGACAGGGTGGTGCTGAGTTGACTTGTATCAACAGTACAAAGTATGTATAGAAGCTTTTTGGTATTAAAGGGTTTCTCGTAATTAAATAACATTGCATATGCTCATGATATACTATACAACTATCGAGATCGGGTCACTTCTTTTTCGGCGCAGTTGCAATTCTACACCTGTGTCTCTTCGTCTTCTCTCTGCTGCAGCTGCTCTTCTTCGGAAACCACCGCCGCCTTCTCGTAACGCCCGGTTTTTCCAGTTGGCGGGAATGAGATTGTCAGGTTCCCGATATACCGCGGCGTCGGGTCCTTACCGTCGGTGTCCTCGGGTCGTACGGGTTCAGACAAGTCGATGCAGTGAGCGACGCGCAGGATTGTAGAAAACTTTGTCATGTACGAGAAGCCATCATTGTAATAGATGGAGACAAACCCAAGGATGATGCTTAGAAGTGTCATGCCAATGGCAATGCCGTAGGCTAGCCAGAGGGTTCGTGCTGCGTATGAGTAGATGATGGAATACGCTGTCAGTGTCATGGCTACGTCCGGAGGTGCATAGGGGGAAGAGTAGTTGGATCTGCAAATAAATCAGCAAAACTCTCAGGGGTAATCCGGGAGATGTCCTGACTGACCGTAACAATGGCATGCTCATCAGGGATATGGTGGCATTTCGGAACAGCTCCTCTATAACGCTGGCCACGGGGAGGGTTGAGTTGAGAGTTTGCAGGACAGAATACCCATTCCAGGGCGTCCCACCGTCCTCTACTGATTCAAGCAGTGAGTCTATGCCGCCCACGCTGCTCCCCATATCAAGGGACTGCAAAAAGCTGTAGTCTGCTGTTCCCAGGAGCGGCGTCAACACCATCTGAGTATCGATCGTGTGCGCAAACTTGCGATCCTCATTACCAGGCGGATACTCATAGGCTACGACACCCACAAACATGCGCCCGAAAGCATCCATGACAGCCTGGTAGGCAAACGTCTCATAGCATGGATGTTGTAGATGGGGGATCTGCTCCCCATTCCGCGTTTCTCGAGCGGCCGTGCGCCCCCGACGAATGAGAGGCCCGTGACGTTGTTGAACGAGCCTTTTGTCGCCAACTCCACATTCTGAATGCCGTTAATGTATGTAAAGTTGACTAGGTATGAGGTGTTATACATTATGCATCTTGTTATGGTCATGTTCGCGATTTGATCAAGGGCAGATCGAAAAAATGAAACCGACCCATTAATGGTATCTGCGCAACCTTGCATGTCACCCCGACCCATACCCGGTAGTGCTGCAACATAGAGTGTTAGTGCCTCGTCTCCTGAATATGCCATCGGTCCGAGAGTCCTTGAAGGAGGCTGATAAGTGGTGCTATCCAAGGAGAGATGGGGGAACGGTAGCGGACTGATGACTCCGGTGTCGATGTCTGCGGTGGGTACCCAAGAGATGTAGCCGAAGGATCGCATGCATGGATAATAGGTGCCAGACTTGCCACCCGCGACCATAGTAATGAGGATATTGTTGGTAAAATTTTCGTATAGGGCCGATTCCTTGTCAATCCCTTGGCAGGATAGGGCTGGTCCGTCAAACTCTAGTAGCCAAGTGGCATTTTGATGCGGCGAAGATATTGGCAAGATTTGGCCTCCTGTCGTGCTTCCCGCCACGGCCTGCAAGACGGGATACTGAGGGTTGCTATAGATAAAGGTAGGTGTGAGGTCTCCATTTCCCTCTATGTTGGCAAAGTTCAGACTAGTGAAATCAACCTGGGGAACCCTCGCGATCAACTTAGACTTTACTACTGACCACCCAACGTTCAGAGTGGCTGGTGTTATAAAGGATGTGACAGAGAGAAGCCTATGAACGTATTAACTACAAGGTAACTTGGCTTATCTGCATAGTATATGTATTATCTAGGGGTATATATACCAGAAGATAGTGGCCAAGACCATCCTTGTCAAGCTTTTCTTCCACAGCCGGAAGTCAAAGATGCTCCAAACATTAGTAGTCGCAGTCGCTAGGTTGTCAACGACCTCAAGTTTCGAAGATTTTGTCCTGATCGCTGTCCAAAACGCTTGGTCTGCCGCGGTGGTTATTGCGGCACCCAGGGCAGAATTGACTAAGAAGGCGAATGCAGAGCCAACGGCCAGGTTGACTTGCTGCCCCGTTAAGCCGCCAGCGAAGCCGCCGAAGTAAACAATACTGGGCGGTGGCTTTCCTGAAAGGCTCTGGTAAAAGAAATGGTGCCCAACGGCAAACGCAGCACCAAGCAGCACCATAATTACCATCATCCCCCTGGCGCGGTGGGCTGCCCACTCTGGCAACATGGTAGACATAGATTGACGAGGGATGGTTGGAATGTCAGTTTAGTTTTGAAGATGTCCGACCCGTTGCCAAACACACGCATGGAGACGAGGGAACATGAACAAGCCTGGTATCTCCCCTTGTTGAGAATTTGCAGAGAAATGTTTGATATTGGGAACGCATCGTTGGAGCCTTGCATGAGTCGAGAAAGACTTATACCCGTAGATGAAACAATTGCAGCTCGCGCAGACCCCCACTCTGCTTCATCTATTACGAGGTTGCTCTGCATATGGCGGTGAATCCTTTTGACGTGGTCAGGCTGAATACGTGTAACAAACTGAGACTTTCTGCCTGCTGATTGTGGGCTTGGTAGAAGATTAGCGTCCAAGGGAAGAGAATGTGCATGTGTGTAACCGCCAACTGGCCAGGTTCCTGTAGATTCTATTGGATGCCTTGCTGCTTGAGGCTCAACGCTAGCCTGTTCCTATGCGGCTCGATTTTTTTAAAAAAAACACTTACTAGATTGTAAAACGGTGTAGAGAATACATCGCGTAATTGTTTATTATTATTAGCGCAGGGCTCCTGTTTCTCTGGAGTATAGACGTTAGGTTATATTTAGAGTCTTTGGCTGCTGGGTTACTAAAAAAGAAGGAGGAAAAAGCGCCCAACTCAAGAACAGTAATTAACGAGACCCAGTATGTTCTATGAGATATAGTCATATATTATTATAACCAAAATCATTAACCTTGTTACTTAGTTTCTAGACTTTGACTCATGGCTGCTAAAGCCACACAAAGCAATGCCTCGTCAACTTCCAGCAAATTCGCTCACGGAGTACAATAACGGTTAAGTCACACACGGACTTCTTATTTATACGGCAAGTATCACGTGGATCCTGAATTTCCAGTGGCGTTCAGGTTTATGTGGCGCTCTTGTTTAGACTTTCCAGTTTTATTTACAAGTCAAGGTGAGAATAGCTAGCTGGTACAGCATGTGACTGGAGCGATAAAGGGCCTTTGGCTTTGATGCTCTTTGCTACAGCGCTCATATTTGGGTGCTTCGGACATCAAGAAGCAGAATCTAGGGTCACAAATGAGAGGATCAATAAAGGAGACCCTGACAAACTGCCAACTTGAAGAGCCAGAACAGGCTCATCATCGCAGCGTAGCGTATGATAGCACCGCGACCGCGACACACCGCTGGGAAGCCTGAAGTCATATGCATGTTGTTAATCATGGGCAACCGCTGATGAACGGGAACGAGGGAGATGATATATGATAGTATTTGTCTAATTCCTTTCACGTAGATATTCGCGGCAATGAAGATTTAGATAAGATAAAGAGAGATACTCGTTGATTCAATCTAAGCGCTCAAAGTGCCCGATATACATTAAGCTCAAAACTAATAAAGTTGATAGAGCGACAAGTCATTGTCCAATCTCCTCTAATACTTCCGATAGTCTTCTGACCCTTTCGCAATCAGCTCCAAGAACAGTGCGAAGACCGTGCTGTGCACGAAGATAATATTGCCTGGCGGTTTGCAATTTTCCTTGTTTATAACAAACATCTCCAAACCATTCAAGACAGTCCAACGTGGAAATGTGTGTCTCCATAGCACGGGCCCCAGGGCTTTCTCAAATCCTTGAAGTGCTCGCTCATGCATAGCTTCAGCTTCGTCGAATCGGCCTTGTTTAGTGTAGAGATGGCCCATGTTATTGACGATTTCAAGTGTTGAAGTTTTCTCTGGTCCTGATGCCTTCTCAAACCCTTGAAGTGCTTGATTAAACATAGCTTCAGCTTCGCTAAGTCGGTCTTGCTTAGTATAGAGCAGGCCGAGAGAAAAGACCGTCCCAAGTATTTGGATACTCTCTGGTCCAAATGCCTTCTCATATCCTTGAAGTGCTCGCTCATGCATAGCTTCAGCTTCGTCGAGTCGGCCTTGTTCAGTGTAGAGCTGACCCATGTAATTGACTAACACGAGTGTTATAGGATGCTCTGGTCCCCATACTCTCGACGCCTGAATTGCCCGTTCAAACATGTCTTCAGCTTCGCTCAGTCGGCCTTGATCAGTATACAGCCGGCCTAGACCGCTGACGATTGCGAATGTCATAGGATTCTCTGGTCCCAATGCCTTGGAGCTCTCAAATGCCCGCTCAAGTATATCTTTAGCTTCGCTAAGTTGGCCTTGTGTAATATAGAAATCTCCTAGGCTGTGGGCTGCCAAAAGTGTTGATGGATGCGCTGGTCCCAATGCCTTCTCGTAACCTTGAAGTGCTTGCTTACACATAGCTTCAGCTTCACTAAATCGATCCAGGCTCTTATAGAGACCTCCTAGGCTCTGGACAGTCATAAGTGTTGATATATGCTCTGGTCCTAATGCCCTGTTGAAACCTCGAAGTGCTTGCTGAAGTGTGGCTTCAGCTTCATCGAATCGAGCTAGGAAAATATAGATATCTCCTAGATGCTTGGCTATTTCAAGTGTTAATGTATGCTCTGGTCCTGATACCTTCTCAAACCCTTGAAGTGCTTGCTTCAATAAGGCTTCAGCTTCAGTACATCGAGATAGGGTCATATACAACATCCCTAGGCCGTGGGTTGCTGAAAGTGTTGATGTATGCTCTGGTCCTAATACCTTCTCAAACCCTTGAAGTGCTTGGTTTAATAAAGCTTCAGCTTTATCAAATTGACACTGATTTTTATAAATAAGTCCTAAATTAAGGACTGTTTCAAGGGTTAATTTATGATCTGATCCCCATGCTGCCTCTTTCCCTTGAAGTGCTCGCTTATACATAGCTTCAGCTTTATCAAGTTGGTTTTGATTAGCATAGACGAGTCCAAGATTGTTAGCCGTGTCAAGGGTTGATATATGCTCCGGCCCCAATACCTTTTCCTCCCCCTGAAGTACTCGTATATATGTAACTTCGGCTTTATCAAGTTGGCCTTGGGCAATATAAACAAGACCCAGGTTATGAAGTATCTTAAATATTGATGGATGTTCTGGTTCTAATATTTTTCAGAGCCATGAAGTGCCCGTTCAAGTAAAGATTCAGCTTCAGCAAGTCGGCCTTGATCTTTATAGACCACTCCCAGGTTGCTGACTGTTTCAAGTGTTGATTTATGCCCTGGCCCTAAAACAGATTCCAATTCCGGGAGTATTTGCTTATGGATAGCTTCAGCTTCGTTAAGTCGGCCTTGCAAACGAAGGGCTGCTGCCAAATTGTTGGCTGCGTTAAGTGTTGATGCGTGCTTTGGTCCTAATGTCTTCTCGTACCCTTGAAATGCTTGTTGCAGCAAAGCTTTAGCTTTGCTAAGTCGATTTTGATCGGCATAGAGGAGACCTAGTGATTGCAATATCCGCGGCTCTTCATCTTCCACAACCATGGTACTGATTAATTGACAGCATCGATCTGCATGCCCTAGGAGCCGCCGTTGCTTGAACCAAAACTCAGGTTGTTCTTGGTTCGGGACATGAGACCCTACGCAATCAAGGGCTGCGTGCGCCATATCCTTGTCAGATTCTCGATTAAGAACGTTAATCATCCAGGAGTGAACGCAAGCATGCACGCTATACCCAGCTGACTCTGCAAGCTGCGATATAGTAGGTGTACCAGCCTGCACAAGCCCGTGATCGCATAGTAGCCCCATTATCTTATTAAAGGGGATCCTATCTCTTGTCAAATCTCGAAGCCAGTCCAGCTTGTGTGATCGACCGCTCCGCAGTAAATCATGCCATAGGTCTTTGCTATCAAAATAAGCCCATTGGTGGAGCAGCAGGGATGCAGTTGAATTTTGCTCCTTGATATGCCTATATGTGATATTCCATGTCGTACACAAGACTTTATCATAAGATTCTAGTTCTGGAGTATCTTTGTGTAACTCCTCCCAAGACTTCTCATAGGATTGAAGGTAGTCAGTGCAATTTATAGGATTTTGTCCTAGGTAAGCTCCGGCTGATGCAAGGGCAAGAGGAAGCCCATCAAGCCGCTGCGCAAGATCGACAGCTGCTGGATCTGTTGCAAAAAGTTAGTTCAGTCTCTTCTTCCAGTATCAGTCAAGGTGACATACCATTAATTATATTACGGCCCGAAGTTGAGGCCAGAATCTCTAGGCAATCATGGAGACTTTCCAGCTTGCTTATTTGAATAGGCCGTCCTAACTTCCTTGACAATACTCGACTGGTTATGACAATGGTGCCATGGTCGGCCTCGGGGAGATAGTTGCGAATATCATAAGACTGCGATCTAACCTCTTTCTCTTGGCCCCTGGGATTCATGGAAGGAGTATTTTGGCTAGGGATATCCAAAAAATCTTCGTCTTCGGCATGAGCATTGCTCAAATCGTGATGGTCATAGTTGTCATAAATAACCAACCAAGATTCGTTAGCAGGCTCATCTAGCCACCTTTTCACTGCTTTCACAATGCTGTTTTGATCTTGGCTTTCCAGAGCAATCCGAATGTAAGTTACTTGCTCTTTCTCAATGATCCGTTCTGCTAATCGGGTGAACCCTTGATTTATCGTTGTTTCATTTCTCGCCTCTAGCCAAATCCTCGTCGAGTAGTGTTCATGATGCCGCTGAGCATACTCAAGTGCCAGCTGCGTCTTGCCTATACCTCCCAATCCATGAAGAACAACAGCCCGACGGCGGTGGGGGCGAACTGTGGGCTGGAGAGCCTCTTGCATTTCCGTAAGCTCTTCTTTTCTTGCAATGAACTTTGAAATTTGAGGAATCCCGGGTAAGTATGACTGGAGATCGAAAGCAGTTGGTTTGATAGATGTCCTTGATTGAATGTAAGCTATAAATGCGACAAAAATTCCCTAACCAAAGCTCACGCTTACTCTTCTTCTATCTCGGTGGACATGTGGAAAAATAACCGTCTGGCATAAGCCGCAGCTGCCGCCGCCGCAAAACCATGCCAGTTGTTGTTCTTGTGGGAGTCGCAATAGTCGGAAATGCCTCGAACAACCAAGCAAGGAAAATCGGTAAGTGCTCCTGCGGCCTCCGTCTCAAAGCATAGGAGGTTGTGTTTTTGTGCCAAGAAGTCCCTCTTCTTTGCATCCTTGATCACCAGCTCCCCGGATGCTATCGTGCCTCGATGCACAACAATAAAACACTCATCGTCTTCTTCCACTGGTCGTTCGATCCTTTGCTCCGGGCTGCATCCTCCTTTCTCGCAAGTCATTCCCATCTGTTGGTGGTTGTAATCTGGCTGATAAAGATGATCGTTCGCGATGCCTGGGAACTTGAAGTGTCGCAAACCTCGGCGTTGCGTCCGGATCCTCTGCGTGTTCTCCCAAATGGGATCATTGTCTGACCTGCTTTGCTCCACAGCCAAGGCTTGTGCAGCGTTCAGAAATGCAGCAGGCGGGGGCATGAGAGAGCCGGTGCGCTCAATAAAGCCATCTATTGCCTTGCCGTGATCATATTGTATTGCTCCAGAGTGTTCGCCAGTCGGCTTGCTGACGACCACATGCCCCAGCCGGATTATTCCGTTGTCTGTCTCTACCGGCACTCCACCGCCAATGCCAACTAGCAAACCATATCGAAGTTTCTTAAATGTCATTCTCATCTGTGTGACAACTGTGGCCGTAGAGCAGTTGCCGGTTTGGGGAAGGCCGGCGATTACAACATTATGGCCATGGATGCTGCCGAGTTTGTAGACGTTGTGGTCGGTAGAGGATTGTTTGAGAGGCTCGTGTTCTTCATCTAGCATCTCCATCGCCGCGGTCTGTTCAACTTCTAGGGGACAGATCCATCCCACTCGATAGCTGTCGGGTGCGAGCTTTTTCAGTGACATCGTTAGTGTTGGCAAGACGGCGATGAGATTGCAGCACTGGAGCTCCGGACGTATGTGTGCGTGTTGTTGAGTAGATGGGTAATTGATAATTAGATAACTAGAAGGGATGGTAGGGATTCCCATTTAAAAAATCACCTCTTTAAGCGACCTCAAGCCGGGAGAGGTTGAGGCTCTTTGGCCGCGCTCCAGGCGCCAGCCTCATGGAAAAGTGTATATCGCCGGTTAATTAGATGCATTAGCGTGACTTAAGAATACATGAAATTACATAGCATTGAAATATTCTATTACCAATAAATGCGACGTTTAATGATATGGATGCCGCAGGTATGCAGGTTGGGTAGTATAGGAAGACCTGTGGAGGGTGGAAATCCTTCTGCTTTTTTATCCCTTTTATCCGGTATCTACGGAATAGAGCTCACTGGGCAAATAATTGGCCGGCTGTACTCCGTAGCCTTGTTTTGACGAGCCTGATGGCTTGGCAAGTTATACATGAAAGGGTGCTGCAAACTAGGCATCAATATCACGGCCGTAGATCCAATTGGATGCCTTGTCGTTTGAGGCTCGACGCTGGCCTGTTCCTATGCGACTCAATCCTACAAGAGACATTCGGCCGATTGCAAAATGGCGTAAAGGATACAGCGCGTGATTGTTCATTAGCGCAGGGTTCCTGTTCCTCTGAAACATGGATTTGGGGCTATGTTTAGAGTCTTTGGCGTATATGTGTTTTAGCTGATATATATGGTCTAGTATAGCGGTCGCGCATCTACACGGTGATCAGTGGTACGTTTTAAGAATATCATCGTTGTGTCTGAAGATATTATATGGAGCAAATATAGTTCTTCTTGTTGAACTGCTGCTGCGTGGGTACAATAGTCCATGGCCGTAGAGCACCAATGTCTTATTAGTCGTTGTAACCATTGTCTTATGGGGTTGATCCTAAGAAGATTGGCTTAGCCTAGCATGATAAGAGAAAAGAGTCCACAAAGTTCGTCTTGAACCAATTCACACTGTAATGAAGGAAAATGAAGACGTGTGGCTGCAGTTTTGGAACACAACGGCGCAAGGAACAGAAGAAATTGAACGTCAGGTAAAGAGCTCGAAGGGATCGCGTATATTCTCATCGATATAGTCGTATGTGCTCATAATAAGAGCAGCTGGCATCAAGTTCACCGGAAAATGTGGTCAGGCAGGTGGCTGCAGAAAGGTCTGGCCAGAAGACCTTTGATGACGAAGATGATAATGGAACATACTCGACGCGTATGATACTTGAGGCATTACTGAGCCTTATGTTTGCTTGAATGTTGCTTGCATTGAGATTTGTAGAGAATACAAATTCCTCCTCCGCGTTAGTTGAGCGGACTTGGTACATAAGCCGTAGATTTAGGACTGTGGTAAGCAGCCGGATTAGAGAGCCTGTAACAAGTCTTGCTTGAGTTACCAGAAATACAGCTAGAGTAGTCACAAAAAGACAAATCGGTTGAATAATCCGCCAGCTATTAATTCTCCCCCGAGGATTTTGTATAATTTGATAGCCTTCTCAAAATTCAACAGGGGCTGATTCGACAAAACGGCGCGTGCAAGCAGTTCTAGACAGTGCGCTGAGTCGGCCAGTGACTCACACCCGGAAATACAGAGTCTAGCGCCACACTTCGAAACCACTTGCAGTGGTGTTGTGACCCTTGCAGTAATCATATCAAGGTTTTACGATGAGTTGACTCCTCAACTTGATGACTCTTGCTGTGACAATGGCGGAAATGGTCTCAAAACAAGCAATCCATTTTACTCAGGAGACCATCGCATTGAGAGGATTACATTGGCAACACTCCGTATAGCCGAGACTGAAGGATTATTGACTGCGACCTTTTCGGCTGGGCTAGTTTCCAACAAGATGCACTCTGCAGCTAGCCCAATATAAAACCCAGTACAAAAGGACGGTTCCAATACTTCAACTTAGTTGTGATACTGGATTCTTGGCGAGCAATTCTCAGCACTCCGACAGAGAACCACAAGAGCCGCGAAAATAATTCAAAGCCTCTTAATCACGGATGATGGAGGCGAAAATTCTAGAAACAAGCCGGTTGCACCCATCCTCCCGTCTACAATCGCCAATCTCAACAGTATTATCCATTCTTGATGCCACGGTTGTTCGATTCGCTCCTACAGGAGCCATCTGGATCTTCGACAATGATTCACCGACTGAGATCGTGGGGAACCTGAAAGGCTCCTTTATCAAGGCGCTCGAAGCTTTCCCACAATGGGCGGGCCAGCTTCAGTGGGCACCAGTCCGCGACAACGGCTCCCACGGAGAGCGGTTCAATCGACCGATGATTACCTATGGCTTGGATTCAGATCCTGGCGTGGAATGGAACGTTGTTCAACTGGACTCTTCACCAGCATCAGTAGCTCCAGAGCCCTCCAAACGAGCCTCCGATGAGTTGTGGATAGAGAACTTCCCTCAATCCGATCTCATGATCTCATCAACAAAGATGGCTCTGTATGACCTCGATAATTTCCAAGGCCTGCCGAGCATGATTGTGCAGGTCACTCTTCTAGGTGACAGCGGCTTTGCTGTGGCCGTGAAGATGGCCCATCCACTGGCCGATGCCCATACTCTTATGCTTTTCATGCGTCGATGGGCGTCCATCTGCCGTGGTGAACTCACGAAGCAAGACCTCACTAAAGGTCTTACATACCCTGTCTTTGAGCCAAACTTGCTAGACTCCAGAGCCGCCGGCGACATTGACGCTCCGGATGGTGATCCAGAACTGATCTCAAAGGCTCGCTCTCTTCCTCTACATCGGCATGACTGGTGGGATACTACTGCCGGAAATCTAGCAGCGCTTACCCCGTCAACAATAAACTCCAAACCGAAAGATGCCGCGCTTTTACAAAAGGCCATGATGTCGCCTGCATGCCCACCTCCGTGGGAGACTTGGGATTTTTCCAAGTCCGTTACAACTGCTCTTATTTACTTTACGGGAGACGAGCTGGAGCGACTCAAAAAGTTGGCCACTGGGACTACGGCTAAGGTCTCGCGCCTCGATGCTCTGCTGGCTCATGTCTGGGCAGCTATCAGCCGGGCTCGCTCACCATTATTGCGAAACGACGATGAAGTCTTCTTGGACTTTACCATCGGAGTCCGCGGACGGGTTTCACCGGCCCTCCCAGACACCTTTGTTGGTTCACCTTTGGTGCTAACACATATTAGCACTCCTGCGCGGAACGTCGGGGCTTCCGATACCAAAATTGGCTCAATAGCCTCACAGATACGGACATGCCTTGATCGGTTCACGCCTGAGGCTATAGCGGCTATACTTCATGACGAAGCACATGAAGTCGCGCCTCAGCGTCTATGGAGATCATTTCTTGGCACGAAGCACACTCTTGTCACTTCATGGGCCCGGCTTGGAGTTTATGATATCGATTTTGTAGGAAGCGGTTTGCGCCCACGCTATGTACATGCCATTATGTCCCCACTGGATGGTCTGTTGTGTGTGATGGATAGTGGGACGCTTGATGGTGGCTTGGACGTTTCACTGTCCCTGGAATCAGAGGTTTTGCAGAGGTTTCTGGAAGATGGCAGGTTGCGGAATTTTTAGATGTAGGTTATTGGAAGCCGATACTATGGCTCCAATTCCGAAGACTTGTAGTGCAAAAGATAGAAGATATAATACTGAACGAAAGAGTTTGACAGGATCCCGTATGGTCTAACACATAGTTGATACCTTGGTGGTATATTGCCATGATAAATTCGGCCGCTTAACGCCATGCAAGCACTTTGAACTTTATGCCTTATACTTATATAAAAAAGAAAAATGCAGCACTACAGCAATGCTGACATTTACTGGAAGTAGCCCATCATGTCATTACCTCATCAATTGATTCTATGAATCAGTCATCTTGCGACCGGCGATAGCTGCACTAATGCTGTATTAGCTGATAGGGCATGGGCACCCCAGGTATTCAGCCATAGAAGTCTTCAATTTTGCCCAAAGCCTTAAGTTACTGCGATAAACTACCAAACTCATATATGTCGTTTTAAACTAAAGGTACTTGAAATCTCAATGTCCATAGTTCGAAGTAGTTAGTGATCCGAGCCAGTATCGTTTCGCTGGTATATCGCATTACATCAAGCCTCAAGGATGGGAAAATTATCGGTTCCTTGCTAATTACGTTAAATATTAAGCGGGAGATCTCCAAGATGCATAGCTCATCTACCAATATAGACTAAAAACCTCAAGAAGCATCATCTGGGAGTTGTATTACAGATGCCACTTCGTCACATCTGCATTGCTGCCCAAAGGTGCCAAACATGCATGCCGCGCCACTTTCTTCACCAAATGGGCCTAAGGTAAGAAGCGGCTCCTCACAACTCTTCTTGGAACTCTTTATGTTTTTCTTCCATCTATCCCGTACCAGAGTCTTATTCATCATGACGAACACAATTGCAGAATCTCCCGCTTACGGCCAGAACTATCTCCGGTTCGAGGACTACACAATAGGATGGATATGTGCGCTCCCCGTGGAGGCAGAATGTGCTTTGTACATGTTGGATGTTCGGCATCGAGGCATATTTCCTTTTGTCCATGGTGACGATAATCAGTACGAAGCGGGCGATATCGCTGGCCACAATGTGGTCATCGCCTCATTACCAAAGAAATCAATTGGCAGTGTCTCTGTAGCCACGCTTGCTTCTCAAATGCGCCAGAGCTTTCGAAACCTACGGTACGGATTGATGGTGGGCATCGGGGCTGGGGTGCCCGGGCGGGCTTTGAAACCTGATATTCGTCTAGGTGATGTTATTGTGGCCTCGTCCTCCGACCAGTCTATCGGCCCAGTGAGTGTCATAGGCTACGAGCTTGGGGCAGAGACTGTCGATGGTTTCGTCCGAAAAGGTTGGCAGCCCGCGACGCATCGACGTCTGAGAACTGCAATTGACTCTATGGAGAGAGACGCGGGAATTGATGACGTTGACGACTTTATAAAATACCTCAATAGTCTCCAGAAAAGAAGAAACGGCCACAAGTTCCTATATCCAGGAATGGACAAGGACAAATTGTATGTGGGAGACTATACGGACGATCTGGTAGAGCGCCTACCGCGACCCTCTCAGAATCCGGTTGTTCATTATGGCCTTGTCGCGTCGGGTGACAAAATCATAAAGAATGCGGCACTCAGGGACAGATTAAGGGATCAATATGGTATAATCTGTTTTGAGATGGAAGCAGCCGGCCTCATGCCCATTATGCCTGTTGCCGTCATCCGAGGAGTCTCCGACTATGCAGACTCTCGCAAGAATGATGGATGGCATCATTATGCTGCTGCAACTGCCGCTGCCTATGCCAAGAGTCTCCTGCGCAAAATTGGTTCAGAACAGCCTCCATCCCTCAGCGGTTAGTCTCAATTTCCTTGAATATCTCATATCTACGGCATGTGGGACTGGTACTCTTTTATGAGGATATGCTGGCTAGTGAGAAAGTCGAGATGGTTAGGGTATGTGATGAAATCGACGAATAGAATTGGGGTCTATGCGACATGACTATGTTCATTTCTGAAGACAGGCCACCAGAGCCTTGGATTTGCGCCTCCTTTCTCATTCGCCTCTGTGTGTTATCTTTCATGATGACAAATTGCTGCTGCCTCATCTTGCTCTATAGTACCAGAAACTTGTGACAAGCATTCGCCAAGTGATAACAAATTGCTGACGCATGCCCTAGAAAATGCCCCCAACTATGACTCAAATCGAGTGTTGACAAATGAGAAAGAAGGTTCACCTCCTTCCCATTTGCAGTATATATCGTCAATGACTGACAAAACTAGATTGCCTCCACTCTCTTGTCTTTCAAGACATGCTCCTTCGTCGGCAGAATATAGCCCTTGATCTTTTAGGAGCATGCGACTGGATATTTGACGACTCGGATTTCAAACAGTGGCGAAAGCAAGACGACTTCCAAAAGCATAATGGTGTTCTTTGGATCAAAGGAAATCCCGGTGCAGGTAAATCCACGTTGATGAAACATATCTGGGCCAACTGTGACAAATTCTTTGCGGATTACTTCATCGCAACATACTTCTTTAATACTCGAGGCCATAGCCTCCTTGAAAAGACTTTTTTGGGTATGCTTCGCTCACTATTATATCAACTCCTGGCCACAGATGAGGCGGTTTATACACGATTTGTTACAATTTTCAGAGAGAAACAACAGATATACCGAAGAATCGAGTGGCACGAGTCAGAGCTTCGAGACTTTTTGATCCTCGAAATGAGGCAGTCTCGATCTCGCCGTTTGCTCTTTATCATCGACGCGTTGGATGAATGCACAGATTCAGACAGGTTGAAGGTTGTGGAATTTCTCGAATCACTGAGCATCAACTCTGGTACAAATCTTTGGATCTGTCTATCCTCCCGACATTATCCCAACGTCACTATAAAGAAGAGGCTTGAAATCGTCGTGGAGGGGTCGAAGGAGCACCGCCGAGGCATTGCAAAATACATCAAGAGCAAGCTGAAACAAGAATCCCCAGAGATTCAAAAGCGTATCCTTAAGAAGGCTGCTGGAATTTTCATGTGGGTTATCCTTGTTGTCGCAAAGCTCAACGAGGCCTATGATCGTGGCCAAGTTGAAGTTGCAGATATGAGGGAAACTCTTGATCAGATACCAGGCGATCTGGAAGATCTATTCCAGACTCTTCTAAACAAAGATGATGGAAATAAGGCTGAGATGATGCTCATGCTGCAGTGGGTTTTGTACAGCATGCGACCTTTAAAACCAGAAGAGTTATATTTTGCGGTGAGATTTGGAACGGCAGCTCGAAACGGCAAAAATGGAAATAGATCCACAGCAACAATCGACGATATGCGGCGACGAATCACTTCGTCCTCGAGGGGTCTTATCGAGATACGTGAAGGGGCGGATGTTGTGCAGTTCATTCACCAATCTGTCGAAGACTTTCTCGTTCGATATAAGAGAATGCAAAAAATAGATCCTACATTAGGACAAAACGCCACTTTTACAAGCCATGATCGTCTAAGAGCCTGTTGTTTGGAATGCATTACCACAGAGGGAGCGGATGATAAAACAAAAGACGCTCCCTTCCTTCAGTATGCATCGAAGTACTTGCTTGATCATGCTGAAAGAGCACAGACGGAATGCGATATGAAATGGCTACACAGGTCGCATCTTTGGTTTGAACAGTGGAAAAGAATTCTCAGCAGCTCTGACGAGTACCCGTTCCTAAAATACGACACAGGAGCCGGGTTGTTAAACATTTTGCTGTTACGTGGCTATCATAACCTTTTCAGGATTGCATTACTTGGAAAAAGAGCCGATATCAATGCACAAGGTGGAATTTTTGGCAACGCATTACAGGTGGCAATTGTCAAAAGAGAGGATACAATTGCGATAGAATTACTGGAGAAGGGAGCTGATATCAATCTGCTGGGGGGATTCTTCGGCAATGCATTGCAAGCAGCTATATACCAAGGGAGCGAAGAGATCATATCAATATTGATTGAGAAAAGAGCTAATATTAATGCTCAGGGTGGAATTTTCGGGAACGCCTTGCAGGCAGCTGCGGTCAGGGGAGACACTGAGCCCGCGGAGCTGTTGCTCAAGAACGGAGCCGATATCAATACCCAGGGTGGCATCTTCGGGAACGTCTTACAAGCAGCCGTTGCCAAGGGAAATGAGAAACTTGTGGCCTTACTTCTCGAGAAAGGAGCCAACATCGATGCTCAAGGTGGCATCTTCGGCAACGCATTGCAAGCAGCTTTAGCGTCAAGACATGAGAGTCTGGCCCTGACGCTTTTCAAAAATGGAGCTGACTTCAATGCCTCAGGCGGCATCTCCGACGTGGTGCTGCTTATAACTGCCGCTTATACACAGGGAGATCTAGTGAAGACTCTCCTCGAGAAAGGAAGCATCAAGCCAACGCTGTTGTCGGACATGGCGGATGTCAACCTTAAATGCGGACCGGCTCTTCTATGGGCAGTTAGGAATGGACATGAAAATTTAGTAAAATGGTTACTAAGAAGGGGGGCAGATGTCAACGCAAAGTCTAAGTTTGGAGAGACAACGCCATCGATAATACGAATCAAAACAGAAGGGAGTGCGTCCGTTCATTTTGACAGTGGAAGGACAGCACTGCACTGGGCTGCCAACCGAGGGCATGAATCGATGGTGAGATTGCTCCTCGAAAACGGAGCAGACGTTATGGTGAATGATAACGCCGGACGAACCCCGCTATCCCTTGCGGCCAGCAACGGGCACGAAGGGGTAGTGAAACTGCTATTGGAGAACGGAGCTGACATTACAGCAAAGGACAATGCTGGAAGAACTGCATTGTGTCTGGCGGCAGCCCAAGGGCGGACTGGAGTGGTACAGCTGCTATTAGAAAACGACCCAAACGCAAACACGCAAGCTGTGTTTGAAGTCACGGAGATCTGGGACCAGTCCTTCCAGAGCCTTAGCATTGGCGGTATATCAGTCCATTTAGAGACGTGTGGTGCACGCGCAAAGATACAGATTAAGAGTCTTGTCATTAATGGTGGCTCGCTCTATTTAGCAGTAACCGGAGCATCTGCTAGGTTAGAGATCGGGAACCTCATCATGAACGGCGGTTCGCTCTTTGCAAAGATAGATGGCGGCGACGCTCAGTCTACAGTTGAGACTCTCCAGATGAATGGCGGTATGCTGCATATGGAAAGCTCTGGTGGAGGTGCAAAGTCCAAGATTGAGAAGCTTGAGATGCGTGGTGGCTCACTCTACATAAATGCAGATGGCGGAGGTGCTGGAGTGAACATTGGAATTTTAAAGTTATCTGGTGGTGAGTTCAGCTTAAAAGCAGACGGCGGTGGTGCTGAAGTGAACATTGAGAGACTTGAGACAAGTGATGGCTCATCTACACCGGCTGAAATGGAGATGGTTCACATATCTCATGAGGAAGGCCAAAAAGTCCTCCAGGGACTGTACGGAGAGCTTCCAAATGGGCGGAAGATGATATATGAAACAACCAGCACAGAGGCCGCGAGCAGAGTGCCGGAGGGTACACGTCTGAGCATGGGGGGAGGACCGACACCACTTCATATGGCAGCCGAGAATGGTCACGCCGAAACCGTAGAGCTTCTTCTCGCGAATGGCGCTGATTCCAACGCAAGATGGAGTAAATTATCTCCCCTTCAATTAGCTGGCAAGGACCTCGACAACCCCGTCACGCAGCTCTTAGTGAGGGGCGGAGCGCGCGTGGAAGAAGGTGATGATAGCGACGAACGGACGAGGAGATTCCGAAGAGGGCCTTTCTTGCCATCACGCGAAGGACGGTCACCGTCCAGTTCATCACCGTCCGGTTCATCCATGACGAGAAGATCACCACGACGACGTATCTTGCCGTCACGCGAAGAACGGTCAAAGTCTAGCTCAACAACATCCAATTCATCCATGACGAGAAGATTACCAAGACGGCGTATCTTGCCGTCACGCGAAGAACGGTCAAAGTCTAGTTCATCAACATCCAGTTCATCTATAACAAGAAGATCATCACGGCGGCGGCGTTTCTTATCGTCACGCGAAGAACGGTTAGTGTCTAGTTTAGTCATGAGGAGAAAATTAGCAAGGCGGCGTGCCTTGCGGTCACGCGCAAAACGGCCAACGTCCCGTTCATCCAGGACAAGAACTACTGGTGAGTTGTTTCTTATAGTATGCGAGTCTGGCCGCGTCCAACGCCACATCTGGAGGAAAAAACCCCTTCGAAAATGCATCATGGAAAACATCTGACAGTTGGCGAAGAGTCAGGAGGAGAGTCCGACGAAGATTCCAACCAAGAACTTGACCAAAGTTCTGACCTAAAGCTTGATCAACAATCAAGGGAAGAACTAGAGAAAGAATCCGATCAAGTTTCTGATCAAGAGTCCGACCAAGAGTTTGACAAAGAGTCCAACGAAAATTCTGATGAAGAATCTGACGAGCTACTTGGTAAACCATTGAGCAAATCATTTAGTGAGCAATTCGACGAAGATTTTGACGAGCAATTCAACGAGCATTTTGACCAGCAACCCGATGTGCAACCTGACCAGCAATCTGATATGCATTCTGATGTGCAGCCCGATGTGCAACCCGATGTGCAATCCGACGAGCAGATTGACGAGCAACCGGACGAAGAGCCTCGTGAAGAGCTTGAACCAAGGTCTAACGAGCAACTCAGTGAGCAATCTGGCGAAGAGGTTACAGAACAGCGCTTACAGAAGACCAAAAGTGTAAAGAGGTCCTGTCCTGGCTTTGAGAAGTGCGTGTTAATGTAGTACTTGTCTACATAATTTTCTGATAGAGTAGACCCATGCCAAACCACCTCTAACTACGGTTGAAGCACCAGTCTCACAAATAGAATCTTATCTTCTTGAGGACGCAAAAATGGCGAATAGGCAATAAAGTGTTACTAGACTAAGTCCAGACACGGTTGACGGATAGGGTTGCGTGCTTCGATTGGATGAAGCGGCATCTCCATGACTACAAATTTCTGGCGCATCTAATTTTCCCGACGACAATGGTTCTCTCTTTAACTCAATACCTCGTAGTCATAATGGTCAGTATTATGTATCCCAAACGTAGAATGGAGCAAAGACCAGTTTGCAAAGGAGTCACTAGGTCCTGAAATAACCGATTGAAGACGTCAATTAACTGTATTCCTGAGGATTCCTCTACAAATAAACATGTGTACCTGTAAATAATTGCAAACCCCTGTTGCATGAACATTTCTATCATCTCTTCTTCCTCTTCGAAACTTTGCAACCCTTGCCACTGTAGAAATATGCTTAGTATGCTTTATAGTATTATTACAGTTAGTCATAAGTAATCCAAGAGAGGCCTTGCCTCCCCTAGCCATGCCACCTTGTGAGCTAGCTATTTGCGGAAGTTGACAACTGCCTCTTTTATATTACTCCTTAGCATAACACATAAGAGCAGTAGCTTTGAAATACAACTTCTATATACAATAGCGTAAGCAAACTCCATTTTCGATTATTACACCACATGCTGCAAGGAGAGTATTTGTAACAGTGTGGAGAACAACCTAGAGGTTATCATACACTATAAGTTCCACATAGGGAATTAATGTTAGTGACCAGCACAAAACAAGCTTGAATTATAATTATTGGCTTCATCAGTGAGGTTAACAGGCGATAGCATGAGCCTTACTCCTCAAGCACCTTCAATGAGATACTCCTGATTCTGATTTACACCGCTGATCCGGATATTGGCATTTCACAAACCACTCCCGCCCCCTTTTCTAGATCTCGCCTGCTTTAGTGCTGATTCTGATGTACACCGCTGATCAGGGTGTTGATATTTCGCAAATCACTCTCGCTCCCTTCTGGGCCTCGCTAGTTGTCTTCTGCAGAGATGGAAACTATAAACATTGATATAAGGTCTTGCATTCGCATTCAAGTAGATCAAGCATCTTCAACTACAGTCAGGTATTCAAGGAGTAATCTATTAAAAATGTACTTTCGATTGAATCGGACTGTGGCGTGCTTGACGTTGATAGCGGGAACAAACTGTCTCAGCACTCCTCGATCCGTACCATTACAGCATGGCCTCAAGGGAAAGCGTTCGATTGAAGTACGAGACGGCGTTATGCATACCGTGTTCGAACACCAAGCGACTGGAGCAAAGATCGACTATGTAACAAACTCTGGTGTCTGCGAGACAACTCCTGGCGTTGACCAGTATTCTGGCTATTTGTCCGTGGGTAGTATGTACTATATTGAGCAGACCTGTGTGTTGAATTTGCACTGGTTAACGAATGACGCAGCAAACATGAGCATGTTCTTTTGGTTTTTTGAATCGCGAAATAGCCCTGCTACAGCACCGCTGGCCTTGTGGTTGAACGGAGGACCGGGGTGTTCATCCATGATTGGATTGTTTACAGTACATGATTCAGCCTCTTTCCTTCTATGTTTCAGGACTGATCAGGACTCGAAAGGAAAACGGCCCTTGCACTTTCAACAACGTCGAGGGAAACATGCCAGTGCTGAATCCACACAGTTGGAATGAGTACGCCAACATGTTGTATGTTGATCAGCCTATTGGCACTGGATTCTCGTTTGGAAGCGAAACTGTCAACACGACTTTTGCTTCTGCTCCGCCTGTTTGGACCTTCTTGCAAGCCTTCTTCACGAACTTCCCACAGTACGAATCTCGTGACTTTGGTATCTTCACAGAGTCATACGGCGGACACTTTGGACCTAGTAAGACTACATCCGTCATGATCGGGATGTTTTGACTGACCCAGCTAGGAATTTCTGAGTATATCCAGTCCCAAAACGCCGACATCGCCAGCGGGAAGATTCAGGGTCAAATGATCAACCTGGTTGCTCTGGGAATCAACAATGGATATTACGACTATGCGATAGCGGAAACGAATTTCCCCAGATTCAGCACCAACAACAGTTACTACCCATTGATCAACAACAGCAATGCGCTGGAATACATATCGGAAATAGAATCCCAGTGTCTGCCTGGTGTATCAAAATGCTCGCCCTTCGAAGATGGCCACTTCGACGACTGCGTAGCAGCATTTTCACCTTGTTCGGTGGTCGATAACAAGTTTGGCCAGTTCTTTCTCACCAACTACTCCACCCATGATATCAGACAGCCCGCTCCTGGGAATTTCCCACCCGCAACCTACATCGCGTACTTGCAAGATCCGGCAATTATGAAGAAAATTGGCGTGAATGTGACCTACTCGGAATGTTCCAGCGACGTGGCGAACAATATTGACAACCTTGATGACGGTAATTCTCTCTTGTTATATCCCTATTCTAATATTCTATGTAATATTGTTCAGGATTACGCTCGTACCTGCCCGCTCTCTCCAAAGTAGTTCAATCCGGCGTGACTACAGTTATTTGGGCGGGAGATGCTGATGCTGTTTGTGATTGGTTCGGAGGATTTGCAGCTGCGAATGCCATCCAGTACCAGGATCAAACAGCCTTCAACCAGAAGGCGGTAGCTGACTATACGGTGAACGGTGTTAAAGGAGGAGAGTTTAAATCTGTTGGTGCGTTGAGCTGGTTGAGGGTGTATGCGGCTGGCCATGCAGCCCCGGCTTTTCAACCTGAGCTGGCTCTTCAGGTGTTTAAACAAACCATGATGAAGACAGCTTTAAAATCGACTTGAGAGCATTTGGCATATGAATCATAGCTGTCTATACAATATTCTCTCGAAACATTGACCCAGTACCTATATTCTAATCTACTGCCATAGTATAGTAAAAAAGGAGAACAAAAATACTGTCATCTTTCTTAGTTAGATCGTCTCTTACTTCCCTTAAAAAAGTTCAGTTGAATCATAGTTCGTATTAAGCTACTTCCCTGTAAGTGACTTACGCGCTGATCTGTTATCAACATCATTCGACTCGGCACTCTTGGTTAGCATCTCCGATACTCCAGATCTACATCGAGATGAAGACCATAGCCAAAAGAAAACGCAAAAAAAGAGCAAAAACATACAACAGCCGGTGTTCGCTGATGGTCACCCACTCAACTACTAATCTGCCGGTTAGAGGCTTGTCTATGGGGGAGCAGACGGGACCCCGAATTCTCCTCTACCTATGGTCGTATGTGCCCGAAAACTGCAGCAATTTGACCTATAACCCTAGGGTAGTTGTGTAGTTACAGCACTTGTGTGAAGGCACATGCACGATGTCGTCCCAGGTGGCTCACTCCGTGATGTCATCTTGTACCTGATGGGCTTGCAAACTTGGTGTTGAGGATGACTCCGCGATGTCTTGTTGTGCCAAGTGAGGTTGCAACCTTGGTGTTGAGGCTCACGTCTCTTCCTGCGCGTACCGTAGTGTACCCGTGTTTCCTCTTCCTAATTGGCTGGTCTCACCCCATGCTTTATCCGTTACTGAGTTTACGCATCCAATCCCATAACCTCTATCCATCTATAGACTCAATCTCTAATCAAGCCAGGCATGGAATCTCAAAATCTAGTTCCTGCTGAGAAACTTTTCTCACAAATATCTGCCCCGCGATAAGTCTAAAGTGGGGGAGATCCCAGAAGCGCGACCGCAAGAAGAAGATGTATCGTGGAGACCAAGCGGTAAACAGCCTTTGCCTATCTGATGATGACTTTTTCCTTGATGAATGTTCGGTAAGGCGCGCTTGTGACTTGGAGAATATGTATGTAGATCTGACAAAATCGTTGTAAGAACATGATCATCTCGAAAAGAGGTTTGCCGTCTTTGAGAACAAGGCGAGCTGCATTTATCGCAAATTATTAAGGTATATAAAGATAGGAAGCCAGTTAGCTGTATTATTAAAAAAAACATGTATTATATGAGTTTGTATTTTTACTTATTTATTAATATAGGCAATATTCTAGTTATCACTCGATTCATCAGACTGTCATCCAAAGAAGTTAAACTGTTTGCTACATTGTCTTTATCGCTACCACACGTCTCTGCTAATTAGCTACTGTGATCAATCAACCAGCGCCGGCACGGTCAATTTGAAAACACCGTCCGGATCATACTCCTTCTTTATCTCCTTCAACTCTCTCAACTTGTCCCCATAAATATCCTGTAGATTCAGAAACTCAGGCGCTGTCAATGGCAAATACGTCCTCTTGCATGAATCATCCAGTGATGTAAATGCATTACGCGCTTCCAGTGACCAAGCCGTCGCATCCTCTACGGAGCATTCCTCCCCAGCGAAACCCAATACTTCAATGAATACTTGCGGTTCGCGGTAGGGACACACCGAACTAGGTACATCCTTTGAGCAGGATGGGCTCCCGGGCCGCAGCATGTGTATGTTCAGCCCGCCGGCTCCCCCACGAGGCATCTGAAAGGATTGTTTCGCAATGGATGCAACCACATCTGGGGAAAACTTAACCACAGTTGCAGTCTGCGCACGACCTGCGACTTGTGTTGGTAGGAAACTGTTAAGCATCGTCATGTAACCAAGTGGAGTCATGTCCTTGACGGCATCTTGCGGCCCCGGCACACCTGGTGCAAGCGGCGCTAGAGACGCAACTCGTTCAAGCCAGACAGCAGTTTCCTCCGTGGCGGGTCCGTTCCAGACAAAACAACACATCATCGTGCTTCCAAGGCCCGGCATAGATATAATGCAAGGCGTGGTGGAAAGTTGAGAAGGGATGTTGCCATGGTGGGTTGTGAGCATGACATCGTAGTTGGTGAAGAATGTGGTGACAGCATTCTCGATATTGCCCGAGTCGAACATGAGCAGGCCGGCTCGAACCTTTCGAATATTACGATTAGTGTCCAGCCATAATTGTTGGTGGTGTCTCTGGGAGTACCAAACATATATAAACTCACATTTTGCAGCGGATATGCCTTGACAGTCAACTCTACAACAACGCCCAAACAACCGCCGCCCCCTCTCAGCCCCTTCAACAACCTCTCGTCTGCATCTACTAGCCTTCCACGGGCGTCAACCATCTTGGCGCCAACAATCTGATCCGCACCGAGTCCGTAAGACTCAGAATATGGCCCTAGACCACCGACTAGGCACCAGCTAGTAAAGCCAACAGAGCCACATGATCCAACGGGTACTTGAAGTCCGTGCTTCTCCAGTTCATCAAGAACTCGAGATGCCGTTACGCCGCCTCCGACCCGGACTGTGGACTTGTCTTCGGATACTACTACGGCGTTCAGCTTGCGAAGGTCAATAATAACTGCATTGTGTGCGCTAAAGCGACCAAACATGTCGTGTCCGCCGCCACGAACAACCATGTCTGAATGTGTCTCGATGCACAACGTCACAATGGCAGCGACTTGCTCGGAAGTAGTGGGCAAGGCGACAACTGTCGGTTTCCCGTTGGGGATACCAGTGTAGCTGTTCAGCGTCTGCGTGAACTCTGCATCTTGGGAGGTTAGGAGAGGAATGCCCGCCTGAGAGAGTGCCGTTGCAACGCCGTCTGGCATTTTGAAGTCTGGTACTTTGAACGACCGTGTCTAGAAACCTTGTATCGAAGCGATAGCAGTTGTCTTGTCTCTGATGGGTTGGCAAATACTCTGAGCAAGCGTTTTCACAACACGGGCACCCTCATCTTATAGCAAATGATCTCCCAAGTTTGGTGCAAGCCCCAACGTGATGCCGTTTCTAGGCATATGGTGCGGTCGGAAACTCAATTAAATAATTGGATGGCTGAGATTGAGTTTAGGGTCAAATGGTGGTTCCGTTTAGCTCTCACGTCATCCCATGATTCTGGATAGCTTGCGTCTGGGCGTATTGACTGTAAGAATGGGTGAGCATACGCAAATGAGGCGCTAGGGAAAGAAGTCACGACTTACTCCATTTCTTTGACGTATGAGTGCGAAAAAAACTATCAAGATTGATGATTCGAGCCTCTATGTACACAAAGACAAGAAGTTTCGACGAGATGGATCAGAGCATGCTTGTCCTCTACGTGTTGCTTGGCTTGCGGAACCGTATATGCTGATAATAGAGTTTCTCATAGCGACTGCCCAGCTGGCTCTGAACCACGGTTCATGACAGAGCCATTGGATCTGGTATGCGAGCACGCCAGTCCGACTTACAAGTAGCGTTTGGCGCAACAAACGACAACTCCGAAGATGCAACAAACGACAACTCCGAAGACGCAACAAATGACAACTCCGAAGACGCAACAAATGACAACTCCGAAGACGCAACAAACGACAACTCCGAAGATACAAACAGAAATACAGTGAATCCACGCTATTTATCAAATCTAGTTTTAGGCCGTATCCAAAACAATGACCTCGGCCTCTTCCGACCCAATACTTTCCACCACCAACCTGGCACCCGCAAATACGGCTTCGATAAAGGCCATCGACCTCCTCTAGCTCGACATCCTCCCGTCCATCCAGATGAATCCTGGCCTTGCCACCATTGACCATAGGCAAATGCACGAACACATTTCATGACACGTACAGTGGAATATGGGAATACAATTGGAAAGAGAATGAATGCACATACCTCTATGAGACTATTCACATTTGAATGTTGAAAGAAATGTGACGTGTTGGACGAAGTGGTGTAATATTACAGATCTCGTCCATCGGCAGAAGATTGGAGACCTCTCATAGTGCCAGCAGGGCCGTTGATGCTGATGCAGCCTCTATATACAAATAAGCAATTTTGATCTTGTTAAGTTATAGCATTAAGTAGTATATTTGCGCTATTTGATGTTGTGGTTTATGACAAATAACCACTATGTCTGAGTAAAGGGGACACACATGACAAAACTGTTGAGGTCTTCGCTATATTGCGGTAATATGCTTACACTAAGCATTGAGCTTCAACTTCATCCTATATGATATTCCATTTGTTTATAGCATTTATAGAAGATCTCTAGGCTTTTATTTACGAGGGAGGTGATTTCTCACTTAAGCTCTCAATTACCCTCTCAATCCGTGACATACTGTCCATAGCCTCATTCTCAGCCTTAAGCTCAATAGCCCGTTGCTTGAAACGCGGATTTCCTAGCACCGTATTGACTGCTTCTTGTAGTGCCTGGATGGTTGGGCGCTGTGTCTTCAAGTTATAGGCAAAGCCAGCCCATTCGGCCCGCATTGCTACTTCACTTTTATCCTGCCTCTCACCAGCAAACACGCTCGCCACGCCGTTCATAACCGCATGGTAGAAGGCCCCGTACCCGCCGTTGGATACGAATACATCAGCGAGTGGTAGCACGGCGTCATACGGAAAGTAATCAAGCACTCTGGCGTTGCTAGGCACATAGATTGTGTCAGGCAATGCAGCACCACTGAATCCCAGTGCCGCGATGACAAGGATATCTTCTCTCCCAGCAAAGGCCTCCAGCGTTGGGATCAGCAACTCCCTCCAGTCCTTGTTGACTGTGCCTTGTGAGACGAAGATAACTTTCTTGTTGCCTTTTCGAAGGACTTCTTGCCACCACCCTGGGTATTGCAGTATCCTGGTGATGCCGCGCTGGGGTAGGCATCCCGCGAATTCTATTGTATCTGGCATATCCGATAGCGGATACTCGAGGCTCGGAGAACACAACATGACTAGTTTATCGTAAGCTAGGTGATTCCCATACCACACGTACAACGGCTTGCCAGTAGGCTCTGTTGTGCAGCCGCATCGTCGGAGCGTCTCCTTCCACGCTTCAACGAGCGGCTTAAAGGTACCATCGTGAAGGAGTTGATAGAGCGACGCATTGCGCAATCTGCCAGAGTCGGATGAATCCGGCGGAAGGCCCAAGTAAAATGGTGCTGTATCTTGGCTTTGTGTCATAAGAGCTGTCGGACTTATAGCAATCGTTCTGGGCATTTGGCTAAAACCAAGGGGCAGCGGCCGACCATAGCGGAAGGGCAAAACACTTAGACTGGTGCTGTCCTCAACTATGATGATTTGTCGGCCTGGATGCCTCACACGTACAGCTTCCAGAGCTATAGTAGTATAATGCAGCCGAGCTGGAAGTGGGTGGAAGAAGATGTGCGCAAACTGCCGGGCATACCGCTCGAGGTTCACAGGGACTTTCAGATGGTCGAACTCCTCCTCCGTAATCGAGTTGTTCCAGCCCCAAGGCATCTCAAAAAACTCAGCCCCAGCTTCTATGATTTTATCACGGTAGCCCGCAGAACAGATATAGGCGACGGTGTAACCCCGTTTGACCATCGACTCGGCAATGGCGAGTAGCGGGTTGGTATGCCCTTCAGCCGGAATAGATATGAAGAAGAGAAGAGGCTTCATCTTTCTGGGTTTGTTTAATTCGGTGATGATAGATAATGTAGATGCGGATATTTAGGGCAACGTGCTAATAGTGCCCCTGGCTCGATTTTGAGGGTAAAGATAATATGTACAGTGCTTATTGTCCGTATATTCTCAAATTGGGAAGAAATTGCCTTATCACAAACATTTCTGCTGTGGAAGGCCCTGACGATATAATGCGTAGTGAAAAGGCTAATTTAAAAGTAAAATGCTGATTAGCAACTGAATTAATGACATTTTGCCAGTGCTCACACTCAACTTTGATGAACTAGCGGTCTTACCTGCTGAGTCCCCTTGCCAATAACGGATGATCTTCCCTTGGCTATTTTAATTTGGAATGATCATATGCGTTAATTATGTTTGCAAGTATGTGGCACATGGGGAATAAGAAATAAAGACCCGTCATCATTAGATTCTATTTTTAACAGAATCCTTCGGATGTATATCCTAATATGACACCAAAAAGCAAGCTCACGGGAACACACTCATACTACAACTCGCAGACCCCACATATGACGAGAGAGACAGGCAGGTTCCTATAGTGTTACGTGGGTGACGAAGGGACTTCCTGCATTGTAGTCTTATGGCTGTTAAATTTGCAATTTGTCTAGTCTGAAAGACACTACGTATCACACTTGGTCTTTATACGGACGGTAGAGAGCGAGATGCATGGCTGATAGCTTTACAAGCCTTCTAATGAGCACGCAACTAACATATATCTAGATTTTTATTCTCTAATATTATACCTCTCTACAGGCTATACTATGCTGTGTGGATTGCTGTCCTTAAGACCACAGCGGTCCCGAGTATCATTTGACCTTATAACTTTGCCCCTCGGTTCTCATCAAGCTGTATGTCCGTCGTAGCTTCATGCTCTCTAAGTACTACAGCTCTCATCCGGACATCTATATTTTCCGGACGTCCTTTCTTTCTCAAGTCGACTATGACGACTTTCTCGTAGTCACCTCCCCTTCCCGTATCCTCCAACTCTGGTCCCGGATTGTCTAGCCCCAGTACGACTCTTCCATCTGCCCTCTTCACTTGCATATCGTATGCACATATGACTTTTTCTCCCCAAGGGATCCTCGCCGTAGGGCTCTGGTTTCCTTCTTCTGTATCCGCCGTCGGTACGCGTGCCAGGAACAATAGAAGTGCCTTGCGTTGCGCTGCAATATCTTTACCAAGCTTACCGGGGGACGGCGCCGAAGATGTTGAAAGAATCGGTGCGAGCAAATGTAGCAAGTAGAACTGTGGCGTAAACAATGTCACAGAACCATTTCGCGCGCGGTCAAGCCAGACGCTTGCAGGAGCAAACTGGGCAGCCGTATGTTCGACACCGCCATCAGCCACAGGCAGGATTATCTCTGAGGATATGCCTGCCTGCAATTCTGGTAGTAGGTAGACATACATTTGTGTCGTGAAGCGCTTAGGGACGTTAACGGGCGTGATAAACCGGGTAAAGGGTATGAGCCCAGCTATATGAAACGATTATCATTCTCTGTTAGCACTCAACGAAAACTCTCGCTTGATTGTCAGCCACGTTGCTCACTTATATCGGGCTCTGCGCCAAATGACCGGACCCATTCTGTGAAGTTGACCTCATTGGCATGCACCCTCTTCCTCATCTTATCCCGCTCTTCCGTTGGTAACTTGACCAAGGTTCCTAATCTCTTGGCTAGCAAGATACCTGTCTCCTCGAAGCACTCGCGCACTGCAGCAAGCCTGTATGCGAGGCCATCTATATGCCTGCCAGGGTCTTCCTCACCAGGAACATCACCGTCATGGAACCCATCGAGGTTTCCTCCCGGGAAGACATGGGCTGATGCGAACGACGTCGATGACTTTACACGATGCAGGAGCAGCACCTCGTTAGTGGGCGAGAGTACGATCACTGATGAGCTAGGCCGAGGTCGCGCCATGGCATTATTGATGGCCTTGTCCCGCGAGGATGTAGATGTGAGCGAGCTAGTTTGTCGCTGATGAGACGACATGACAGGACTGGTAGCTAGGGTACCAAGTACAGGTGGAAACCGCAATAAACACAAGCATCAACCGAAACTAATTGGTCCAAGAGGGCGTCTTGAAGTAAAGACTGGCAGTCGGCTCCCCCTCTGTAAGATTACCGCGCGGCAAGTTAGTATGGCAAAATCCACCAAGCTTAGACGAATCAGGTTATATAAAATGGGCTGTGATGGCTGTGACTTTTATTATTGTCCAATTGCAAATATCAACCTCCCCTCCTTCTCTCTTAAACGGGTTGCAAAGACCGTAGCAACGGCACATTGCCCCATATCGCCCAGAGAGATGATCATTCACACTAGAGCCTCATAGAGGCAGAAGTTACGAGAAATGTTACAAGTCACTAAGAGGAGGCACATGCGAGGAGCAATCAACGAAAAGTGCCAGTCATCAGACCAGGCAGCTCTATATTCGGGCGTTAGATAGGCACGAGTACGTACGTACGTACGTACAACCACAAAGTTACCCCAGACGATAAACTAAACCATCCAGGATCTCTTACAAGCGAGACTCCGCATGGAGCCAGTGGACTAGGATCCACAAAATAAAACTCCAACTGAGTTGCAGGGCTACGCCGTTGAACTAGCGTGTAGGGATTGCAACTTATCTCGATGACAATTATTAGAATGGATTTATTTAAAATATGCAGAGTGCTTTGTGTCATAATATATAATATGTGTACAAGATATCATCAAGAGTCTTTCTCTTTACACCATAGCATATTCCTATTTAAACCGTAGTGGTCCATACACTGGACACTTCACAATATTCTAAACAACACACTCTAACTAAAGATGGCTAAAATACACTTTAGAAAATAGAAACATTTTCTTTTAAAATTATAATAAATAAAATATTCAAATGTTAGAAATAATCTATTTAATTTGTTTTAGTGCATCTATTATTTAATTACTAGTTAATTGATGTAACATTACGGAGGTGCAGGAGGTAGACAAATAATTTCCTCTCCAGGCATCGTATGCGCGTTGGGGTCCGAAAGCAGGCAGTCGCTTCTGTTATCTGCGCAGCACCCCCCAGCAACTGGATGACAGCATCTCTGCCCGGATGACAGCATCTTTGCCCAGATGACAGCATCTCTGCCCTACCAAGACAAGTGATTATGTCTTTAACAAGTAAGTGTGTTATCAAGAATCGTAGAGCAATGGGCTTGAGAGAGGCAACCATGTCCCACAAAGTGGAACACTTAAGTTAATTAGCCAGAACTCCAAATTACGCAGAACGCGGGGGTTACAACTCATCGTAGTTACATTTCTGATCATAAAGTTACAGTATATATACGAGCTGCCATTGGTTGACCTCCGTTATGGGACGAACGTGCTTATCTTGTAGGTTGTAATTCCTCTTCCTGGGCAGGTACCCAGTCGATTTAAACTCCCTTGGCCGTTAGACCCCCACACTTTCTTGTAACTTTACTTGTGACTTTTATTTCCGACTCAAATGGACCCACATCATGAAACAACATGTATATTTATTGTCGAAAAAATAACTGAGCAAATCAACTAGCTCATAGACATACTTGCGTATCGTGTTTAGCGTTACGCATCTATATATAAGTGTGACGTGATTGGTCTTAATGTTCAAGGCTAAATTCTTACAACAGACGCATCTATTGGAACTATGCTGGTACCATTCGGACTTTCACGTTTTCCGCAGTGCTGGTAATGGAAATGTTTTCCCTCCACCCATTTTCATCTAGAGATTGTATCTCACGGAACTTTTGAGCAAACCGAAATACGGTATATGACGCTTCAGTGAGAGCTAGCTGTTCTATCATATCGTGTAAGCTTTTGGTCTTAGGCAAAGTCAGAGCATACATACGGCCAATGCAAATTCTGGGACCTCCTCCAAATGGGAGATATTCCCATCGGGGTCGTAAGGTCTCCCATCTCTCTGGCCTAAAATCATCGGCGTCGTCGCCGAATATATCCTTTCGCCGATGCATCACATGGTAATGGTACGCAACAACCTGTCCTTTTGGAATAAATATTTTGGATAGGCCATTTTCCCCTCCCCCTACGGGGAGATATGTGTTTTTATTGGCCATCCGGCTGTTGGTCACAATGACGGGGTAAAGGCGAAGCACTGTAGACGTATTCAGCCAGAGCGATTGAGAAGAGACAACCTGAGGACTTACCTTCTTTCAAGACAAATGACAAATATTTACACTCCTGGATCTGAGCAGTCGTGGGTAGCACATCGCCATATTGCAGCACCTCTTGCCGTAATTTTGCCCATACGTCTGGTCTCTTGGACAGAATGAAGAATGTAGAACTCAAGAGGCTGGCTGTGGTGTCTCGTCCCGCAAGGAGCAAGTGTAGCAGTTGGCATCGTAACTCAAGGGGATCTTCAGTCTCTTTCATGAGCTCATCTAGGAGCGTGGCAGCTTTTGGTTCCCCAGAGCTGGCACCAGCTTTCTCTCGGTGGCGTTGATCCAACGCCTTTTGGACATACTTGTCGGCAAATTTATGGCACGTCTTGCATGCTTCTGTGAATTTTTTGTTTCGGTGAAGGAACATAAATCTCCCCATCCGCACCCTTGTCATGATCTCCTTCGTACAGAATTTGAAGGCATTTGCGAACTCTTCGCCTTCCGTCACCGATCCCTTGCTCGAGAGCAGTGAATTGGTCGACTCTCCGAGGAGGAAGACGGTGGATGTGTCCAGAGAGAGCAAGAAAAAAGCGGTTTCAGATCCACAGCCTCGTTATCTTGCAATATGAGAGAGATCAAACGTGAAACATGTGTCTCCACATTCTGTAGATTGAAGATTCCTGCCCTTGTGAAACACGGCTTCAGTATCGCACGTGAATGCACCCAATAATCCCCATCCGAAGTAAAGATGCCTTTCCCTAATAGTGGGAACGCCGAGTTATATCTGACGGTACCAGAATCATAGTCACCTTGGAGAGTACCGAGGACAGCTTTCAGATTCTCAGGTTCTGCTGTCTGGATGATGGTGCTACCAGCCAGGACAATCGAGTGTGTGTATCCATTCTTTTCAAATCGCTCGCGTGCATCTTTCAGATATGTTCCCGCCTTTGAAGATGCAGCAATGGATTTGAACAAGGCCAGCCCGAAAATCCTTTCCGACTGATGAAACCGGCGTGCAGGTTGGAAGTTGCCTCTTTTACCTCGACCGAGCCACTCGTAGTAAGCATAGATGGCAAAACCGAGAATAAAAATACAATAGAGAGAAGTTGAATCGTTGAATCTGTCCAAAGGCAAAGCCATTGCAATCTACGTATAGACCTAATTGAGGTACGGCTTTGGGTGGATAAACCGAGATAGAGATTTTCCCTTTACAATTGCCCCATCAATGGGCTATTTGGATGTTTTAACAAAATCTTTACATTACAAATGACGCATCAATGTTTCATGTCAGTCCTTTGGACAGCTTACATTGCCAAGACAGGTACCATTTTCTCTCACCCACATAATCAGGGAGGAGTACTGGGTATCAAGCTGAAGGGTTCAATAACGCATCATGTATGGACTAGCGAGTGAAACTAAATTAACACCAAAAAGGTAATATAAAATCTTGTTTAATACATCTCTTGTATCAACTTCTTCATTCATCCATATACTATTGTAGTCTTGAATACAGCTTGGAATATATCTATAATATGATTTTAATTAATCGCTGTTAAAGCTGTTGAGAAAATGTCATTTACGTGAATCTTATACAAATGTTTGGAAACTCATACAGAGTATTTACAATAATTAAGAAGGTATGAATTATGAATTATTGTTTTTAAAGAAGTATATTGATAAAGTTCATTTAAGTGTGAGAGACCTTGTTATACAAGCTCTTATCAATCCTCTCGCCAGTATATACCTATACAATGTCACGTAGTGCTTCTTATTTACCACAATCACCCAGTCAGCCAGCCGTGGGGGTCAGATAAGAAATAAAAAATAATTAGAATGCAGGGCGCAGACTGGGAAGCAAATATTTGCATGTGTTACGACTCGGTCACTCGTAGCAGTTAACCCCAGCCGTTTGTAACTGCATTTGTTGGTTCCACCGGGTTGATCGTTAACCGCAACGGGCCGTCACAATATGCTAACGCGAAACCCCTTGCTGTCAGCACTAGGACGTTCATGCACATTACAGATCACAGACCGTATAGGATCCGGGGAATACGGAGTACTTTTGTCATTTGCATTAGGCTTACGTTAACATCGCCAATACTCCGTAGATTCCGTCAATAAGCCAAACTCGGCATTAGACGGCTACCTGACAAGCAATCGGTTCGCTTGTCGCAGTTGAAAGATAACCAAAAAATACCCCTGCTATATCCTGGTAACTGTCGACTTTAGCCGTAACATCTTGGGTCTTGTGAGAGTGTTTGTGTGTTTGTATCGAACAGGCCGGATGTCTCGCTCCGAGCGAAAAGCCCTACTGCTCAAGCAAAGACATAGATCAAGATATTTACAGTTGTCTTTTCCTTGAAAAGCTATGACAAAGAAACTGTATAATTTTCACTGCAAGGTTCAAGTATACTACTAACTGTATTGTTTAATAGCTAGCACGTGTTTATACAAAAGACTCAAGAGCGGCCAAGCACATGCCATAGGTACAGTCAGTATAGACTTGTAGGGGCAGGGGCAGGATCCATATTGATACACTCGTAGCATCTAGATCGCTAGAGCTTAACTGCTTACTTGTGGTCTCCCTGTCCAAGTGTTGAGGTAGGATTGCTTGAACGGTGTGGATGATAACCTGAGGGCGGAATTTAGGCGATAGTAGTATTATTCAAATATTATAACTAAAATTTCACGATTCGGCATGTGTGGGACAAGGGCAGAGCTAGTGATCCGTCACTAAGATGCGCGGATTGGAGAACAAAGGCACAGCATGGACCGAACCGACGGCGGCAGAGGGTGTGATAAGCAGGGGATAAGACGGCTGATCACTGCAAATAATGTCACATATCTGTGTGTAGCACAAGGCGTACGTGGCATAGAGCAAATGAGGATGTAGAACATCCAGTAGTAGATCTTCAGGCCTTTGGTGAATACTGGCCACTGTATGTAGCAAGGTCAAGACGCGTCATAGTCTCTAAAACTGCATATGTAATTGGTGATGAACTCAGATAATAACGTCAGCAGGATATTAACCGAGGTGGATATTTATGCAACTAGGCTATTGAAGCCTTGGATTTAGGCAACAAGAGAATACGGCGTAGAGAAATTGCGGTGTAGTCGATAAACTTGTGGAAGGCTTGGCAGACGTTGTTTCGATTTAGAAACCGGTGTTTGATAGACAAAACCACACGCATCAGAATTATGTGAATGCCGTCAACTTGACTCTAAACTTCCATTGTGACATGTACATTACAGTATCAGTAGTAAAATCTTTTTAGATACACACCTCATACCTCCAACGCGTGACAAGAGACATCTTAACTATAACTCATTTAAACACATCTCTATGTAACCCATTAGTACTGGAGCTGCTGTTTCTCTAAATATGCCTCTTCCGGAACTGAATGTATGGTCCATCTTTGTCGCTTGTCAAATGATCAACCAATTGAAACTCATTCACTCGATGCCGCCCATTTGTTGCCTCGGGAATTCCTTCGCCAACTCTACCAAGGGCACCCTCGGGTTTCTTCATCTCAAAGGCCCACACGACCCTTGCCAATGCTACTCTGATTTCCATTAATGCAAGCGATCGTCCAATACAACCCCGTGGGCCAAGAGAGAACGGATTGAGACAATTGCGAGCTGTTTGTACTGCTTTGGCTGGATTGTTGTCGGATTCAATCCATCTCTCTGGCTTGTAAGTGTAGGACTCGGGGTAATACTCTTCATTGTGGTGAATGGCATACATGGAAGTGCCGACATCAAATCCTGGGCTGACGAAATCGCCGTCGATGAAGGCGCCGTTACTGTCGACTTCGCGCCACATCGCTCCACCGGCTGGTGGGTTCATTCTCATTGCCTCATCAACACAGGCACGTAAGTAGGTACATGAGAGCAACTTTGGTCCCAAGCAGATGTCTTCCAATGAGGAGAAAGTAGTACGGAGCTCTTCAAATAGCTTCTGCTCTACCTCGCGATATCGTGTGAGATAGAAGAATAGCGTTCCAAGAACGGTAGAGGAGGTATCAGACCCTGTAAGCCGACGGAAAATGGTCAGCATTGGTAGTGCATGAGCAAACCAGTTGTCTGATCTTACCAGCTACAATGAGGAACTTGCTCTCTGCCCATAGCTCAGCCATAGAGAATCCTTGCCCAGTCTCTGGGTCTTTCGCATCAACGACGAATCGAAACAAGTCGTTCTTAGACTCTTTCCCCCCACTGACTCTCTGTTCAGCAAATTCTCGGGTAAGGTCAAGAAACTTTTTCCGCATTGCGCTTCCCCGAGGATAAAGAATCTTCTCCAACTTGAGCTTTGAAAGTGCGGGAAACTGGCAATAAATGCTAGTTCTCATATTGGATGCAGCAATGGCGTGGATGATGAAGTGGTTGTCTGGTTTGTCAAGCATGCCGAAGGCTTTTCCAAACCCGAACTCACCCATGACATCAAATGTAAAGTGATTGCCTGGAAAAGTGTTAAAACTTCCAAGATCAGGTCTTGGGAATATGGAACATACATATAGGTGTCATATTAATAGCCTCAGTCCATCCTTCGGAATCTACAACTGTGTTCTCTCCGAGGATCTTGTTCATAAATCGTCTAAGATGAACTAGATACGTAGCCTCGAAAGATTTAATGCATTCGTCTGAAAGACCTTGGCTGATGACTCTTCGTTTGTGTCCATGCATGCCTTTGTCGATGGCGGTATGCACGCTCCAGGCTCCGGGAGCAGGTAGGATGGGGAGGTATCCTTTAGACTTTTGAATATTCTTCCGGTAGCCATAGATATCTTCATCATCATCAATTATTGCTCACTTTTGAATACGGCTTCTCTGAGGTAGGCAGATGCTTACCATGAAGGCCACGCTCAGAATTCACAAGAATTCTGTTTGGACCATAGCGAACAAACGTCCCTGAAGATTCATATTTTAGCGGTCGTCGAGCAGACTTGGGGGTAGTTTCTTTACCGTATTTTTGATGCGACTTCCACATGTCCAAATGAAGATCACCACGGAATGCATGGTAGGCGGCATAAAAATTCGTGAGTTTGGCCAAGGTCGGACCAGGATACTTTGCAAGAGGATGCAATGTGAGTCTATAGACGCATACGCCTATCATCTACAGCTGATATTAATACACAGATGATTCCTTTAGTGAGTCCAAGTTTGTGGGTAGTTATCATACCCATATCGCAGAGATCAAGACTGATACCCCAATCAGAACTTCCCATCGTGTTGAAGTCAGAAGATACATGGTGGCTTGAATATTGAGTGAAAGGATTTGTTGAGATCTTGGCTGAATAGCAAGAAGGGTGCTCTCCATTTAGCTCACAACAATAACTCCAATATTTATCTACCACGGATGCATAATGGGACTACTGTGAGTCTTATGATGAGCTCTTGAGGAGTCCTACCCCTGTGAGTTGATCTATGTAAAGGTCATAAGTTTGATATTACCCATTTCTTTGCCCAATCAGGACATCAGAAGAATCCATCTTTCTCATCCCTGTCTTTCGTCTAAGGCTTATCTTTTGTATATTACATATAAGAAATGAAAGTTGCCTGTTTCGTATGTATTGATACGGGGTCTAACAAATGCTTCTCCAAACTGACGGTGAAAAACAGATGACGTTAGCCTAAACTGTGTCTTGGCCACGTTTGATCTTTACCTAGGTAGGGACGTGATAATACACGGCTTATGAATATAACAATGACAACGATAATAGAAACGGTCTCGGGAAGTATCGCTTGTGCCACACAATCAGCAACCACTTTCTAGGGGGTAGTGCCGTAGCCGTAGCCTATGACGTCTTCTTTGTTACTCTCTTTCAATATACTGCGATGCTGTGGTATGCTGGGGTTGGTCCGGAAAGAAATCATGCTTTGGTAAGACAATGTCAGTTGCATCTAAGTTACCATTGGCATACGCAAGATGTCAAGATTTTAATGTAACGTCCCTTAGTTGGGGGGCCATTATACCGTATGCAATTTCAATACTTAATATGCGCGCTATAAGATTATTACTCTTCCTAGCATTATTACTTTTGTAGTATTAACAATGAACATATAATATTACAATAACGTATCGGTCAACAATCTGCAACTCCAACGTTACAGTGTCACCCCCGGAGTACAGAGAGAGGTGGGGGTCTATTTCCGCTGGAGATAGCCTCAAGCTTAGCCACCCGTACGCTTAATCCGTTAGAGGCGGTTAACCGAAGCCCCAAACGGGAGATGACACGGCGGCCACTAACCCAAACGTGGGGATAAGATGGCAGCCACTACTCCAAGGGTCTCCCAAATCCCCAACCCCCGTCCGTACTTATACCCTGACGAGTCCATCGACAGGCACCCGTTTTCACGCATGCAACGAATTGGACACCAAGATCTCCCGAGACATCCTGGAATTTGCGAAAACGGGCGCAAACTGCCCCAATTCTAGGTAGTAGTGCATAATGGGGTTTAGAATATGTGTGGAGTATTCCGTCTGTGTGACATTTACTTCTCATTTTATTCGACTAAGTTAATATGGAGAAGCGCAGACCTAAATGAATCTACCCGTTGGATTACTCTTGTTGCCTTTAAGTTAGCTAATAAGCTAGCTACTAAAAGTAAATCCGATGGGTACTCCATCCACCCACATTTCTTTCTGACACCGTATTTCTATAGTCAGCTTCACCTGCATATGATAGAAGTTAACGTCAATAGTGAGCTAGAGGAGCCTCTTCTGTTATGAAGAGAAAGAACAGGGACTGTCTACGCTAATCCCAAATGGTGATTGCCAAAAGGCAAGAACTACTTCATAATCTGGGTAGCCCGGCTGTCATCTTGCTCTACTCCGCAGCATCTTCTACGCCATAGTGGGCTTTTCTTGCGGCAGAGAACTTTTAGGCTATCCCAATAGCATTCATCAAGAGCTTAGACAAAAATGGTGACGGGACGTGAAGGAATTGCGAAGGTCGCTCCATGGTATGACCCAGACATCAGTCATGAGTATGCCACTTTGAACGGACGCCGATATCGTAAGTCATCACTATACCATGATTAGAGTCAGACGCCAAACTTTGCATTACTAACCAAGTTGATTTGCAGATTATCTTCTCGGGGAACCAAAAGATGTTACTGTAAAGAACACTGTCGTCCTTATACATGGTTTTCAAGATCTAGCCTTTGGATGGCGATACCAGATCAAACCTCTTGTAGCTTTAGGCCTTAGGGTCATTGCGATTGACTGTATGGGGTACGGCGGAACAGTGAGTAAAAGTATCAACCCATTAATCACCCTCGTTTATTCAAATATTGCCTATAGGAAGCACCTCATGTCCCGCCTGAGTCTATACGTCTGTACACGTTCAAACGAGCTGCAGATGATATCAAAGAGCTCGCATCGCAGATTGGTGTGTCCACCATTATCCTTGGTGGGCACGATTGGTAAATCCTCTACCGTGTTTTTTTTTTTTTTACAATTACTTTCCTGACTTTGTAATTACTCTAGGGGCGGTATGATCGCGACCAGAACCTATCTCTATTACCCAGAGCTTGTTAGCCATATCTTTACTCTTGGAACTCCTTATTTGCCGCCGATGCAGGAGTGGCTTGAGTTTGACGACTATATTGCCAAGTACCCAACCTTTAAGTATCAAGAACAATTTGCTGGAAAGGAATTGGAACACAGATTGAATTCAAAAGACGCCCTCCGCCAATTTTGGATTGCCACATATGGTGGGCGGGGGCCAAACGGTGAGGCTGCTTTCTCAACAGAGCAGGCGCTGTTTGAGAACTGGCCTCTATTGATTCGATCTGATGTCCTTAGTGAGGAGGGTAAGTTTTCTGCCACTTTAAATATTTTGAAAGTGCCTAACATGATCAATAGAACTCATCTATTACGTTGAAGAATATGCTAGAAATGGAATTTCTGCGGCTCGTAGGTCGAAGTCTTTCCATCCATCCATCCATCCATCCATCTTTTTGACGCTGCTAATGTTAGTCAAGTGAACTGGTACCGAAATCGTCGTGAAAATTGGGAAGATGAGCGATCGTAGGTCTATCAGTGCGTTCATACTTGTCCATTGACATCAACTAATATTTGTGGTCTAGGATCTCTCCAACCACGCAGATCAAAATACCCTATTTGTTTGTCCAAGCTCTGCAGGATAGGTTTTTGCCGCCTAGCATGAGTGAAGGTATGGAGCAGTATATCCCTAATCTACGGCGACGGGAGTCGGATTCTACACATTTTTGTCAGGTACTTGATCCGCAAGGCATAAATACCCATCTACGAAGCTGGTTCGAAGAGGTGGTTTTCTCAGGATAGTACAGTAGCGCTATTGTGCAGTCCTGCGGTTGGTTGAGGTTTGCGACTATAGTTCCATGATTCAGGAGCAGAGGGCAGAGGGGACTCTCTATTTTACAACCTATGAATAGAGTCTTAGTTCACTTCTAGATGCTTGTTTAGACCGCTATAGGTGAGGGACGATTCTTGCAATGGTCTCGGCGCAGAGACACTTGAGACAATGCTGGTCGGGTTAGGGCGCAGCCACGGTGAGAGAGTATGAGGCTAGAGCTTCATGAAGTCATGATATTTGGGTGAACTCGTAAAGTATCGTAAGAGGAAACTTGCTACAAGAGAACCAAGACTAATTAACAGCCGAGAGCTAAACAAAGTGACTTACTTTAGGAATTATAGGCTGTATTGTTGAGTCTAAGAACGGCTGCATCTGGAGCCCCAACGTTGGAGAGGCATAGAAGAAAGACCCTTAAGGCACTTATAGTAAACACATTGACACTAGTCCTCCGCCCGCATTTAAAGAAGAAACTATATAGCTATGGATGCGGGCGTTCTTGAATGCAGGGTCTTTGGAGAGCCACCCTTTTGGCCAAAATGAGACTACAGGGACGACTTGGTCTACGTTTCCCCAGAATTGCCGCCTAGGCCATGGACGAAGAAGTCGATCTCCGTCGCCGTCGGGGAATAGAGGAGGTTCAGTCCAAGCGGGCCATTTACGCCCTCCGCTTGATCGCCCGAGGTATTTGACGTCCTGGGCAGAATTTCTGACAGAGGAAGCAGACTATTTGAGCTCTTGGGCGAGTCGCGACTACTTGAGGGACTGTCGGGATGTAGGTCGGGCTTTGTGCGCCGCACCTTTCGAAAGAACTAGTACAGTCAGCGATCTGGTAGGATTCAAGTCATATTCCCAGGAGGCTAAGGAGGTGAAAGTTAACCATTGTAGTCCGCAGAACTCAGTGCTTGGGGCGCCAATCTCGGTTGCTCAGACTCATACAAGGTGACGTCGGCACGATGGTCTGTCCCTTCAACGTACACATAATGGAGTTGTTTCGGGAGAGACTCATGGTGGTGCTCAACCACCTCGCGACCAAAGCACCTAACAGGTGATGAGCATCAGCCCTCCCTCCCCTTCGAACCATCAATTAGCAGGGTGATTGCTTCAACCGCCTGTCGCACAGACTCGGAAAAACAACGGCATGTGTTACCCTAAAAAGTTGCGCACCCAATACTTCAAGAACACGCCCATTGACCTGTACCTTCTTTGCTCTTTCTTGACGATGCTGTATTGATCTGGTTTATATGAGAGATTGTCCATGCATTGTATATGATTTCAGAGAGCCATTTACGATGGATACACAGACGAATCCAACCTTTGCGGTTGGGGACCACGAGGCTTTCATGGAGTTTGCTCTCATTCAGGCAAAAAATCACCGCCAGCTGCCAACAAATTCTGCGTCGGAGCCGTACTTGTTGACGCCACCAAGGGAAAAGTCCTATCGACGGGATACTCGCTTGAATATCCGCGAGATTACAAGGGAGATCCAGGCACCACACACGCAGAGCAGTGTTGTTTTATCAAGATCGCCGACGAACACAATCTCTCTGAGGAACGCATTCATGAGGTCCTTCCGGCCAACACGGCGCTGTACACGACCATGGAGCCATGCAACGAGAGACTTAGCGGCAACACGACCTGCGTGACTAGGATCTTGAGACTTAAGAGCGCTATCAAGACTGTCTACGTGGGAATCAAGGAGCCAGGGACGTTTATCGCGCACAATGACGGGCAGGAAAGGCTGGAGGCAAACGGTGTCAAGGTTGTGTTCCCCGTTGAACACTGGCGTGACAGAATCACCAAGGTCTCAATGGCTGGGCACTGAAGGCGAAGAAGAAAAAGATCAAGGTTGCGGGAACGCCCAGACGGCCCAGACGGCCACTCAGCTCAAGTTTATTTTGACCCCCTTATTGTTATCTAGAGATTAAATCGGCATAGATAAATAAAAATGTCGCAGAACGAGTTGCAGCCTCGGTGCATTTCTCAATAGGCTCTTGCTCCTTAGATAACTCTCATCAATTGGTTAACACCGCCTAGTGTGCTCCTCACCTCCGCCTGACAAAATAAAATAGCAACTTGGAATTGATAAAGATTCGCGGCAGTGGGTATTGTGTGCCGTTAGCTGCGAGAATCGGCGTCTATACGGCGTTCCGTGACGTTCTCCTTTGAGGTCGTGTCCTATGGTCTGGTGGGTGGTTCTTTTTAACAGCTACCACGGCATAAGGTCTCGAGAGTAATTTGCACCAGAGAAAAGCCAAATACCTAGCCGCCTTGTGACACATGACACATAAAGTGAGGCAACTCGTGCAGCCTAGGCCAATCCAGAGATGAAACCCCTCTTTTGCCGCTGCAGGATTCCCTAGCCGAAACAAAATATAGTCTATTTTTATCTAGTCGAAGCTGAGGTTAAAACCATGGCAGTCCGAAGAGCACGGCACTGATTGATTAATGTCTTTTGCCAACCAAATCGCTTTCAAGTGTTTGGACTCGTTCCAATTGTTTCATTTCTTGCACCATGGCGTCTAGTTACGACGTATTGCCCCAAGATGGAGAAACCACTGGTTTTCAAGAAGCCATTAACAAGCACCGGCACCAATTGGACGAGCCTGAAGCTGAAAAAACGAGCGGTATATGGCGCATTCATTGGCGGTCTCCGACATCGATGATCGGCTTGTTCATAGGGGCTACTGGCGCCGCTGTTGCTCACCACTTGTACTATGATAGTATAGACGGGACAGAAGTTGTCATTGTACAAGAGGAGTGGACTCTAGAAGCTGTGCGCAATAGCCAAGAATGGAAACTGCGATTCGGGGCAGGACTCGCATTCCTAGCTAAGGCCATGTTCGCCGCCTCTGCCATTGTTGCTTATGAACAGCGAGCTTGGCTAACGGCTAGAAACAAGGCTGTTACGGTTGCTGGCCTAGATGCAATGTTTTCAGCAGCTCAGAGCCCGCTGAGCTTCTTTAGCGTGGACTTTTTGCGTAAAGCTAAAGCGGGAGCTATCATAGCCCTCCTTGTATGGTAAGCCTATCTCCACCTCTATGTTCTTTCCACTTCCTGTATTATAAATACATGAAGACGGCTGATACATAATACAGGTGCATTCCACTTGCAGCCGTCATCACTCCTGGCACGCTCGTGGTGATACCTACAACTGTATCAACCTCCAAGTCTTTCCCCGTTCCTGTCGTCAACTTCTCTCAGGTTCAGCCTCTTTACGACTTTGATTCTAGTGTCATTGGATATGATGGTCAATCAACTAGTAATGGAATCACTCCATACTTATCACGTCTTGTTTCGACAACAGCCACCTCATTACAAATCTTGCCTATGAATATTGGCCTTGCGAACTCAACATATGATTTGACCTTCCACGGTCCGTCCTTCCGCTGCAGAGAGCCGTCCCCAATAATATCAGAAGCTATTTATATGACTCTCAATGCTACCGCGTTTATGTGTGAGGGATCCTTGGACTCCATGGCCTGGCTGGCATTTACACCGCCTACGCCAATACTGTCCAGAATAGCCTATTCGAAAATGACGCCACTCCGAGAACAGTGGAAGGCTTTTCTAGCTTTCGTATTTTCATGTATTACACAGCCGGCTATGTCGATCGATGGCCTTCCACAATGGGATACTTCTCTGCCTCTCTGCGAGGGTATCGTGGGTTCATATGGTAATGGTACATATAGAGTTCCTCTGGAAAATGTGTCATCGATTGTTTTTGGAGAATATAATCATGGCAGGCTCTGGATTTCGGCTCAAAACATAATGTATGATTGTGTTTTAACCGACACCGAATACAGCACGCGCTTCTTCTACTCTACATCCGAGCAAGCGCAGCGTATTGATCCTGAATATAGCTTTAAGTGGACTGAAGAAGATGTACATGGCAGTTATTTCTACCTTGCCGATGCACTTGCAACTCTGCTTGGAGGAGCTGTGCGCGTTCTTGAAAAGGGCATTATGGCATACAAAACACGCGTTACAGACACAGCCATCTTTGGTGCTCTCAAGGCTGAGTCAACGAACAATGCTAGTTCTGGCCTCTTGCCCAAATTGCTAGCACAGGATTTAAGCGCTTTGGCCCGGAACAAGACTGTGGGTGAGCTCATAGAGGAGCTTTCGCGAAACATCACGTTGAGTGTGTTTAATCTCGATCAGATACTGTAAGTAAAGAGGCAACCTTGTAAAAGTAATGACACAATGGGCAGGGCACCTAATAAGACATGTAACCACCGCAGAATCCACAACGACACAATGGTCAGAATTTCCTCTGATGTTAATGTCTACTCATATAACCGAAGAGTTCTCATCATCACATATGCCGTCGTCTTTCTGGGCACGTTGATTGCGTTGCTCATCGGAGGCGCTGCTTATTTCAAAAACGGCGTCAGCCACCAATTGTCCTTTTCAGCATTCATGTCAACAACGAGAAACTATCGGTTAGATGAGTTAACAGCAGGAAGCTCCATGGGTGCCATGCCTCTAAGGGATTCTATTAAGTCAACAAAACTTCAATTTGGGTTCCTGCGAAATGCTGATGAAGAGGCCGACCGGGAGGAAGCAATGCGAAGAGTGGGATTTGGCCTCTCCGATCAGATTGTGCCGCTGCAAAAAGGCGTTCCTTATTATTAGATCATTTGTCTTGTTCGTAAATGACAAAACTATAGTTAATAGTCTTACCTATGGCGTCAAAAGCGGCCGGTGCCTTTTTAACGGCCTTGGATTCAAGGCTGAATACGAAGTAGTAATGACTCCATTGCCGTCGGCGTTAGTGTGTAAGTTCGCATTGTGAATATGTAGCTTCAAATTTGACATCCATGGATAGGTTTTGCCACAAGTCAAAAATAACTTTGAGGCATTTTCAGGTCTTGTTTCTGTGTGAATTATTAATAAATTCAACGCGAAGGATTCTTCCTTGCTTACGGAGTGACAGACCGCCAGACCTAACAACATATTTCAGCGTGTTAAAGACGGAATTGGCAAGCTGTTGGTTGTATTACATGACGCGTTCTGACAAGGCAGAGCGGAGTTGCGCCTGCGACCCAAGGCAGCCGTTCAATATGAAGGTCGTCAGAACATCGCTATCAAGACAAAAATTTTAGTATAAGAACAGCCATTGTGTTCCAAAAGTGTGTTTCATCTTGATTCCATATCCATCTGCTTCCCACCAAGATGAACGCCTCTGCCTTGTTCAAAATGGCGTTGCTATTCAACCCGTTCTCGGGCTTTACCTCAGCCAATTGCAGCACCGGTGGCTTCTCCAACCCTGTCATTGGACCATCGTCCGGCGGTGGCTCGACTTGCATTTCTGGCCATGTCGCGGTATCTGTAAATACAACCGGCACCAAACTTCTTTATGAGGCACCTAAAGATCAGAGGGCCGTAACGGAATCATTTGTCGAGTTGTTCCAGGCGGACGCAGCCTGGATCTCCAAAGTCATCGCTGGTGGGCCCAGTGTTATATCCGGCCGTTATAATATTTTCGTCAAGCTCTGCCTACCCACAGACCCTGACAAGTTGGCCCAGGTCAAGACAGTGCAGCTGTTGACACACGGAGCCACTCTCGACCACACTTACTGGGACATTGCCCCAGGTTACAGCTACGTCGACGAGGCTTCTGCAGCAGGATACGCCACGCTCTCCTACGACCAGTTGGGCGTGGGGAAGTCCGATCACCCGGATCCCATCCAGGTTGTGCAGGCAACTGCTCAGGTCGCCGTCACGCACGAGCTGGTTGGTCTGCTCCGGCAGGCCAAATTTGGCGGTTACAGCTTCGACAACATCGTGGGTGTTGGGCACAGCGCAGGAAGTACGCTGACACAAGGCATCACGACGCAATATCCGCAGGACTTTGACGCCGTCATCTTGTCCGGCACCAGCGCCAGTGCTGCCTCAGTCGCACTAACCGTCGCGGCCTTCAACTTCATTGAGGCAAACACAGACCCGGCACCCCAGTTCAAAAAGTTGCCCACAGGCTTCTTGACGCAGCAGTCGGCTGCCGGCATCCAGTTTGCCTTCTACCGGTACCCAAACTATGATGAGGATGTGTTCAGAAAACAAGTTGCCAACAAGCAGACGAATACACTGGGAGTCCTGCTCACGCTGGGTGGCATCGTTGCGCCGTCAACAGAGTTCACTGGGCCAGTCCAGATTGTCAATGGTCAACATGATCTCGTCTTCTGCGGCGGCAACTGTCTCTACCCGACGGACCAAAATGTCGTGACTATGTCGACGTTCTATCCAGCCGCGTCGAAAGGAAGTCAAACGTATATCGCGGCGGGTGCTGGGCATGCCATTGCCGCCCACAAGAGTGGGCCAGATAGCCTCCAGAAGATGATCCAATTCTTAAAGACAAACAACCTGTGATTACTCCGGCAGTAATGGTAGAAGCTTTGTTTTTAAATATTAAGCAGGGGGGAAAATAATATTATATTCTAGCGCAGGGGTTAGCTAACTGCTAAAATCGGACTTATATAAATAATCCCAGATTTAAAGTCTTTGGATGTAGAAAATGGAAAACACCTAATCAAGATAAAAGCTTCTCGTGCACGGGTCTACTAGAGTAACAATAGGTTAAAATAAAACTTTATGTCTTTCATCTAAGGTTGGGGAGTCGTTCACTGGAAACCTACTTGACTCGTTCTGGAGAGGGCAGTGGGAAGAGCCGAGTCTCTGTCGGACAATCTCCATATGCAAATGTGGACATGGACATGGGTTTGCGGATAGCGGGTCGTATTTCGTTCTGTAAACGAGCCACCCTTGGACGTTTTGGACGACAGCTTTTTGTATGCCTTACCTACCACTAACATTTGTAGACCCGTTTCAACTTGACTCTCAAATCTTCACCGTTCACTGGTGTCGCCAAAGAAAATTCCACACTAGGCCACTCAGCTCTAGGTTTTATTTCCGCTTGAATTAAAATGCCCTCCAAGTCAAGTTAATTCGTTTGCATTAGAGTAGCATCTCAGCAACCGACCATGAGAAATATGCACGTTGTAGTTATTAATAACCTAAATATTAGATGAATTGGAAAATCTTTACATTATAATGATATATAATTAAATGGGGCAAGGGGGCATTCTTCTCCGCTATCGTCATCCACATCCTGCTTTACACTGCATCTGGGAAGATCCAGCCTTCCTGATTGGCTACCCAAACAGCTGTGAGCAGAACCATTGCTTCTGCATTGGTTCGCTGCTGTATACTTGCGAATCCGACGCTTTGAAGGTCAGCAGTGGCATCGAGCTGATAAATTTCGATGGAATCTTTGCCGAACTTCGCAACGAGACTATCTGTGTCGGTCTCTCTTAGTTCAAAGATATTTTCGCTCATCATGACGAGCTCGGGACAGCATTTTTTGGTTCGAGCAAATTCTCGGATATTCTTGTCGAACCAGGAAGTCCAATAGCCTGCGGAGAGAACATCAACCGTTTCCTCGAGATGGCCTTGGCTGTCAAAATGCTGTATCTGAGTCACAAGTACTGGTTTAACGGACAACATGTGCTTTCGTGTGGTATGGGCAGGTTTTGCAAAAAGTATATGCGAGATGGTGGCCCTGGCGTACGATTCCTCCTGGTTGCTGATGCTCTTGTGGAATCATTGTCATTCAAGCCTCCAGCCTTCTGGATGGGTACCTGATCTGTATTTATAAACTTCATAATTGAAGCTTCACGGAGAAATTTTGGTACTGCTTGTAGCCCAAGGTTTAAGTGTAGCTCAGATTCTCTGGCAGAATGTCCAATCCAATATTGAGTTAATTGTAGTTTGGTAACACAGCTTCCAAAAGTATGCTGACCATGAAGACTGGGAATTGGTCTGGGGTTACCTACTATGTGGCACTCTAATATACGAGTACGAAATACGACAACCCACTATCATGGGTGTGGGACAGCGAAAGTAACCTCTTCTCCTTGCCAATTATTTTTAGGCTCCTCAGCCGCGCCTCTGAACAATCCCTAGAAGATTTCTGAAAATGCCTGGCTATCTATGCGGTTTCATCTTGCAAGGCTTTATCCTTGATCTGACCCCAGGAGATGGATGAGTCTGCCTTTTGAAGAGTGCTGAACAATTTGCTATGCCCAAACTGCTCTAGGAATTCGTTCTTGCATCATGAAGATCAATAACCGCCCAAGAAGATCCTTGTGTTCGGCTGATAGACCAACTCTTACTAGATATCTGTGAGCAACAACGATTCAACCAACTCCCCTTAGTAATCTCCGGGTCGGGGCAAAGGAACTATTACTATTACAATAGGGAATACCTTCTTCTCCAGTTTAGACGCAAGTGCGTCTATGAGCTCGCTACCTGACTAGGCTTGGCGCTCGGCGAGCGCAATGACTTACAAAATCGGCCTATAAATAAGTGACAAGGAGTTGATCTCGGGGGGGTTTTACCGTCTCTCTCTTGGGCTACACATATATCCACCCCAGTCTTCTATATTGTGTTACACCATCCTGGTTGACATCGGAGCATACGCTAATCTGAGAGAACTCAGCCACCAGTCCTGCCATTTAGCTCGGCCACTCCGCAAAAACAGTGCTAACATTTTGACTTACTATACTTAAATCTTCTTGTTGAGAGGCGCATATAAATAGATACTGATGCCAATTTTTTATCAGTCTGCCATCGCCTCTCTTTCTCAACACAGTCTCTCCTTTCTTATCAATTTCGTTGCCATATAATCACCGCTCTCTATAAGTTGTTAAGAATAACATGCGTTAACGACACTGCTATTTTCATATACGGTTAAAGTAATCAAACCTCAAGTAGTGGTTTGACATAGAATCACAGCACCTTCAGTTTTGAGAATCGTTCATTTCCTTCATTCCTTGTTATTTTGCTCTTCATGGATACCGAGACCCAACTCTTGGTAGGCGCTTTGATCGTCAGAGAGACAAGCCCTAGTGTGGAGGAGTTCAAGCTCTATCACTACAATCCTACGATTGGTGGGGCTGTTGTCTTTGTTCTCCTTTTCTTGGGAACAACTAGCTTCCATATGTACCAATCATTTCGGACTCGGTGTTGGTTCGTCATTCCCCTTATAGTTGGGGGTATTTGTAAGATCCATTCATCCGTTATTCTGAGGAGGAAAGAAAACAGCAACACCTTTTATTAACGCTGATTCTCCGCTAGTTGAGTTTGTAGGTTATGCTGCCCGTTGTGCATCCGGCAAAGAATCGCCAAATTGGACTCTAGGACCGTATATAACCCAATCTCTCCTCCTTCTCGTCGCACCTGCTCTCTTTGCTGCGACAATTTACATGGAACTAGGGAGAGTCATCTCTCTTGTGAATGGCGAGTCCCATTGCCTTATCCGAAAGCAATGGTTGACCAAGGTCTTTGTTTTCGGAGACGTTCTTTCTTTTTTTCTTCAAGGCGGCGGTATGTATAAAAACAAGCCCATATCATCGTTGGCTTTGTTCTCAATCTTTTTATGAGATGATAGCTAATATCTCAATTCTCTCTAGGTGGCGGCTATCAAGCGTCGGGGACTGCTTCTGCTCTAGAAACTGGATCACACATTATCATTGTCGGGCTCTTTGTTCAGCTCGTCTTCTTCGGTTTCTTCCTGGTGATCGCTGTCAAATTCCACATATCCATTCGTCGCGTGCCTACAATCCGTTTATCCAACGAACTCCCATGGCAGAAACACATGAACACACTCTATATAGCAAGTACCCTCATAATGGTGAGATCCATTTTCAGAGTGGTAGAGTATCTCCAGGGCTTCAATGGGTATCTGCTTCACCACGAAGCATACTTGTACATTTTTGATGGTCTTCTCATGTTCTTGGTCATGGTTTTACTGAATGTGGTGCATCCGAGTGAATTGGCAGCATCAACGAAGCACAAAACCGCGACGGATTATGAAGTCAATTTGAGAGCATTCGCCGAACGCCATCAAAGACTTGGATCGGAAATGACCTAGCACGCGCGAATCTGAATTCTTTGGCGGTGAGGCTTTTAAATCACTATTCGTCTTGCAGACTTATTTTTTTAGACCCCCAAATAGACTCATTTATACCTGTACAGATAAATGCGTGTAATTAGACAAATGTTATTGACAGCTAAGAAGCCACTATGAAAGACCTACAGCCTGTTTTGGCCATTCTGTCCACGGTTTCCAGTACTCCCCTAATAGTTCATCAACTACTTCCACGATATTCCTTCCCCATCCTCCAAAAAACCAGTAACCATTCAAGCTATGGATTACCACACCAAAATAAGCAAAGAGCAGCATCGCATATGGTTGCCGTTGGTGTAATCGCTGAAAATATTCCCCAGGCGTGGTTAATACCCAGACAATAGGCCCAGACAATCTTCTGTTATAAGTCAAAGTCCCCGCGGTCTCAGCATTCATGGTTTCGAACTGTTTCATATATGCTAGAGATTTTCTGAGAAGAAATAAGGTCTTGTCGTAGATTTCATGGTCACCACTGTCTGCCCATATATCGCCAAGGTTACAGAAGCGCTCATCATCGGCTACACTCTCGGAGTCCGGATCTAGGTGATCCCAATTTCCAGTGCTCAATAGCGAACTCAATGGTCCGAATCTGACGTGCTGGTACACGGGATGTAGAATGGCTTCAACACCACGTACCATTGGAAGCCACTCCACACCTAGTACTCGTGACTTTCGGGCTGCCGGGGTCATATCGAGTTCCACATCGTCGTAAAGTTGCCCGTACGTGGCAAACACATAAATGATGTTTAACGAGGACCACGCGAACAGCGCATCGCTATTACCATCATTCATATGCTCGATGCCGCGCTGGAAGCCGTGTATTGCCTGGTTGTGATACCGCATAGCCTCCATTGTCAGCTGCTTTCTTCTTTCTGGGTAAAGGTATGCCTGATGCAAAGCCGCCAAGCTGAGAATGGCGTGCATGACGAAAGTATGCTCAAACGCAATCTGTGGAAATACGGTCTGCCAGTAGCGGCTCACGTCGGGAAAGTCGGCAACACTTTTGCTCGTCGACCATGTCCAGTGGTGTAATAGAGCCATGTCCTTGATGGTGTAAGTTGGAACTGTGCCACCACTCTTCTCAACCCTTCCGAGAGGGGAATGACATCGAGAGCCGGTTGCAGCCGGCAGAGGAGACTGCGGCAGTTGAGCTGCAGTGGCAGCGGCAGTATTACTTGTTGCTGCTGTTACCACACTCACGGGAGATGAGCTCGCCTTGGCCGGGTGAATCGGGACAGGATCCCGAGACGGATACAGACATGGGATACTTCGTCGGAAACAATGTCTACAACTCGGCTTCTCTTCTCCGCACTGTAGAGACAGAGTGTTAGATTGATTTGACTACTATTGTACAGCACGAGCGCTTTTAGGCGCAGTTGACGAGACAAGAATTTGTAGAAAGTTACATACCTTGACACGCCTCCTCCTACACTCGGCACAACCTGTTCTCGATTTCGTATGAGCTCGGCGTTTGCTCGCGGGTGGAGATGAGCCTGCCATTTCCGTGGCTATAATGAGTGTGAGGAAGCACAAATCGCACAGTGAAGATAGCAAGGAGAGGAACGAACGAGAGAAGACGAGGAACGAGCAGATGCGAGCGTGGCGATAGACATTTGCATTCCAACCGACGAGCGGAAGTAGAAAGGTGGGTCATGTTCGGACATGGACACGAAGGAATACGAGATACGAACGCGCTACGATGATCTACCGAAGAACTGACGGGTCTCATTTGCGGAACGAAATGCGATGGACGAATCTGCATGGATTCATCCTTACACCCCTTCCGTCCACAATTAGATCCAACACCCCCAATCCATGTTGCCCACATCGAGTCATGCAGAATTTGTGAATTTCGAGTTTCGAATGTGAGTAGGGCAGAAAAGAAGAATACAATGGCATCGCATTCAGTAAGCGAATTTCGATATATCATCTTTTACCTGTGCCTCCTGAAGCTTTGCCCACTTGCACTTTGCATTCAAGGTCCTCATGCTATACCAGCTTTGTACTCTTTATTCACCGCTTGCGCAGCACCTTTTCGGTTTACCGCCTTGTTATTATTATACTCGCCGAGTTAGTTTCCCAATTGTACATGCGACAGCCTCAAGACACTACATCATTAGTTGTGAGGTTAGAGCTTACATGCTCGATTGGATAAGCAAGCTTAGAAGCAGAAATGGCATCAACTATGACGTACTGCGTTGTCTTTAAGTATTTCCGGACCTAGGATAGACATCTCTGCGAGAGATGATGAAGGCTTGGCAAACAAACTTGACAGATTTCTTCGCTTGTGCTTGGATGCGGGGAGTCAACTCAGGTATGTATCCGAGTAAAAAATTTTATTCCATCTTCAACCTTTTTACAGTGATAACCACCACTGTAAGTTATGTACATAGCATAACCTAGGCCTACCTCAAAAGAAAAACAATGAATATTAAGCACAAAGGAGACAACCACAAGTATCCATCTATACTCGATGGCTTGGGTGTTGCGAAGATCGTCTGTGTTTCAAAGTGTCGTTTGCGCCAATGACCAAAGTATAGGATGATTCTTCGGAGGGGGGTGAAGATTTCAGTTGACTTGGATGAACCCAAAGAAACAGAACCATGACGAGAAACATGAGGGTGGCATCAAAAATGTAAAGAAGGTACTCGTGACGAAGTAAGAAGCCGTTATTGCCCATCAAGTACTCGACAACGCGGAAAATGGACCGGACCATGATGAGCAAGGAGCCGACATACAATGCGTGCATGTGCTTCTTCCATTTGGCAAGTCTCAGACTCAATGCCCCTTGATGTCGCGTGAATCGTACCTGGAAGGTTATGGCGACGACGATGAAGAATCCAAAGAAGGCAATTTGTGCAAAAAGTCCAGCAATGATAATTTTCTCGCCCAGATTGAGGAAATCTAATGTGCCGGCTGCTTGAATACCGCCACCTGAGTCTTTCATCAGTACGCCACATTGTATGAGACGAGTTATTCTGCGAACGTACCGGCCATTTGTAGAAGAAACGAGACGACATCTCCGGCGACAAATACCTTTGTCAACCATCTCCTAGGCACCAGAGAGAATTGTGCTCCGTCAACGAATACCATAATCTGGCCGAGTATTATATAAATCGATGCAGCGAATAACGCCGGTGCCACAAGAAGTAAGATGCTTTGAACGATGTATGGCCCTAGAGCCCAAATGTCCCCGGCTGATATAACCCGACCGATGTAGCCGACGAGTTCCACTACTTCGTGTTAGCTTGCCGAGTAGCTGATGTTCAAAGAAAAACACTCACAAAGACCGCCGATAATGAAAGGCGTGAATGACCATGTTCGACGTGTGACAATGATAGCGATGTGAGCAATGGTTACGATAGAATAGAGAGCTATGAATACGGCGGCAGCAGGAACGCTGGGATAGTATCGGTAGGGCACCCAGGCGTTTGGATCGTCAAGCGAAGGTTTGTAATTCTCGAACGCCATGGTAGATACTACAGACGTAAACAAAACAACCAGGAGAGATAAATAAAATATAAAGGGTATAGCAAGCTTACATCGCTTTAGTTGACAAATCAGGGCGAATACTAGACAACCAGCAAGTATTTAAAAGAATGAAAAGCACGGCGAGTCCTTAGTCACAGTTACAGTTCCATTTCTTGGACCAAAGGAAGACCCGCTATGAAGACAGCCTTGAATTTTGGGTCTGGAAGGCTTCAATTTCAGCACACGGAGGTTCCTTTTTCGACGTTCCAACAGGCGCGAACTAAGCTGGCTAAACGATAAACGAGTCCCCCCTTTCGAATACGCTCTTCATCGTAACGAGATACGACGCATTAGCTGGGCGCCACATATCCAGGTCCACTTTAACCCTGAACAGCATCGAGGCTTAGCTCAACTGGTTTCATCGAAATCTATTGATCGTTGGAATAATATTGATACGGATCCGCCTTGTAGCTTACAAAGGTGTATGTAACGTAAATGAAACGACTAGTGAAGTCCGGCAAGCGGAAGTCAGCAAAAGCAAGACCACAAAATGAAGAAATACACACATTTAGCAACATGAGCAGCCAATCAGCTCATGTAAGGGACCGCCTATTTATATTCTTTTCGATACTTTCGAGTTTCGTTTCGATTTTCCTAAGTTTTTTCTTAGTTTCTGTTGCTAAGAAATACTGCGGTTTTATTACTATAAGGTAAGTAAGAAAGAAAGAAGCAGCAGTAAACAGGGTCGTAAGCATCGCCTAAACGATTGCGAACCAGACGGAAAAGTTCTCAGAAGCCATAGTAAAATCACACAAAGAAGCAAGTCAAAGTGAGCACTACCGTTTCCAAAACAAAAAAAACGAGTCTGACGGCGTCTTTCAGATGACTTGAGAGTGTGATTTTGGTTTTAGGAACGCCTATTTAGCACTCCAAATTTGCTATCTAGCAGCCCGTGATGCAAGTGATAGTGAGTAATACCCAGCATGTGAAATTGTGGTTTGTGGTTGTGCTACTGTGTTATGTTATTCACTGGGACAGCTAAATCTAGGTGTTCGTTAGCCTATCATTCATTGGGAAACCATGAAAAGCGAGTGCAGCACTGTCCATACATTGGTTTCCCATTCATGTTGAGCTTGGTGATTTGGAGGATGATTGACAACTCGGACCTCCCTTTGCTGCCATTAACCACCACCCTTTCCTCTTCGAGATGTAATAAGAGAGCTCATAGATTAATAGGTAGTACTAGCGGAATTTCAGCTGCTGCAGCCGCGACTGCAAAACTATTGATCGGATGCAGAAGAGCGGCAGAAGAGGTGGTGGCGCGGCTTATGGCGGGAAGCTGAGACTGGGGTCTGACATAAAGCGATTGGAAGAGAGCTCAGCTGAATTGGCACTATGTATCGCAATGCAAGGGAAGAGGTGCACCCTGGGCACATCTGCCGCCAAAATGACAATAAACTCAGCTACTTCCCGAGCGCCTCTTCAGGCCGTTTGTAGGCTCCGCCTACGAATGGCAGACAGCCAATGGCTTTACAAGCCATGCGTGACAGGGTCGCACTCCAGAACGATCCAGACGGCTGTGGTCGAATCAATAGTGTAGAAAAGTCCATCACAAGTCACCTTTCCTACCAAAACTAGACAGATAGAGCTCCAGAATATTAGAGAATCGTATATTGAAGTGGAATATGGCTGGGAGCTGCGATATAAAAGTGTCCATAGTTCTCCCCCCACAGTTACCCGTATTATTCTCTTATAATTCAACATTCATATTCAGAAAAACAATTGTACTCTTCAAAAAGTCTTGACTTTGGTACCATTACAATATTATTTCGTTAGTCATGGCACCATCACGTATAGATGATAGCTCTCCCAATGGAAGTGGCGAAGAATCTCTCCATCCTGTTCAAAAGTCAACACAAGGAGGATTCCCTGTTCCTGGTGTGCAGAATCCATCTGCCACATCTGTCATGGTTCAGGACTACTTTGTCAGGTTATTATTACTCATTGGCTGTGTGCTCGGTTAACCAATACTAACGCAACTCTAGTGATAATACCTGGGAAAATATACTTTCCCATGGCAAGTTTGACTACATCGTGATTGGATCCGGTTTCACTGCACTTGCCTTTATTGATGAAATCCTGAAGCATGATAAGAAGAAGCGAATTTTGTGCATTGAAAGAGGTGGTATGTATTACTAAATGCGTCTTGAAATGTTGCTGATACTGACTGCTAATAGACTTTTGGCTTCCAACCCACTTTCAAAACCTCCCTCTGCCATTTAAGACCGTGCTCGGAGGCCCATCGGAAACCTATCCTTGGACACTTTCTACAGAGACGTTCAAGACGAAGGAACTTGGCTTCCTCCACGGATCATGCCCATTCTTCGGTGGGAGGAGCACTTTTTGGTCCTCCTACAGCCCACAACCTACTGAAGACTTGATGAGGGACTTCCCAAAATCCATGATTGATGCGACCAAGAAGGAAGGCTTCTGGAGTGCTGCTGAGAAGTTGCTTAATGTCATACCAGCTGACAAAATAAGAGACGGCATTTACTGTGAAATGCAGAATGCCATTGATGACCTTCTCAAGAAGAGACTAGGTCAAATCCCCACTGCTGATTCTGTCGAGCCAGCTCCCTTGGCTGTTGGTCCTAAGTCGCGCACATCCACCTTGCGCTTTAACAAGTTTTCCGTTCCTGGCCCACTGGTTGCGCTCCACGAAAGTCAGCGCAAACTTGCCGAGAAGGGAGAAGGACGGCCATTAGAGCTAATGATCAATTGTACCGTCACTGGACTGAAGGCCGATGAGGGAGGAGTCGTCCGAGCTATCGAAACCAATCGGGGTTTGCTCTCGTGGACTGACGACAATACAAAAGTAGTTTTATGCGCTGGAGTAAGTTGCTTGAACACTACCCCCATCATAGCGGTGAAAAGCAAGATACTGACATCCATCACAGGCCGTTCCTAATGCCACATTACTTCTCAACTCATTCGAGGAGTGTCGCCCCTCAAATGGCAATGTTGGCAAACGTCTATCAGGTCATGTCCGGTCAAACATTACAGCACGTATTCCACGTGAATCTATCCATTGGGATGGGAAAAATTCACTCCAGCTTGCTTGCACATATCTTGCTGGAAAAGATCCGACTACACATCGCCAGTACCATATCGGAGTTTCTGCAATTCATAGTCCTAATCCAGAGGCTGACGCCGAGGACGCAGGGCGAGAATGTCCTGACTATGCCGCAGCCGCCACAGATGAGCAGCTCAAGGGCTCTGAGAAGCATATTGTGTTTGGTAAGCACGTACACTTACCTCTTTAGTGGCTATACTAATATGAAATGACAGTCTGCTCGGGATTGGGTGAGCTGGATGAAGACAATAAGAAGAATTGGGTTAAACTTAACAACACACATGATCCTGCATCCAATGTTACCGTACAATATACAGTGAGCCCGAAAGATAAAAAGATGTGGGATACTATGGACGCGGCAATCTACCAAACAATTGAAGCCCTTTCTGGCAATCAACCAAAAAATATAGAATACTGGGACGACACAGCTAGTAAATGGGTCGAAAAGAAACCTTCCACAGAATCGGTTCGTGCACCCGGAGTAGTACATGAGGCAAGCACGGCTTTTGTTGGACGCAAGCACCAAGGTGGCTCGTTGGACAGCTTCTACCGACCACATGGGATTGCTAATGTAGTGAGTACACCAATTAGTTCTCGTTACAGGCCTCAACTAACAATGTACGTTTAGTTTGTTACGGGTGGAGCGGTTTTCCCCACCTCAGGAAGTTGGAATCCGACAATGACAATGTGTGCGTATGCACAAGACCTTGCAAGGAAGCTTGTATGTAGTCCGGGCTTGATCCCGCCATCTCAGGACTATGAGGATCCGAACTAGCCTCAACAATTGGATGCGAGTGATTAGATTTGGTCCATATCAGTTGGCACGGACGGAATTTCTCTAGTACTTCTTGTAAGTATAGAGAGACGAATAGTACTAGCTCGAGTAGCCGAGGCTAGGTTTCGAGTGCAAATGATTCATATTCCTTTCAGTATTTTCGAGCCCCATTTCGATTTCCCAAAGTCTATACTTAATCTCTGTCGCCAGGAGATCACGTGGTTTCATCACCGCAATCTTGTTTTTAAAAAAAAGAAGCAGCGGCAAAAAAGGTCGCAGTTATCGTCTAAACAATTGCGAACCAGACAGAAAATATTCAGACCCGTAGTGAAATCACACAAAAAAGCAAATCAAAGTGGGTATAGTTTCCTAAAAAAAGGAGTCTGACGGGGTCTTTCGGATGACTTGTGAGCTAGGCGAAGGAGGGAAACAAAAACCCTAAGTAAAGAGAAGAAAAAGGTAAGTACAGGAGCTCGATGTCAGCAGTAATGGATATGGCTGAGATCGGGTAGTGGTTAGTATATGCTGTTGATTTCTCACTGGATAAACTACAAAGTCCCTCTCCCGTTTATATTACTGACTGGATTAGCTTGAGTCGTGAGTCTATCATAGAGAACGCCTATTCAGCACCCCAGTTTGCTATTCAGCATACCGTGTAGCAAAGAATACTAAGTATCACACGGTAAAGTACTAGAAGAATAAGAGTATATTAATAAATACTAAATACCTTATGTATAACTACAGTAGGTGTTACTAAACAAATATAGATATAGTAGGAAATACTAGAGAAATATAGCTGCAGTAGCAGATACTTAAAAACAGCCTGAGCATTCGCAGCATATCATCCAACATCAATCAAATTAAAGAAGATGGTATAAAAATCCAGGGACTTGGCTTACTCGCCTCTACCAACCATCTGTGCAAATCGCCGACTAAAAGCCTCTCACGAGAAAGGATTCGAAGATATTTCCCAGGCTTTACCAGTACGGATGATATAGACTAATATGATTTCCTAATCATATTTCACTACCAATGGAGGATCTCTGGTCATTGCAGTTGGAAGACTCATCCTGTTAATTGACCAGCCTTACGCCGTACACTGTTAGCCGAAATGTGTTCTTAGCCCTGGTAGCTCTACGGCGGGGTTGCATGACCGCGAAAAACAGAACTACATGGCCCCAAATTCGAAGTTTTGGAATACAAAGAAGCAGAAGGCATTAATTTTAGGAAAAAATGTTGACGAGGTTCCGAATTTTTCTACCTGTGACCGTATGTGCTCAAAGTTATGACATAGGCTGAATTTACACCTAGATTGAAGGCTCCGTGATCTGACTTGCCCTTAGAATGGTAACAGGGAGTTGTAGTATGGTTAGCAAAGTTGCACAGTTCGTCCGTTCGTCTATAGCTTTGCTCCAGTAGATCCAGCCGCTTTGATCAAGTTTTTCACCTTCCCATCACTAGCTGACCAAAAGCTCTCAGAACTATTCATATGTCTCGTGAACGCTGATGAGATGCAGCGATATATATAATAACTAATAGGTTCCATTGCCTTTGTCCCAAGGTGGAGCGCATCGTCTTAACTTATAATATTAATTTCTTAATACTGCTCTGCACGATATGACGCTAGCGGTAATCAGGCTGCATTTATCCCAGGCCTTCAAGGCTCGTAGATATTTGTAGGGAGACTCGCGATGCAATAACGACTTGGGCAAAAACCAGAAGCGCAAAAGAAAAATGCTTGTGGGGCTACGTAGCATTCTTTTTTTATACCCTTTAATTGCGTCGCTACGTGGCAGGCAACGAATAGCTCTGGCATCAAATCCTGCGGTGTGCCTTATGCAACTTACAACCAATTAAAGGCAATACTTGACTAGGTATGATCGATGAGAAAGCAAGAAGTAATGCGACACCTCAGATGGAACGCGAGCCAGATCAACAAAGGCGCAACAATCCATTCGCCCCTTGCCTGTGGCACAATGCATATACCCCATAGCCACCATAAACATCCGGCTGTCTCCCAACTCGTTCACTCAGTCCTCATTTCTTTATTAAGAAAAACGTCGTCGCATGCCTCATCAGCCTCATTTTCTCTCTGTTAGAGTCATTCAAACCTAGGGTTAACACTTATGGACGCCGAATCCCAAAAACGCCAGCTGGGCGACCAATTGCTTAATGAAGCCGCTGAACGTGTGGCTAAGAAACCACGCGTGGGGTCGTTTGATACCGGCAGCGCAACCTCACATTTTTCTGGCCAAGGAATTCAACTTACAGGCCACGGCGATTTCAACGTTTACAAAGGCAATGTTAATATTACAACGACTAACGCCGCTCCAACCACTGAGACAAGAAATTGTCTGCGCGACCTTTTCATAACCGATCCATCTGATGATAGAACCGCCCTGAAGCGCAAAAAAGGAAACCGTGCTACAGGCACCTGCGAGTGGATACTCGAGACGGAGGAGCTTATTGCTTGGCTTGGCCAGGGACAGACAAGCAATGTCTTATGGCTCCATGGAAACCCTGGAACAGGGAAATCAACGATGACTATATTCCTCACTGAAGAGCTTTCGACACTTTTCTCTGCAAAAGATGGTGGGAATACGCTCGCCTATTTTTTCTGCGACTCTAGCTTCGATAAGCGGAAGACAGCTACGTCAGTCATGAGAGGGCTTCTCTTCCAACTCGTCCAACAGCACCCAAAACTTCTCGACTACATCTTACCGAAGTATAATGAGCGTGGGAAAGACTTGTTCCAATCGTTCGATGCTCTCTGGGCAATATTCATAAGCATTGCGACAGATCAGAAGACGGGTCAAAAGTACTGCGTTATTGACGCGCTGGATGAATGCGATCGAGAATCGCAAAAAGTCCTATTGCAACAGTTTCAAGAAACCTTCCAGGCCCAAGACGCCCCGTCAAATATTCGGATATTGGTTACTAGTCGACCATATTCTGAGATTTGCGAATACTTCGATGAATTCACAAATAAGGACTTGGCATCATTTCCCCAAGCAAAGAAAGATATTAATCAGTGCATTGAGGAAAGAGTCGCAGATCTAGTTAAGAAAAAGCGATATACAATTAAAGTTAGACAACAAGTCAGCAACATTCTTAAAGACAAAGCTGAAAGTACCTTCCTTTGGGTGGGCCTAGCGTGCGAGGAGCTAAAGGAAGTCCCTTCAAAGGACGCTGTCAAAGTCCTACAGAATATGCCCAAAGGGCTTCACTCGCTCTACAAGACACTCTTAGACACTGCTCAGGAGGAGTCTGGAACCGACATACTCCGACGTATTCTAAGCTTGGTTGCCGTGTGTATGCGGCCACTAAGTGTACTGGAGCTTTCTGAAGCTTGCCAGCTGTATGAAGAAGAAGTGGATATAGACACCCGAGTTCAGTTTACACGCGATCAAATTGCATCCTGCCGCCTAATTATTATCGTCCAGGATGAAAAGGTGCTCTTACTTCACCAGTCTGTGAAGGACTATTTGGTTGGAACAAGTTCTGGTTACTTCATCGATGAACTTGAAGCACATGCAAATATTGCCTACCGATGTGTATGTCTTCTTATGGAAGAGTTTCACAGCGGAAAACAGTCGAAAATGCACTTCATCTCTTATGCCATTCAAAGATGGCCAGATCACGCGCGTATGGCACAGTTAAGATTTGAAGTTAGAGACTCAGAAGCCGAATTCTTTCGAATTAATTCACCAAGTCGGGATCACTGGCTAAACATCCTAAGTATTCGCTTCTACCATGTGGAGAGGACTTATAGAATGTCCATATTACACATTGCCGCACGGTGGGACATTGCCCCCTTAATGGACTATGTTACCACATGTGATCAGAACTGTCAAGAGTTTGATGCGAAAAAGGTTTCATTTATTGATGTGGATTGTGTTGATGAACACAACATAACGCCAATCGAAATGGCCGTTAAATGGGGGTCCGTGAACGTTATTTCTAAATTACTTTGCTTAAATGCAGAGGTAAATGAATATGTGGTGGCCACTGCGGCAATGAACCGGAAAAATAACGAGGAAGCAATGGCATTGCTCCTTGACCATCGAGGAGATCAAATCACCATCACAGAGAATATTGTCAGGGATGCAGCAAGGAGTTCTAATGGCAAAGTGATGACGTTGCTACTTGACCGGCGAGGAGATCAAATCACCATTACAGAAAATATTGTCAGGGATGCAGCAAGGAATTCTAATAGTGAAGTGATGGCATTGCTCCTTGACCGGCGAGGAGATCAGATTACTATAACAGAGGACATTATCAAAGTTGCAGCAAACGCTCATTTTGGCAAGGATGTCATGGAGCTGCTTCTTAGCCGGCGTGGAGGCCAGATTATTATTACCGACGACGTTGTTAAAGCTGCAGCTGGAAACAGGCGAGAGGGCTTGGAAATATTAACGCTGCTCTTTAACCAGCGTAAAGACCAGATTCTTATTACAGAACACGTTATTAAAGCTGCAGCTGGAAATGGGGGGAAAGGCGAGGAAATTATAACGTTGCTTTTTAACCAGTTTGGAAACCAGATTATTATTACAGAAGATGTTGTTAAAGCTGCGGTTGAGAACTGGGAGAACGGCAAGGAAATAACAGCGCTACTCCTCGACCGATGTGGAAACCATATGACTATTACAGAGTCTATTCTTGAAGCTGCAGCAGCAAACTTTGGGAGTGGTGAAGAAGTAATGACGCTACTTCTTGATCGGTATTCTGGTCAAATTAATATTACGGAGAATATTCTTATAGCTACAGCAGAAAACGCACCAAGTGGTAAGAAAATTATGGTATTACTCCTTGACTGGTATGGAGATGAGATTGATATTACAGAGAATATTATTAAAGCTGCATTGGAAAACGAGGAAAGTGGTGAGGAAATAATGACATTACTCCTTGAACGGTGTGGAGACCAGATTACCATTACAGAAGATGTTGTTAAAATTGCAGCGACATGTGGTCAAGTGGAGTTTCTCGACATTCTGTCCCAGCAGAATCTTATTACATCTGACTGGGATAAATGGTACCGCATTTCAAATTTTCACAACGCAGCAAAAGCCGGAAACGTTGATGCTATTGAACGGCTATTAGACGAAGGAGTGAATCCAAATCTAAAAAATGGGCTAGGGTATACGCCGTTGAATGTCGCAATATTAGAAGAGTATGAGGCCGTTGTCAAAGCTCTGGCACGAAGAGCAGATGTGGATATCGACTTAAGGTCGGATATTGGGGAATCACCTCTTTTCCTGGCGGCTCAGAATGGATTTGAGCGAATGGTGACTATTCTCTTAGAAGCTGGTGCGGATCCAGAACTTAAGGATGACCACGGGCGTATGGCGGTTGATTTAGCCAGAGAGTATGGATATGAGAGAATCGTTGAGATACTCGAGCGAGAAGGATAAAATGTAGCTGCGCATCAAATTACGACTTCAATTCCTTCTAGAACGGAACCATGTGACTCCAAATGAAAACCTCAAGACTCTTAAAATAGCAGATCCCCAACTGAGATAAAAGAGTTGACTCCCAACTTCTCCTCTACCTATGGTGGTATATGCCGGTATATGACTTTAATCAATATACATGGGGTAGACAGTCGCTCAACTTACATTGTCTAGCAACCCTATGTACCTTATGAAGATGGCATGGATCAATGAATATGTTTCTATGATTATATTATCCATCATTCCTATCGTTCAAGTTTTTTTGTTGCTATATTGAATTTTAAGCTCTAGTACATATGTCCTTTTTGAGGCATCAAGTTACATGCACGCCGAAAATACTATTTAATCAAGCAAAGCTGCGAAGCAGGTTTGCGAAGGTGACAGCCTGAGTGAACTGTAGCTTCCAGCTTTGTTTCTTTAATCAAGCAAAGCTGCGAAGCAGGTTTGCGAAGGTGACAGCCTGAGTGAACTGTAGCTTCCAGCTTTGTTTCTTTAATCGGACAAAATACCAACGCTAAATAAAGTCAAAATCGAACTCAACTGGCAATTGGCTCTTCTTGCCCAGCGTCACCGCCCTGTGATATAGTTAAACCTCTGTTTTTAGTATTCGTTTGCATCTATAATATATATTACGACGTTAATTTTGTGGCGTAAGTACGTACTTAAAAAATACGTACACCTCCTCGATGTCACTCGGCCACAATAATCGCAAATAGCTACATAACACTCCAGCTAAATTTAAATGCGCTCAGTACAGAAAAAAGAGCATTTCCTCAGCTTCAAAATGGTATAGAACTCGCTATACGAGAAAGCGTACCAATAATGGAAAAATACTATAGAAATGTAGTGTAGGTACGGCGCCGCAGGCAGGCCCCCGGCAGGGCACCCGGAGGGCTCCCGGAGGGTAATAACTAAGGTAAATTCCAGCAGCTGCTTTGCTTGCCCTTATGGACGCCTTTAGCGGGCATCAGACTTGTAGACAGCTTAACTGAACACTACGGCATAGAGCTAGATGGGCATGAAAATTACGAGCTATTAGTCATTAAATTACAGTTGCTAGTCATTTTCCTGTGGTCTAGCTTCTCACTCATGCCGTGGTTGTATTATAATAGCCTCCAGAGCATGGGTTCTTTCACAGCTACTTTCGGCTCCAGCCCCGTTATACAACTGTCGAGATTTAACAGATGGCGATCTTTACATGTATCTTCACTAATTTACAATAGTATTGGATCACTCTTCTAGTCTTATCGGCATTGATACTCCTGAGAAAGTAAATGCTTCTTTATGGTAAGATAGAATATCAAAATCCCGCAACTGTTGTTCTCAATGCGCACTCGACCCAATCCGAATCAAAATAGCAAAGATATAGCGTGGTAGACCGTTCATTCGTTCCAAGCTTCTCACACACATACCTCGCACTCAATAGGTCTTTGTATTAGCGGTGATTGTTTCTAACTCAGCCTTACATGTTAGTACATAATGCTACAACCCAATTTAATATCATCAAACCGCCACTTGCAACCAACCAAGGAACAGAAAAAGATTCGAGTCAAGGTTAAGTGATGCTTTGAGATAATAATTGACTATTACATATGCTACGTTACTATTCAAGATCTCGCGTAACTTCCGTCCATTGCGTAACTCTCCTTACCCCATCCTCCTCTAATCTAGTTATAATAATTATCACTGTTTCGCGATGTGTCTTTTTTCCGGTACGCTTTTCCTCAAAAGACCAGAACGACTTTGTAGCCACAGCATTTGGCCCTTTGTCGTGCGGGTATGTTTCGCCCTGCGCATCTTCAAAAGAAGCGACGAGGGCTTCATGGCTTTGTAACGACATCGTCCACTCCCTACTAGCTACAACGCAAGCATTTTGGAATGCATTGTAGTCAAGATGCTGACTATTAATGCTGCATATTCTCAGTAATAGGCAACCGATTGTAATATCATGAATAATATTACCTCCCTGTGAAGTCTTTTGCAAAGTTATCAACGAAGCCTTTGGATCCGGCGTCATCGTCATCCTGAAAGAATAGTACTCTAAAAAGTTCATCGAAGTAGTCGAAAAGAGTTGTCGATCCCATTATGAGACTTGTGACGCTATGGCTAGATTGAACTGTAAATTCGACAGAACGGGATACTCAAGAGCAATAACTACTTGAAATGCCATAAGCTCCTATTAGACATACTAGGCTTTATATAGAACCGGTTAAAAAGAGGGGTTAAGAAATGATTCCACATCCAACTCTAAGTAGACGTAATCCGCACAGATCTAGGATGTCTCGGACCTTAAAAAAGCTTCATGTGGGGATAACGGTCACCTTGGGTGACTCTGATGAATCAATTCGGTCGACACTGACCTTTTGCTTATGAAGAATATTTCCGGGGTTACTTGTTAGTTTTAGCTTTAGTGTTTAGTTTGAAAGTAATTGCACCGACTGCATGCTCAAGACACTTTGATCATCGTAATTTTCGTGTACTATGCGCTTTGACAACGTGAGAACGCAAAGCATATATCCGAGTACCAATGCCCCCCCCCCTCCGCCACGCGCGCTCCAGTTTCCTTTTTCACCCCTCTCGAGAGCTCCTCCATCTTACGATGTCCAAAGATTGCTATGGTAACTTATCGCGGTGATAACATGCTCGGCAATAAGACAATCATTTTACATGTACTGTCTATAGAGCGTGAAGTCAGGCGGCGTTACGGCACAACGCATCAATAATCGTGTTGGCCGTGAAGCCTCGCTTACCAAATGATTGACACAAAGGCCGAACACAAATCAGGTTCACCAGAAACTACACAACTGTTGATATATACCAGCAGTTAACCATCCGAATAGGCTAGTGACATCTGTCCATGGAGAAGCAGGCACATTCATGTTTCGAATAAAAGTCACGCATTCCACATCCATTGTCGGCCTCACACGACACTAGAGGTTTCTTTCATCGCTGCTTCATTTGCTGGTCTGTTGTGGCAACTTCACGATGCCGCCTGTCGAGCCTGGGGCAAGTTGTCGAAGCTTCGACTCAGAAAGCTTTACATTGAAGACTTCTGTGAGGCTGATACCTTTCGGGTACATCTGGTCCAGGAAATCTTTTCTGCATTATGAATGTCAAAGTAACCTACTGATTGCTTCCATTCTATCAGAACATAATATTGATCTAAGCACTTCAACCCCAAAATCCAATACCAAAAGCGCCAGAGACCAGAACAAGTTTATTTTACATTCACTGAATCATGGCACACCTTGAACCACTGTTAATGCAGCATTTATAAAGCCAATTTCGTCTTGTAGTTCACGATCCAACTTCAATTATACAAAAAACTATTATATCCTGTATATGTACATCTAAGGATTATCCTACACCATACTCCAGTAGTAAATGACGCTAAAGCGATAATGCACTGTCCTGCAAGATTTTTCATATGTAATTCATTTAGGTTTGGGAACATGACCTATGAAGAAGATGTGACAGAAAGAATGGCCATGCCACCGTCTGGTGGTGGCACACACCCCAAATCGTTGCCGACCCTCATCGAAGTTACGCCAAGATATTGGCCATTTACGGCTGCCCATGCGCCAATAAGGTACAGCTTCTGGAAGGTATCTCCAGCTAGATTTAAAATGTCAAAGGAAACCTGCTCAACCTTCTTTTGAAGCACGATGGCCTTTCCGTCAACAAGCTTGCCGTCGCCAACCGCCCGCAGACGCTCGTCCCATACTTCTTGTGTCACGTTGTGTCCAAAGGTATGACCCCTTCCAATTCCCCCGCGAGCATCTTTCAGCACCAGTTCATCCTTGCTATTTGGTGAAGAAATCGCTGCATGCCAACCGGCCGAACCTGGGACATAAGTAGGCGCAATGCTCTCCTTTAATAGCTGCACTTCCATGGAATTCACTACTCCTGCCTCCAACAAGCTATCCAGTTCTTCGAGTATAATGCCCATGAAACGCTTGTCATGAAGCAAAAAGATGGATCGTAGATCGTTGGTGCAAATGCGAGCAATCTCGCGCAATATCTCTGGTGAAAATTCTCGAATCTCAGCCTGTACCATATCTATGCTGATCTGCCACACTCTCTCCAGTTCTTCGCTATCCTTGACGGCGCACGAAAGATGGTAACCGGTAGGTGAGTTCGAATCTTCTGTAAGCCTTAGGTCAGATAGTGAGATTATCCGCATCTCTTGCCCGGTCCTCCGTTTAAAGATGTCCGGGAGCAAATGAATGTCAAATCCTATCCATTGCTTCCCCAGCAGGATGTGGCCGGGGTGCAATGAGTCGAAAAGGTTCACGACGGCATCGCCGAAAGCCTACGCATAAAAATCATAATAAGATGATGTCACAACAATAATTCGGAGTTCTCCCCATGCTTACCACGGAATCATGGCCTGTCTTCAGGCACGACTTCTGCAGGCCAGCCCTCTCAAATGGCTCAGTCGCAGCCTCTACATAGAACCAAGAGTTATATGGGAAACGAGCATTGATCTCACAAATAATAGGCTGACATGGGCTCTCGGAAGTGGCCGAGAATAAAAAATCCGGTCGTGAACATCCTTCTCTCCCGGCATATCTCGGCACAATGCCAGACGAGGCGATCCACTGATGCATCTGTTTAGACTAGAGGACAAGAGCGACCAAAATATTCTAGATTTCATACCCTGAGCACATCTTCTTCGTGTTCGTCCAATGGCATCCTCGATGGGAAATTTGCTCCTTTGTCTGAGAACCATCTCTCAATGATATTGGTCGTAACTTTCCCCAGTGCCGACTGTATTTGATCGAAGCGCGCCATCAATGAGGGATGTATGTATGTGTGATACATTGTTTTGGGTAAGGCGGCACCTAAAAAGGTGAGCATCGGTGGCCCAGTCTGGATATACTCGTTGTCTGCTTTCCTCTGCTCAGGCGAGGTGGTGAGTTCTGTGGTTCGCACTGGATGGCCCTGGCGAATACTCTCCAATACATCGACCTGATAAACCAGGTCGGTGGCCGACAGGGGCAAAATCGACATGATTAGCTATATGTAGTAAGGGATCGGCATAGAAGGAATAGAAAGAACCATTCTGTTTTCTAAATAAGATGGGAAACAGTTGGATCACTATATAGCCTTTGCTCCTCCAAAGATAATAATGGATCTAAAGAAATACGCATTTCGCCAGTGGGACTAGGACAGAATATGTGACTTATCTCACAAAGAGTCTCTTTAGTGCTGAGTAAGATCGGACAGATTGCCTGCTCCAGAACAATGGAGCAAATGTGTAATTCACTTCTATCGATTCAACTTTTATGTGAGGCCTTTGAGGCAAAAAAGCTCGTGTCATGAACTAGCTACAGGAGGGTGGCAGAGCTATTTTCGGTTTCACATTAAGGGCAGCTGAGGTTTGTTGAAGATATCATGACTCAATAGGAAGGACCTTTGAAGTTGGCTGTGAATCACAAAGGCACAAGTAGACCAATGTATATATAAACGAAAGTCAGCTCTTTTAAACTAATAATATTGCTACACAGGCAGTAACTATTGCTCTTAGGTAGCAATCACTATACAATGTGATTATGTACTTTTGGGTCGGGGCAAGTGGAGGTCCGAAAACACGAGGCCATAAAAACACGAGGCCATAAAAACACGAGGCCATAAAATGAATAAGTGCATACATGCAGCAATGTAAGCGCCTAATTAGCTCAATACTAGATACCAGACAAATACAATTATGATAGAAAATACTAAAAGTATTTAAATATACTAGAAGTTGCTCGAGAAATTTAGATATACTAGCAGCTATTAAAGAAATATAGGTGTAGTAGTAAATATTAGAGAAAATATAGCTATAGTAGCAGATACTTAAAGAACAGGTGCATTATTTTAAGGCGTAGGTGTTCGAAATATTATAGTCTTGGTTTTTCTGTTCTCCGCTTGCGGGGTTACACGAAATGATGCTGACTTCCATGATGGAGTCTGGCGACTCCAAAAAGTGGGTGGCTGAGCCCCCAACAAGCAATCTTTTAGTTACTATGATATTGCAGCCCTGAAAAGAACAGTACTGCATTGTAGAAGCTGTATGTTCACTGTCCCAGAACCAGAACAATAGAATGATACAGTCACCCCCTTGGCTTTAGGCGCGCGATTCCTCCTGATTCTATAGATCAAAGAATAATTCTCGTAGTAGCCAATTTTCCTGTCTGGTTCGCAATTGTTTAGGCAATACTTGGGACCCTAGTTGGTACTGCTTCTTTTTTGCTTGCTTACCTTGTGGTGATGAAACCATAGTATTTCCCGACGACAGAAATTGAGAAGAAACTTGGCAAAATCGAAACGAAGCTCGAAAACATTAAAAAGAATATGAATCATTTGGACTTAGGGCCGTCCGAAGGCAGTCTTAGAGAGATTGAAAGGGTTTCGAAGGCTATTGCAGCAAAATTGCCAACTGCTGGAGAATTTGAACATGGCAAGAAATTTTAATATCAACCGAGAACAATCAGCATGAAATGGGACGAATTTAGTGGCTTGCCATGATTTCCCTTTGGGACACCAACGACGACTTCCCCAAGCCGAACATCATTGAGTGGATCGTGCGATCGGGTCGATTCGGGGCTCCGCCGCCCACGCCAACCAGCAAGCCGAATCGAATATTGTGCAAAGGGCGAATCATGTGTACCGTGGTTGGTGCAGCAGCATTTGTTCCATAGTTACCTGATCCGGTGAAGGCAATAACAACGTTATGTCTTGCCATCCGACTGAGGAGATAATTGTTGTCATCTTTTGCAGCCGATGGAAGTTGTTCATGTTGCTCATCTAGCAAAGCCTTTGCCGTGTTGAGTTCACACTGAAGCACGCAGATCTACCCAACAGTGTATGCATCATACGATAACCGCCTCTTCTCGCTGACTCCGAAGGGCCTTGGTTCTTCCAGTAGCCCAGAGTGGGACATTGTTCAGCCAGCTGACGCCAATGCCTAGGTAGCTGAAGTGGGAATAACAATAGCGCTAGAGGTGCTTAAGAGATGGAGACAGATATAGACCAAGCACTGGGTTTAGTGGTATATCAGCAAATTTCGACGGTCTTTACCTCTAACTATTAATTAAATGGCGATAAATTGTTACTTGGCAATAGCTTGCTGTCGAGACGAAGGAATCCCTCATGTTGCGCATCTAGGCAGCAGAAAACGTGGGGTTGATTGCGGGGTCAGCTTATAATGGCCATGATGCTGCTTAATTAGTGTAGCTACATGCTCGCCTTCTGCGCTATTCCTCCATGTTACATGAGGTTGCCATTCTCCGATTAATGTAAGTCTAAGTATTTTTGTAAAAGATTTCAACGTAATATACATAGTCTCACAGTATCTCAACTATGGTGCTCGCGGGCCACCGAAAAACTCAGTGGCGCTCAGCTGGGTCAATATTTAAGCTTGCCACATCACATATAACTTTCCACCAGGATTGAACCAACAGTCGGGGAGGGGGTTCACAGACAGATGATAAATCTGACCATTTCCTGTCATTCTACCTGTATGGTAGGTAGTAACTGCATTTCTCTTCTTTTACAACTATTGCATACATTCACATCTTAAATTCTCGAACTCATATTCCTACATTGCCCCATTACCACACCTATCACCGCTCTCGGTCTATCATATCATGTCTTCAACATCACTTGACAACAGACAATGGGATCCCACTTGGAACGGCTTGCCGACAGAGATCCGACTTCTCATCTTCAAAGCCCTAGCGCAAGACGGCTGCAGACTGAGTCCCTTGGCCACAGTGTCTAGAGAGTGGCAGATAGAGCTTGAGCGACATAACTTTGCTCGAATCAAACCAACACCATCGCGCCTCGCTGACTTCAATTCGATGATTCGTCGCAATCGGGCCTTTGTTGCCTATATTTGGTTCTGCTTAGAACTTGATGAATATGATTGCACCTGGTGCTGGCCAGGCAGTGCAGGCGCGGAATTTGACGAAGCACTCGCTATCAGCGACACAGATCACTGTCCTATTACCACGTCATTCCATACTCTCTTCTCCACTCTCAGCACATGGGATCTTACTGCCAATTTGATACTCGATATTAGTATCCATTCGCCTAGTGACTCAAAACATTGGTTCAAGTATCTAACCTTTATGCCCGATACTGCTTTAGATACGTTAGGCGGTCAGCGTAACATACAGCATATGGTATTAAAAAAACCAGTCCATCATGATCCTGGACATGGATGGGTTTTTGGTTCTTCACACTACCCTCCATCTCGAAGGGTGCTTCTCAAAGCTTTTCATCCAATCATGGAAGAAGGACCGTTTGACAGTGATCAGTCAGAGCTACAATGGTGGGATCGGCTTCCGTCGGTTCCTGCGGTAACCACTTTGCTTCTGCGGCAACAGAACCGCCGCAGATGGAAGCCGAAATCGCTTGCACATATGTTTGCCCGTTTTCCCAGACTTCAAAAAGTCCACTATGAACCCTGGAGGGAATGGAATTTTAAGCAGGGGCTTACAGATAGACGTGAGTGTGGCTACATACATACCCGAATGATTGCTCGAGATCATCTGGCTAGGTACAAGACTGCTAATAATCCGCATCTCTCGTCCAGAGTATCCATATCTTTTTGAGTCTATCCAACGTTTCAACGGCAATCTTAAAAGACTTGTGGTTTTTGAGAATTTTAATCAACAGTAGTGGCCAAACCTGACTTCACTTGTGCTGACTTCAAAGTTACTTGCACCAGACAAGAGCCCAATCGAGATTGGAGCTATGCTTCAGGCCGCAGCAGCAGTGGCTACAAAGATGCCAAACCTGAAAACAATGGAGATTTAGAACGGACGAAAGGGCGTCGCGGCGCTCTTTAAGTATCAAGTGTTTCACGATGTACAGCAAGCTGGAATTATGTGGAGAGGCACCTGGAAATTCATCATGGAACCGTCCGTAATCCGAGCTTGGCAAGCTTTCGTACAATAGCGCCATGGCTGGAGACTTGGTCTAACTCAGGAACTACTAGATGAAGCTACTATTAAATCCCACGGAGACGCAATTGGCTACCTTATGCTTTCAGGCCAGGTCATTCGACCTATCTCGTTGCAGCAGATTCGGATAGAACAAAGAGCGCTGAAGGGTGTAATGACAATGTCAGAATGATTGAAGAATAGATACAAATATAAAGTGCCTTTGCATATATGGGAAATACCAGCCAGGACCCCAAGTCTGCCATCCAGTATCCCACGGCTTAGATTTAAATCTACGTAAATCACAAATTATAACACCAGAAACTAGAGAAAAATGGCGATAGTAGTAGACACGAGAATAAAGTATCTATAGTAGCTGAAAGTAGTGACTAGCGGTCACTTCAGACACTTCAAAAAGCTGAGTATCAACTGTCTGCTGGGTAAGTAAGTAAGTAAAAGGCCCCTTCTCATGCTGTTCCCACACTTGAACCTCACGCAATCACTGGAGTTCTGAATGGTCAATTTTGGGGCTGAATAGCTACTCTGGCAGTCATGAGAAAATATTACTGCCTCAGTATCATCGGCATACATTGATGAATTGCTGAATATCTATTTCAAACATCACACCAGCGACTTCTCTAGCCACGTTACACTTCCTTGATGATCTCGGTTACGCCTTTTTGCACTATCATTGCAGCACACGATCAAATGCTTCAGTTGCAAATTGCTGGCGAAGGATTTAATCGTCTCATTCCACATTGTAAGTGTCTGCTTCTTAGGAAGGTGAAAACAATTTGAGCGTTACACCTTGCTTGACACCTGGTGGATGTCAATATTTACACCTCGGGTGCGTCTTCTGGATATTGCCGAGATTCAAGAGATTTGTGCTGCTTATCGTGAAAGACTGAATATTCCCGCCAAGATTTATCCATTTGAAACCATCCACTCCAGAGGTCTCATTTGGGGAAACTGCATTTTCGGAAGGTCACCATCCGTCACCGGTTTGTTGCCCTTGATCGCTAGTCCGTTCTTGGGTGTATAGATCCAAACATTTAAGGCGTCATAGGAAACGATCAATCGCAATCCGCGATGAACTAGCCTTGTCACGAAGCAGGTGACCAAAAGCATGGGCGATAAAAGGGCCGAGATCAACTTCGAGTGCCGGCATATTCACATGCCCAGCGATGTAGACCTTCGCCAACAGCATCGCTTGTTTGGGATGTCTCAAGGGCGATCATAATATAATGCACAGGCTAAAATCATCAACCGTACTGCAGAACTCTTATAGCAGATTGGACTGTCATTAACTTGGCACGGTAGTTGAAGATATCCTCCAGTGATAACGGAGACTAATTGGCCCAATTTAACAGCTAAACTGAGGCTATAAAAACCCGTATTAGCCAAATTTTTAAGCTTATATGATTAGCCGCGGTTAAATTCTTTGTATGCAGATGCTACCTCCGCATGTTTTACAAGGTAACATTTTCTCCGCTTGTCATATAATACGGTATCTCCGCCTGTTACATATCGCGGCATTGACTCTGCCTGGTATACAGCACCGTATTGCCTTCACCGGCCATACGCGGTAGCATTACCTCCGCATGGTATACGAAATGACACATTTAAATTCTCCGTCACCGGTTAATTTCTTATTTTAGTAACAGTATGAAACTTATGTAGATCATAGCTTAATTCCACCAATCGTAGATTCTAGACTTCCTACGCAATATTCCCACAAGTATATAAGAAGTCGACGTTGCTATTTATCAATCAGATAAGTCGTTTGCTCCCAACAAGCTTGAATCCAAAATCCAAACCACATCAGCATGAAGTCTTCTGTTGTCGCAGCGCTTGGCTGCCTTGCCGGCGGTGCTCTCGGTCATGGGCAAATCCAAAACTTCACCCTCAACGGCGCGTACAACCAGGGTTTCATCCGTATGTCTCTGTTCTTCTTGCAGTTTCCAACCAGCTTTATAAGATATGTCTAACATATGTACCCAAACAGTCGATTATTACTATCAAAAAGTCAACACTGGCCGCTTCCCCAACGTCGCAGGCTGGTACGTTACAAGTCAAAAATCTATACTTTTTTCCCGCGAGCGAATTGCTTATACGGACGATATAGGTATGCCGAGGACTTGGATCTAGGCTTCATCTCCCCTGACGCATACACCACGCCCGACATCATTTGCCACAAGAACTCAGCGCCTGGTGCAGCCACTGCCACCGCCGCAGCTGGCTCCACCATCGTCTTTTCATGGGGCCCGGCCCGTGGCCACACCCGTATGGCCCCATTCTCACATACGTTGCTCAGTGCAGCGGATCGTGCACAACTGTGGACAAGACATCGCTCCGCTGGGTCAAGATCCAGGAGTCGGGCATCAACTACAACACCCAAGTTTGGGCACAGCAGGATCTTATCAACCAAGGCAGCAAGTGGACCGTAAAGATCCCATCAAGCCTCAAGCCTGGAAACTATGTCTTCCGAAATGAGATTCTTGCGTATGTTGTCCCCTTCTCGTTTCGCCTCGCCCGAGGCTGATAGTATTGAACTAACTTGAATCATTTCAGGGCCCATGGTGCCTCGAGCCAGAATGGTATGCAAAACTACCCGCAGTGCGTCAACATTGTCGTCACGGGATCGGGCACCAAGTCGCTTCCTGCCGGAACCCCAGCAACTTCACTGTACAAACCCACTGACCCCGGCATCTTGTTCAACCCTTACACGACAATCACCAACTACACAATCCCTGGCCCAGCCCTGTGGCAAGGCTAAACTTGGGGAACACAGAGTGTGCATGTAGCAAGGTCTCTAGTGCCGATAGGGAGATGTGGGGTATAGAGGCATGCGGTGCTGGGCTGAGTGTATATACAGGCATCTTTAGTGATTGAACTGTGTAAAAGACTCAAACAATCCGAAGAATGAATATAAAATATCTTGCTTATAACATATTGCGTTGCAATGGAAATGCCTATTGAAACAAGTTCCTGCTTGGATACCTCTGTGAGCGCAGTAACGACATTGTCCAATATTGTCCTACTTGCGATTAGTAACCATGGGCAGCGCCTGTGTAAAAACATCCATTAAAGGACGCACACAGATTTACTGGGCAATCAAGTCCAATCTGCAACCAAAAGTGCACTTATGGACAATTGAGACTAGGGCAAGTCTGATTATCAACACAAAGGCGCTTATGTACGAGTATGTTCTCCAATAAGATCAACTTGTGGCCGCTTCTAATTACACTACGGCACAGCTTTTGGCGGCGCTTAGAGACCACCCATGTCCGATTGTGGGGCCGAATCCCCACTCCGGCGCACTCGGTGCCAGAACCAACAACGGCCACTTCCGGACATCTTGACTCCGGAACCCGGAAAACGTCAACTTCTGGACAATGTCAACTTCTGGACGTCTGCACGTGAGAAATTTTCTAGCAGGTGCGGGGAAAGGGAAATGAGGGAATATTTAACGCGCAACCATGCTGCCTGAAGCCATCCCCCGAACTCTTCCCAAACATCATCACCTCTGCACTCCCGTCTCTAACATTTGGTCCTTTTTTTTTTTGGCTCATCTTTGCTAAATCTCTTGATCATTGAAGAGTACTACCCACCACCACAACAAACACCACCACGCAACCACAAATTTGCACATTACACACACAACCATCATGTTCTCAGACCTTTTTGCGCATTTGGCAAGCGCCAACAACCTTCGTATTACGCTGCAGAGTATTCTCACTACACTTTTCGCGGTATTCCTCGCTCTCAATCTACCGCAACAGTTCCACCCTATCTTCATGGAGATGTTCTCAGACCTTTTTGAGCAATTGGAGCACTTCAACAATATTTGGGTCGAGCTTCAAAATACTGTGGCTTACGCTACATACTGTGTAACTTGCGTCGCTCCCATGGCGCCAAAACACATGCAAAGATCCATGGTGAGCATGGCCTCAAACCTTGCTACGCCACTGGCCCGCCTCACCCGCCTCAGCCTCAATATTCGCGATAGTTTCAGTACTTTTTTATACCCAACCTCGCTGCCCAGCTGCTCTATGTATTCCAGCACACGCGGAAATTCCGTCTTCCATGAGCCACCTTCCCATTCACCCATGGAGTCGAAGCTTCCCTGGGCGGCGAAGAGCGGGAAGCTAAGGATGATGTCTGCTGCTGTGAGATGGTCGCAACAGATGTAGCGACCGCCGGAGGTGCGGAGCTGTTGATCAAGGAACTTGATGTGCCTGTAGATGTTGGGGAAGATGTAGCTTGCGAAGATGCGGTTGGCGACAGCGGTGGTGACTGGGCGGAGGAAGAATGGGATCGGAGGTTGCTTGAGCTCTATAAAGCGATGCATGTGTGTTAGCGTCGAGTTATTGAGCGAATGATTCATTTTCTTGTCACTCTTTCTTTCGCTGTCTTTTTTTTCCTCTTCTGGTTCATCCTCTTGTCATTCTTTTTCGCGCTCTTCTGCTTTTCCTCTCTTTCTTTTCTTCTTCTTCCTCTTTCTTCTCTTCAGAGGGGGGCTATACGCACTTCCAATCACTAGGCTCATCACCAGATACGGCATGAAGCTACCTTCGCTATAGTGCAAAAAGTACTGGTTGCGCAACCAGGCCTCGGTCTCACCACCAATCTTGCCCTCCATGCCCTCTTTCCATTTCTGCGGCACGAGGCGGCGGCCCTCTGGGAAATGCTCGCAAAGATACTGCGCCAAGTGGCCGCTCTCCGCAAGGACAATTGGCTCAGTGCCCTCGCCAGGCGGCGTGATGACGACGACGGGGGATTTGCCTAGGGGATGCACTTGCTCCAGCTCTGGGGGTGCGAGAGAGGTTTCCTTGTTGCGGTGGTACAGCTTGACGTCGAACTTGATCTTGAGCTCTTCAAGCAGCCATAGCAAGCTTTGAGATCGAGATTGATTGAGCCTGTATCAATTGGATGAGCTAAGGTTGCTGAAAGTCGGGGGAGAATCAGGTGTCGGAGATGCAAGCGGTCAGCTTTCGGTGTGCATGACATACCAGTGAAGGGTGACTTTGGGTTGCTCCTCGTCAGTAGCCATGGTGAATTGAATGGCGCAATGAGCGATAGTTGATTTAAAATGAGATTCTGTTCCGATTGAATGAGAAGGCGACGTGTGTGAATTGCTGCAATTGAGTTGGATGAAACTAGAAGCAGTCTATGACGGTGTTTTAAATGAAATCAGACATCAGGGTCCATCAACGTCATAGCGACAACGCATTTTTTAAAGAAAAAACTAATAATGAGCAGCCTCGGCGCAAATTTCCCAAAAGCGCCACTAGAAAACCGGGGATCATGTCATTGCTCCCGCGCATTTGGCATTCGAAACACAGACAGCCAAAGATCCAGGAACAGGCGTAAGCGGCACGGTGGCCTTAGTGTCGGAGCTCAGGCTTTCTTTTCGGCATGGGAGATTTTGTGCCTCGGCCGGATGTTTGCGCCTTTGTAAGCTCGCTTACTGTACATTGGACGTTCGCATTGAGCGGCTGCGGCGATGGATTAGTAGGATAGATTAGTAGCGAAAGATAGGTAGCAACTCTTTCATGATTCAAATGTCCCCGGTGGCAACCATGCAATTGAGTGTAACGTCCATGGCGATGAGTATATCGTGATGAGTATACACGCCTTGGTGTCAAAGTGTTTCGTCCGAGTTGATCCGTCCCCATTACCAAGGGCAGGGAAGCTTCTGGGACAGTTCCATCTTCGCAGTGTTCTCGATCGCTCTCAAAGTTTTCATCTTGCGCATCACTGTTCCGTCCCGCCAGCGGCGCTACCGTTTGTAGCATTTCTACCTCTTAATTGAAGACTTTATCACTGAGAAAAAGGCCCTTTTCAGAGCAGCTTCAACCTCCACTCAACGGGGGGCTTATCCCCTCAAGTGGTTCACAAGAGCGCCACACTGCAGTGTTGTTTTAAAGTACTTGTTCTTGGATGAAGCCCTTCACTGAAACTAAAGTGCTGTGAAAGAGACAAGGCCTCCCGCATGACTCTTTGGACATATTAATTTTCGCTCTATCAATCTCGACAACAAAATGGGAAACAGGTGTAACTATCTAGAACTACCAATCGAGCCTATATTGACACTGCCAATACAATACAAAATCTCTTGTCAAAATAATTGCATCATTGTCCCTGAACATCTCTCAACACGTAAAGGGCAGTCCTCGTCGATCAGCTTTTTGAGAAAAAAGCATGCGCCACCTGGCATTTCGTTTTCCCGCCACGTCATTGGCCGCTCACCTCGGTCAAGCCACATCTCCGAAAATGTTCCGCCACATCAACTCAATTCAAACCCCAGCAATTAATTCTCACATGCTCAAAACTCCGTATATAATAACGTCCACCCTGTCCGCTCCCTCGAGCCATTGAGCTCTGCGCCATGCACGCACCAAGGACCATCTGCTCAAGATGTGCCTCGCAGATCCGCTCAGTCCAAGCTCGCTCCCTCGGCGGTGCGGCGCTGTTTGCGTCCATGAGTGATGCCTCAAACGCATCGTCAAACACATCGTCGAATGTTTCATCAAGTATAGCGCGGGACGGGGCTGGAGAGGCAGCTGGACGACAGTTTCACAGCAATGGGCGAGGAGCTCCAAAGAGGGGCCAGCGAAGACCTTTTAACGGACCGTCAAGCTTCACAAAGAGGGGACCGCTGCGGCCCTCGGAAGACTCTGCCATTGCGCTCTTCAAAGATGTCGTCAGTCCAGAGGCCAAGAGACGGGCCTCGCAGTCGTCTCCCCTCGGCGAGTTGGAGATTGCGGCCAAGATTAAGGATCTGTCTGCCAAACAGATGGACGCCGTTGAGAAGCTGCAAGTCTTCCAGACAACCATCGCGCCGCACCTCAGGGAATTCCGCGGACAAATGCCTAAGCATTTACTGATCTCATCGACTCAATTCCTCGACAAGATGTGCGAGGAGATTGTCGAGCACGGTTACACCGGCCACGGCGTCAATCTATCTCTACTCTACGGTATCGTGGGAAGAACTGATCTCGATGTGAGAAATCAGCTCATTCTCAACGTCTGCCGTGCTCTCATTTTCGATAAGAGAGATTCTGCGGGTCGCAGCGCCTTGTTAGACGAACTAACTGGCCTGTGGCAGCACATTTCTCAACTTCGCCGCTGGAGCCAAGACCATCGTCAGTTGAAATTTTCCTTTCCCTCGTTTCATGATGTCCGACAAGACATTGCCGAGGGCGCGGCGACCAATACTCGCCTGGATCCCACAACAAGGGCCCTGGCTGCTCTCTTTCTGCAATTCAGCCCGGACGAGGCCCGCGATATCATGCCGGCACTCTTGGCCACTCTTGCCGTTCTCTCAGATTCGAGACTTGTCAAGAGCGGAACGCACATCATCATGGACCCCTTGCTAAAGCTGGTAGCCGTGGCCCTCAGCAACAAAGAAGCCGCTACACAGGCCTACGTCTCTGGAATCTTTGACGACCGTGTGCGATTCCCCTCGGCAAAGCTCGCTGAGATTCAATCCTACGTCGTCCAGCAGTGGCCACAGGCAACCGAGCTCATACACAAGCGTTCAGGCTCCTCGTCCGGTTTCACGGGTCTCCACCGCCAGCTTCGATCAGCATACCTAGCACGCGATTATGGCACCGTATATGCCATCTGGGAGGAATTCAAGACTCGCCTGGATCAGAAGCCGGATCTTGCTAAGCAACTGCACAACAATGCCGAGTTCTTGGACTTTTGGGTCTTTATATGGTGCGCGAGCCGCCGTCCCAGGCATCTGCAAGATACGTTTGACCTCATGCAGCGGCTGCGGATACACCCAACCCTCAAGACCTACACGGGCATGATGCACGGGTGGAAGATTTGCAAGGACACGGATCGGATCGATGCACTCTGGAAGAAGCTGGCGAGCTCTGGCCAGAAGCTCGACGCCCACATCTGGACGGAACGCATCTCCAGTCTGATTGAGGCGGGCAAGCCCCAAGCTGGCCTCGAAGCGCTTGCAGAGATGCTTGCGCTATGGAAGCAGGCGGTCCAGAAGAACGCCACCCACACAGCTGTGCAACCCACGATTGAAGCCGTCAACGCTGCCTTCAAGGGCATCATCCAGGTCGACCGCAAGGCAGCCTTTGAGGTGCTCGAGTGGGCAAGCCGCGAGCAGATCCAACCCAACATTCGAACATACAATGTCCTCATCCGTCATAGCTTCCGAGACGACTCTCCCGACGAAGTGCAGACGCTGCTCAAGGTCATGTCGCAGAACGGCATCGAGCCTGATGCGGCCACCTTCACCATCATCCTAGAGGAAGTAATCGGCAGAATGGGCACCGCCTCAGCCGCCGACCAAGTCGAAGCCGTGCAGCTCGTCTTCCAGGACATCCAAAGCGCCGGTCTCCGTCCCAACCTCGAAACATACGGCAAAATGCTCTACGCCGTATCTTCTCTCGCCAACGGCACCGACGAGGCCATCGCCGCCGTTCTATCGCACATGCGCGCCGACGACTTCAAGGTCACGCCGCACATGGTCACCATCCTCATCGAGCGCGCCCTCCGCCGCGACCCGCCCGACATGACGGCCATTGACGCCTTACTCCAGGAGCACGGCTTCTCGCACGTCGGCCAGGGCGACCAGACCCTATGGGAGCGCGTCATGAGCGCAAACGCCATCACCGGCAACACCGAGCGCGCAATGGCCGTCTTTAACGACTTGCAAAAGGCTGGACGACCAGTTACTTCGTTGCCGTGTCTGACAGACTTGCTGTGGGCGCTTTTGTCGAGCGAGAAGCGTGATGAGGCGCGACATGTGGTGGATGTGGTGCTGGATTACAAGACGAGAGATGGCGACAGCGATATCAAGGATGGACGGTACTGGAGGCATCATTTCTGGTTTTTGGCTGATGAGGGGGGCTTCCTCGAGGGGAGGGATGTGCCGGACGTGTTGAAGGCGAGTCTGCGCGGGTGAAGGCTGTCAGAGATATTATATGATATAAAGGGGACTCATAGACTTGCTGTATAGTACGTGGTTCATCATATGCTGTAAAACATCTAATGACGGACGACAACATTCACATACCAATACTCTCGCACGCATGACTCTGTTTTTCATCTCTTTAAGGGGTATTCTTTATTCTTATTCTTTCTCATAACCTACGTCGTATCCATAGCATCTCCCCCTCCACCATCCCTCCCCCCTCCCAACATCGCCGCCACCTTTTCCAACCCTTCCACCTCCCCTTTACTCAACCCCCGCCCCTCACCCTGCCACTCCCCATCACGAACCTCTCCCTCCGGCCCAAGTTCCAACCCAACCACTGTCTCAAGATACTTTCTCGACGACGTCTCAATATACTCCGCGCGCTCCCGTCTCCATGAAGTCGCCGCCGATGTAGCCTCAGCATCCGTGACAGAAGCATCCCCAAGACCAGGCAACAACTCCCTCAACGACCCCGACAAAGCCCGCAGCGCCTGCAGCTGCGAAAGCGTAAACTCCGTCGTCGTCGTAATCGGCTGCTGACCACCGCTCTCTTCAAGCCCGCCTCTATCGCGCAAGAAGGTAAACGGGTGGGTCGCCACCGCACTACTCTCTCCATTCGACGATTCTTTTTCTTCCGTCTTGGTGGTATCTGGGACGACGCCTAGTAGGGAACGCAGCGTTTTAAGAAGAGCGTCGTTGCGTGCTTTTTCAGCTTCCAAGACTGCATTTAGTTTCTGACTCGCTTGAAGCCGTCTCCGAAGAGCCGTGATTGATTCTGTAGAAGGTTTATCGATTTGTTGCGCCGCAGCGGTATCGTCATCGGGGAAACCGAGGCCGCTGTAATGTGAGAGACGCATGTATGGCTGGTCTTGTGGTCTGACTGTAATAATATTCTGCATGACGTAGAGCTCGAAAATGTCAAAGTTCTTGTCGATGGAAGCGTTGAGTAGTGTTTCCAGCTGGTGTGTGCCGTTTTCGATTTCGAGTTTTGCGGCTTCTTCGGGAGAAAGGTTGGGCTTTTGGTCGAGTTGTTTGCTACTTTTTGAGAAGCCGAGTTTCTTGGGGGGTATAGAGAGGAGGAGGCGTTCGACCGAGTCTAGAGCACGGTCGGCGAGGACATTGACGGTGTTGATGATGTCGTCGAGGAGGGACTAGGGGGAATCTATTAGTTGGTTGTTGTGTTTCACTGAGATGATAGAAATGAGAGCCGTACGACTGGGGGGTAGCTAAAGTGCTCTGTTAGGAGCTCGTAGTCGGAGTTGCTGGCAGCCATGGTGGGCTAAGCTGGACGAGGCTGTGAATTCGATGGTGATGCTTTGGCGAGGCTGCGACGCGACACGGCGCGTTGGTATGAAGAGTTGAGCTTCCTCCAAGCTGCAATCGATGTTGATTGGATTTGTCGTTTAGCGGTTCAATAATCCAATGAACTCAGTATTGTCACAAGATTGCGTAATCCAGTGCAACATTCATTCATCAATTCATTCTCATTCTTTTTCTTCGTCGCAGTTCTTAAATTCGTCGATGTAAAATCCACAAACAAATCAATCAATCAACGTCCCAAAGTGGGGCTTCAGTGACAGCTCCCCTTCGGTACGTACCGACCCCCACTCTCTCAGCTCTTATCAATCATGTCAAAGGCGGTCTCGCTGATCATGTCCAATTATTGACAATCCACACACAATCCGACTCCCCAACACCTCTTATATATCCTCTACTGTACATAGATTTTTCTTTTCTTTACTTTGTTGCTTCATATACGGATCTCACGGATAAGCCGCTCTTTCGCCCATCATGTCGAAATACGCCGAGATGGCCAAGGGCAAATTGTCCTCGGGCCGCGAAAAGGCCTCTGAGTACAAAGGCAAGGCCAAGGGCAAAGTGGTACGTCGTCGCATCGCATCGCATCTCCAGCGTCTCACGAATGCCATATATTGGATTGGATATGATATGATACACCAGACACAAGCTAACTTATACATCTTCTTCTACTGCTACAGACAAAGCACATCCCCGGCCGAGGCCACAAAGAGGAAACCGAGGTTGCCACCCACGTCGCCCGCCCCTTGGCCTCCCTCCGCGATCCAAACTCCTTTGCTCCTCCGCCCAGGCGCACCGGATCCGGCCTTGCGCCTCCACCACCTCCCTCCCAAGCCAAACGAACCGTCGTCACGGCGCCGTCCAAGTATCAAGATCCGCATGGGCCGAGGGTCGAGCCGCCGCCTAGATTCGCCGACGAGCACCAATTGGAAGAGTACGAGGCAGAGCAGGAAGCTCACCAACCGGTGTCATCCGGACCCTACAGAGTCAACACGACGGGACTCTCGACAGACCATCTCCCGCCTCCCCCCGTGAGGAGAGACGCCGCCGCGGGCAGCCGCAGTCCGCCTTCGTACGATTCCGTCGTCGGCGCAACCCCCGGCGACGCCAAAGCCCCGAGTCTTCCCCCGAGATTGCCTCCGCGATCAGGTTCCGGAACGCCGGATCCAGCGGCCAGCCCGCTATCAACGCTCGGAGTCAGCTCCGGCAGCTTCAACCAGGGCGCCATCAACAGATTGGGCGCCGCCGGCATCTCTGTGCCTGCCTTTGGCATTGGATCGTCTTCTCCTAGCCACGCCGATGACGAGACACCTCCCCCGAAGCCTCCCCGACCAAACGCCACTCCGCCATCACACCTCAATGAGCTGCAGAATCGCTTTGCCAGGCTGGGGACTTCAAATACGGGCTCTTCTACGGGACCTCCAACTCCTCCGACCGAGGCCGCTGCAGTTGCTGCTGTTGCTGCCGCTGCTGCGCCTGCTGCCACTACATGGGCACAGAAACAAGCTGCTATCAGGCCGGCAGCACCATCCCCATCGCCAACAGGATCTCCAGGCCTCGCAGGAAAGAAGAAGCCGCCGCCTCCCCCTCCCAAGAAGAAGCCTGGTCTGGCTGCCGCAGCTCCTTCTCCAGGCGACGGGGGCGCACCACCCCCTATCCCCTTGTCAACTCGTCCATCGTACTAATCGGTCTCTCTCTTGTGTGTCTAAGGGAGAAGATGTCTGCTGTACATTTCACTAATTGAAGCAATGGCGTCTTGCTGCATTTTGCATTTTGCATTTCACATTTCGCATGTTCTCTTGCTTGTCTCGCCTGGCGTTGGGAAATCATGGATTGAATAGCCGTTGTCCAGAATACTGCGCAAGGGAATTTTCGGAATCTCACTTTCATAGAACAAAAGCACCAGAAAAAAGAAAACATATTTTGGATCAGCAACTTTTTTTGTCTTTGTTTAAATCGTCTGCCGCTTGTTTCTCCAGCTATGAGGCTTTTAGGGATATATGCCATGCGCCGAGTAAAACGCAAAAATGTGACTCGTAACTTGTGTTCCTCCACTCCACCTCTCTCCAATGTATCTTCCTCTTGTTTTATGAAAAAAGATCTTTGCCCTCACATTCTGGACAGCCCAAGGCTCCGGATAACGGACACAAAAAGCACTTAGACCTTCATCTCAACGAGACCGTGCTTCCAGACGACGACATAGGGGGTGACACCATCCTCACGGTAGTTGAGGAGAACGATCCTTTAGTGATGTAAGTCAGTTTCGGTCTTGTTAGAATAATATAAAGGATTACACAAGTTCGACTTACATTCCGTCGGGGTTCATGGACTCGCCAGTGTAGAACTCAAAGTCCTTGAAGTTGGGCAGCAGCTTCTCCTTGACGTAGGTCTGGGCACCCTTCTCGAAAGCGGTGATCTCCTCGGCGGGAGCATTCTTAGCCTGGAGACCAGCCTTGACAGCCTTCATGTAGCCTGTTGAGACAGTAGTGTCAGCAAAATTGTACCGCTGGAAATCAGGATATATACAGGCATAGTGAGCATGCCACGGAGAAAAGAACTAACCCTTGAGGTAGGCCAGGTAGCCCTTCTTGTCGAAGCTGGTGGACTGGAGACGGAAAGAGTGGACGATGTTGTTGACCTTGACCTCGGCATCCTCAAGACCCTCGTCGGCCTCCTCAGCGGAAGCGTTGGCACCAGTGTCTGTAATAGAATGCATGTTAGATATGAAACTGTATAGGACCAATGATTGGTTTCGCTATTGCGCAGTTCAACCATCTTTTGTATCCAAGCGCTGATGCGGCACACAGGAGACAAAAGACGGAAGAAAGCTCAGCTACAAGCTGGACGGGTTTCTGTACGCACCGACGGTGACGGCGCCCTCGGTAATCATGGCGCAGTCGGCCTCGTAGACGATGCCATCGACCTCCTTGAGGTCATACGAGTCCGAGATGATCTCGTCGTCGGTGATGAGGTCCTATACAAAAATTTGCGGGGTCAGTTTTTGCTGTTTTTTTCTTCTTCTCCCAATGGCGAGGCAAAAGCCGGAGACGAGCAACAAAAATGCAGAGCAAGGGACCAACCTTGTAGATAAGCATGGCTGCGGTTGTGAATGGGCGGAGATAAAATGAAGGGAGGATTTTTGGTATAAGCAAAAGGGAAAAAAGAGAAGAAGCAAAAGAAAAAGGCGAGATGGAGGGGTTAGCGAGGAAAGAGGCAGGTTGGCGATAGGTAAAAATCAAAGTGGGAAGACACGGCTGTGATTGGTTGGAGAGTCTTTTTCGGTGGGGAGGGGCTTTTGAGTGTCCAAGCAGAGGGGCTGATGCTCACACGAACTTTGCCCGCCCCGCATTGGAAAAAAAATTGAAACTTGTAGAGCTGTTAGCGCGGGAGGTGGCACTACTGGAGTTCGATTAGATCTGGCTTGATGTTTTGTTGTAGAACTACTTTTGATGACCTGGTTTGTTGTTTGATGGAGCAAGTTCATATGGACATTAACAGAGATTTAGATTGACTTTAAGATATCTACTTGGTGCGAATACGACAAGGTCTAGAATAGTGGTGATGTCTACAAGCCTACAGACGGGTAAGCAAACGAAAGCAAACGACCTCGACATAACATCGCAGAATCTCAATTTCTCTACCTAACTTTTTCTCCGTCTGTCTAAGCCATGACTGTTACTCAATGCAACGTGGCAAACCATTCTACCCAGCCAAAGTAAAGCCGAGACATGATGTTGCCAATAGCCTCAAACCGAACTAACTATTCATACATGTGTCTCTGTACAGGTTGTGTCTTACAAGCTCCCCTCCGATCCCTCTCTAATCCAGCTCCATTTCTTGATGAGATCGCTTCTTCTTCTTGAGATCCTCTCCACTCTTCGTCTTCTTCTTCTTATCCTTCTTCACTTTCTCCTCTCCGTCTTTCTTGTCCTCTTTCCGCTCCTTCTTCTCTCCCTTTCGCTTTTTCTTCTTTCTCTCCACCTCCGATTCCTCAGCAGTATCATCGTCCGTCTCAATAACAACCACGTCTCTATCAGTCATGGCAGTATCACCGTCTGTTGCAGCCGGTTCAGCCGCAGCCTGTCCATACATTTGCTTAGATGCCGCCATCTCGCCATGCAACTTCGCAATGTCCACTTGTAGACTGTCAACGCGGTGCAGCATTTCCTCCTTGTGAGATTTCTCTTGCTGATCAAAGATGTCTCTCAGTGTGCTCATCTTAGCCTGGAGTAAGCCACGAATTTCCAATTGTGGTACTCTTATAATAGTAGCATCTAGATCGTGAAAGACCGAATGTGCTGACTGGGGAATTGTCAAAGCAGAGGGGATAGGCTCAACAAATCTTTCCGTCCATTGAAACACGTCAACGTCGTCTCGTGCTTGTTCAAGCCAGGAAAGCAGCATTGCCTTTTGTGATCTTGTAGCCCACAATCTTACAGTCTGCTTTGCTAGACTCGGTAACACCCTGACAGTCTTGTCGGTCAAGACTTCCATGATATCTTTCTGAATGATGCCATTCCAATTCTCGCTCTTGAGTCGATCGAGGAGAGGTTGAAGCTTCGTCATAACGTCTCCGCGAAAGACTTCCATGAGAGTCTCGCGCACCATGGTAGGTCGAGGCATGACAATCGACGTTGGCGCAAGATTCGGCATAGGAGCGGGCATCGCAATTTGTGCTGGCACTGACACTGGCACTGGGGCAGGTATCGACATTGGCACAGGTATCCGTGTGATTGTTTGGGTCTCCGCTGGCATTGGCATTGGCATTGCAGCTTCGCGCCTCTCTTCTCTAAACTCTGAAGCTTGATGCGCGGCAGACGACTCTTGTTTGATGGGAGTTTGTTCATCTTTCACCTCAATAACCTCATCAGAGGTATGATCTCTAGGTGTTCGCATTCTTTGAATCACAACTCCGTCGAGCGGGTGTATCTTGGTGTTTGGCACGCATTGTAGGGCAAACGGGGTGAGGTCCCACGGTTGGTTCAAAGTCAGATGCTCTTGACGCCAATGCATCTGGTAAAAATAGATAGCTGTCGCGGCCTTGTTGTGAATGTCAAAATCTCTGAGAAATTTAGGTACCTTGTTGTTATCGGCCAGGAAACCATGAAGGATGACTTGTTGCATCGCAACGGCCACCACTAGATATGGGGCGGCTGGGCAATGGAGCAATTCGGTCTGTCGGGTTAGGCGCTCGGTTTTTTCCATCATCTCGAGGAGTTTTGCAAACCCTCTCCAGCTAGTCCAGCTTTCGGCATCGATAACTCTCGTGGACTTGCACATGTCTACACAAGCGTTGAAGCATTCTTCATGTCGCTGGTCATCGGATCCAAGAAAGCGAAACATCCCTGATACTAACGCCTTGTAGAACTTGTTGATCGACTGATCACTGGCGAATCTATCTAGATAGACACCGTTATAGTGACCACGTAGACCATTCATGTGATCTCTGGATAGCCTCCGAAGGTTCGTGACGACAGGTAGTGGGTTCATGGGAGGTGGTTGAGGCATCTTGGGGTAACAGAGCGTTTATCCTCCCGCTCAAAAAGATTGAGTTGAAGACAAGGCGAAATCGGTGAGTGCAAACAAATGAAAGACGAGAGAGAAATTTTTCAAACAGGGAAGAAAATTAATAACAAACGGTGGGAGAGCTGCCAGCTGTTGAGCACTTTGGGTGAGGGCTTGACAGCTGCTGGAGATATTCTGCCAGCAGCAAGCCCTAAGCAGATGTCGCCCTCCATTTTTTAAATAGCAATTAGACTCTGTCGTACTCTATACTATTGGCAAAATTTATTTAGATAATATCGCGAAGTTGTTGCAACTTGAGGATACTGCGTAAAGAGGGTCGGTGTGAAGTTGGGTATGTATAAGTGAATTGACCACTTCCAAACGCATGTGAATACACGACGTCTTAGTGGATTACTTGCTATAAAACAGTGTCCAAAGCCAGGTTCCTCTTGACCATCTATAAATGAAATCAGTCGTAGAAACAGCTCACTGCTACAGTTTATCGTTCCAGAGTATTCCTTTGAAAAGTATTTGGCTGCTGATACACCGTCATCAACACATGTCAATGCTCAGTTGTGTAAGTGAGGAATGCCGGCGTTGATCGGTACAAGATACCCAGATGTGCCCCAAGAGATTGCGCACTGCACAGGTACCAGATACTTGGCAACACCATGCTTGGGACCTGCAGAAACACCCGATAACCGCCAGCTGCAACACTGCATCTGTCTACCTCTGGGTACAAATTCCGATTCGCCAGCTATTCTGCCTCCAAAAACACCAATCTACGAATCCCATCACATCCTCACCATCATCCCCTTGACTCGTGTTAAGTGGTCTGATCGTGGATCACAACACGCGACACGGCAAGTCACTTTCCATGGCTCCAGGGGAAAGTCTGCTTTGGGCTAGAGAATAATCCGCCGGCCGGCGCTCTTGTCCGAGTCTCCGACCGCGATAAAACTTTGTATGTGATCTGCACCCACTCGCTAACATTAAACTTCTTGGCTGGCGACTGTCACATCCATTTTTTTTCTGCCCACCGCCCTGGAGCTTGGCTTACTCCAGTCTACAGCGTTTCAAGGCTTTAATCCTTCGGCCGTTAAAATCGTCATCTTACGCTCCTTTTTCTCGATCCGGCCGCGCCTTTATAATAAAGAGGAACCGCGTCCTTCTTATTCTCTCTCCCGCTTGTTTCAATCTCGTTTCTTTTTCTTCTCTTATCTTCTTGTCGTTCTCGTTTATCTTGTTGCGATAAGCCCGCCATCCCACTTTAAACATCTCGCCCCCCTGTACGAGTATACAACTCAAACCCATTACTCGCACGCGCCATCCGACGCAACGCCGAGATTAATTCGCTTTTTTGCTCCGACCTCTCCGTGCTTTGAATAAATCCTCTCTCGACTCACTCTCAACATTTTGTTTTTGCATGGTCGACACCTTCAATCGCATCATGGACAACCTCTCCTCCGAGGCCCCCATCATGGCGAACCACAGTCTCTACGATTCCTCGCTTCCGCCGCTGCCGGCCTACACCCTCGAGCCAAAGCCCGACCTGTTTCCCTTCATCTCCGACCTCTGGCTGTCGCTGGTGCTGCCCGTCATCGTCTACTGGGTCATGTCGCTCTTCTTCCACTGCATCGACATGCTGGATCTCTTCCCTCAGTACCGCCTGCATACCCCGGAGGAAATCACCAAGCGAAACCACGCGACTCGCTACGAGGTTGCCCGCGATGTCATCATCCAGCAAATCATCCAGATCACGACCGGATATGCGCTTGCAGTCACTGAGCCGCAGGAGATGATTGGCAAGCAAGACTACGACATTGCTGTCTGGGCCACTCGCATCCGCCTTGCTCAGCGCGCCCTGCCCGGTCTGCTCGGCCTTGTCGGTCTCAACGCGACCGCCATCTCCAAGAGCATGTCGTCTTCCTATCCCTTGCTTGCTGGTGTCTTGGCGGGTGGCTACTATCCCGTATCTACGACCGGCTCGGCCGATGCTACCCCGACATTCACTGCTTGGGAGATGACTCTTGCAAAGGCCATCTACCATGTCCTCGTTCCCGCCCTGCAATACTTTGTTGCCATCTTCATCCTTGATTCTTGGCAATACTTCCTTCACCGATTGATGCACGTCAACCGCTGGCTGTACAGTAAGTCTGACCCCATTGCCTCGTTTCCGACTATGTCATTGACCGTTCTTCTCTTTGCAGCAACTTTCCACTCTCGCCACCACCGTCTCTACGTCCCCTATGCCTACGGTGCTCTGTACAACCACCCTATTGAGGGATTCCTCCTCGACACTCTCGGTGCTGGCATCGGATTCAAGGTGACCGGCATGTCTTTGCTCCAGGGCACATGCTTCTTCTCCTTCTCAACCATCAAGACCATTGATGACCACTGCGGATACTCCTTCCCCTGGGACCCCCTTCAGCTCATCACCAGCAACAATGCCGCCTACCACGACATTCACCACCAGACTTGGGGAATCAAGGCCAACTTCTCACAGCCCTTTTTCACTTTCTGGGACCAGCTTCTGGGAACCAAGTACAGTGGGAAGCGGGACAACACGCCTGTCGGCAGGAAGCGGGCTGAGAAGGCCCAGTAAACCGACATACCACCACCACTTGGTTATTCGTTATTGATATGTGCGCAGAATGCTCTATAGAGATGCACACTCCACCCTTTTTTTAATACTTTGTTCATCTCATATTGATGGCGAAACATACGACGAAATGCGTTTTGGATGACGGCAGCAACACTGGCCATGCCAAATTAATACTCTAATGTCTTAATTTTTTTTTATTCGGCTCCATGGTCTGCCGAAGGCAAGAGATGGAAAAAGTTTCTTCTTCAAACTGTACATAATCACTAATTTTGGCTTCTTTTTTCGCTTTACTTTTTTCTTATCATGGGACGGGAGGACGTTTTTACTTTGGGGAAAGATGGGGAGTAATGCTACAAGTCAGGGGAGAGTTATCTGTATGGGGAATTGGGTTTAAGCCTCGGGCCACCTCTTATGTATTATAATTTAGTTTGATGAGGAACGGTGTAGATGCGATGAGTGGGTGCTGGGATGAGGCTTTCTTGGTATGGGCTTCGTAGGAATAATATTTTTTTTCTTTGGAAGATATGAAGCCATGTGGGAGAGTGATCCAATCTAGCTCTTATCGAAGATATATTAGGCTCATCGAATGGGGATTTGACATGTGGTGCTTTTCACATTGACTTTGACTAATACGAGCAAGTAACTTTGCTGTTGAAAACGGATCTTGTCATTGCTCGTTATCACGAACCCCGCCATCTTTGCAAACATCAAAGCACGTCTCCCATGATACTTGTCTTTTAATAAGATGGCAATGTATCCAGCATCTATACCACAACAATACCTGCACTAGCCAACATCATTCCCAGGGTAATTACCAAAATCATACTGGCCAGTTATATATCTCTCATTCTCCAAGACCGCTTCTCTGTGTAATCATCTACATCAGCATGTCACACTACCCTAGAACTCAACGCTCTCATAATTGGCCATTCACCAAACAAGGCAAGCAGCATCACAATTCCTTTTCCTTTTCTAATAAATTACAAAGAATTACGTACGTATTTGCTTCTCCCAAGTCTCCAAGAATTTGGAGTGGAGGTTTCATCACTCGTAGCCACAAACTCTATAAAAGCTATTCGATAAGGTGAAATCACACGTGTGATCAAAGAGAAGCGCATTAATAAGGGGGTTCCATTTCTGTTACTATGCCGTATCTTTTGTGAAGAATAAACGAGCCCAGAGAATTGGTCAGTTTCACTTGCGCCAATATTATGTCGATCTTAGAAAAGCCATCACTAATAGCAGCAAAACTTCACTGCTATACAGGTACCCCCTTCCGAGGCAACTTCACAAAAGCTCGTGAAAAACAAGTAATAAGTAATCTAAGCATATCGTGAAACTCATCTCCCCGCGATAGCCGCAAGCCATCATGCACGACCAAGTGGCTTCCAAGTTTCGAAGAAACGACCGGAGCTTCGACGGTGGCTGCGTACGATTAGTAGCATCACATCGTTGAGCTCCTAAGCCACCCTCCCCCCTTCTATCTCGCTAGGGAATGCTTGCCAGTATTACGCTCAGAGGAGAGAATAATCCTTGAGCTTGTTTGCCATCTCTCCCACCTGAGGCGCCGAGTTCCGTGCAAGCGCGCGGGCTCCCGATGGAGTCTGTAGAGATCTGATCGGCATTGCCATGGCCTTGTCATGGGAAAGCCAACTCAGCATATGGCAAAAGAATGCTGACACAAGCACAATGTCGTTCCAACACGCTACCATCCCATGCCCTGGCCGAGCCAAGAGAAACAGGGCTGTCACTGGGTAAGCCTTTGACCCCAAATAAAGATCTGGTTCTCATGGAAGACGCATATCCGAGCTCCAAGGCTCACCAACGCGCGCTCCAGGCCTTGCAACAGGCGTGTATTTGCAAATTGAGGCGTGTAAATCATGAGTTTGTCAAAAGCTTGTGATTTTGGGTCCACTCCGAATGTTCCACTCTCTGAGACGCGCCGCTGCGGCGAGAGCCTTCGTCCCGAGCCCTGTGATGCCGGAGGAGCTTAACGGATAAAGGAGGAGCTTCATCTAGCGGAAGCCACAAGGCTTTCTGATTCCAAATATCTATAACCTGCAGCAATCTCAGTTGTTAGACCAGGAGAAGCCGCAAATGGGGAGCAGCTAACAAGAACTAAGGGCGCCACCCCGCGAAGTTGGATGCATCTTCTACCGTGCTTGCGCCCGCACGACCTCACGACTTTGATGAAAATAGGGTCCCCTGCTCATGTAAATTTTTTGCCAAAATTACAACCCGAGCCCCCAGACAGCATGGCGCCTCTGGGAATAGTGGCAGAACGCCGATTATCAAAACCCGGCTGACAGGCCCGACCCTTGTGTAGAGAACGCAGAAGGGGGGTGGCTGCTCTTTAGCTGTTTCATCGTTTTACCCGCAATCGAGCCCGACGGTTTGGACACGATCTGCTCTGCGGAGTCGGCACTTTGGGATGAAGCACGGAGGCGGATTGATTCAAAGAGCCCTTGAGGTGGATCGCCTTGATTGCTGGTGCGATATCCGGGGTAATTGTCTGACCGTGAAGATATTTTGAAGCTGCATGGATGTGCCTTGTAGAAGCATCGACGATCATGGCGATGATTAGCTGCTGATTAATAGATTGATAAAATACAGAGTCAATGCACGCTTCTTGCATAGAAGACCTGTATCGAGAGATATGAAATAATTAGAGCCATTGATGAATGCTGTGAGTAGCATTTTTGGTAGCCCTTGTCTTGGTAGCATTGAGGTGAGAACCGTATCCCCAGACAGGCCAGGACAGGAAGAATGCATCACGTGAGATGCTTAATGAACGATATTGATGCCATCTACGGAGTACCGAATACTCTGTATCAGCACTGCAAAGGTAAATTTGTAAAATTATGTTTGGACAACCGGCTGATGAATATCCAAGGCAGAGGACATGGTAGGGTAGGGCGAAATTTGAAGAACGGAAGTTGACCGCACAGTGTTGACAGACAATTCAGGTTGATCATTTGCATTAGGTCGTCGAAACACGGCTGCGTTTGAAGGGTAGCCCTAAACTAAGGCGAGTGCTAATGCAGATGCCACCATGTTGCGAGCCAGTGAGAGACTTCGGAGCTTTCTTTGGCAGCCGGGCCTGGAGATGAGAGGATGTTGAATATCCAGTTCTGGGCGTGTGATTGGCGGTTCCAGCTCGGGAGTTCTAATGTGCCATATTATTTCCGTGTTAGTTGGAGCATCAGCGTAGGGAGAAAGGAGAAGGCACAAAGTAGCCCACATGCTTGACTCCGTATGCACGGCCAGCTCGTACGGTACGATAGCCGGCTGGATGCCCCTACAGCAAGGCTAATGATACCATTGTTGTTGGAAAACCCGAGGCAAGGGATTTGGGTTGATTAGTCTCATATTGGTGGTGTGAATCTTATGGCTGCTAAGCCAATGGTGCCTTATTATTGGGGGTTTGGGGGTTTCCCCTTCAGGCAACCCGCCATAAGAGCCCGCCACGTTTCTTGAAGAAACATTGTGATATGTGATACTCTGTCCGAAACATCAGTAAAGCGCTCTTGACGGGAATCTCAGCCTTGCTCCATCGTTCACATACGGGCACAATGGGAATAACGACCCGCGGACATCTTTCTGGCTCTCGGCCACCAGCGGGCGCGACAGGATCGCTTCCCGTCCACGACCCGGAATAGGCAAAGAAGAAGGCTTGTGCTTTGGTTTGGTCCCCATTTTTAATTCTTTATTTTCGGCATGCGGGCGGCTCAAGTCGGGCGGGCCAGGCTGAAGAAGATCTGGAGCTCCTGATGCTAGTAGCCGTCGGACCACGCGTACTGTAGCACAAAGAAAGCATCATGTGTCATGGATGTGTATCGACGGGTGCACAGAGTATGGAGTACAGAGAAGAGCCATGGTATAGAAGCGTGAAGCCACCGAATCCCTTCTCTCGCTGCGTTGCACTGCGTTTTGTCCCACAGTCGAGATTGTGGCGTGCATGCACTACACATATGCATGTGCAATACGTGGATAGGCCAGGATCCAGTAGTTTCTCTTTCACTCGGCCTGACGATGCTCTAGTTTGAGCATATTGGCACATTAGCGTGCTTTGCAGAATGCCTGTACGGAGAACACACTCATGAATGCTCATCCATTGGGTGGTGCACAGAGTGTTGAAGACAATTGCAATCAAATCATGCAGATGCTCATTGACAGTCAGCCCTGGCCTCGCCGTCCTTTGTGATATCTGACACACGCCTTCGGGGACCTTCTCAAGGGACCTAATCCAGTTCCACGTGGATAAGGCAAAAAGGAGCTCCATGGCCGATTCTCGATGCTTGCGGACCAAGCTGGAACAGGGGCATCGGGACCCAACATAGAAATGCATACCTACCTGAACCCGCCCACTTGTGCATAAGAGGCTGAGACAAGACAAGACAAAACAAGACACGCCCCTGTGGCCGCGACCAGACCAGGCCTTTTCTGGTCGATTCGGTGATGCAGTCACGACATGACGGGGGTGTTTGTTGGCATTATTGCTGCTGAAGACGCACTGCCGGGCCGCTGAAGGGGGGCCAGAAAGAATTTGTCTTCTTGTCAGAGCTGCTTCAGCATGTCCATGCTAAATGCCATGATGATACGGAGCAGCTGGCATTTGCTTCAGGCCAGCCAAGAAAGAGTTGAAGCCCTGCATCTCGTATCGTAGATTACCTATTACTGGCAAAATACCTATTTACTTCGTCTAGAGCTATCGATAGGCTAAAGCCCGACCAAAGCAGCAGGCGGTCGGGCTAAAAGAGGGAAGGAAAGAAGGAAGCAAATCCCAGCATTTTGTAAGCGAGCGATCGAAATCTTTTCCATCTCCACTCGAACCACAACCGCTTTCATCAAGCCAAAAATAAGAACAAAAACACCTGAAGATATCGCCTGCAAACGCCGAGTATTGCATAGTACTCGTGTCACAGCGTACAGTCTTGCTCCTGTATACTGACTACACTGCTTTTCGGCATGAGCCTTGCTAGGCCCGGCATGGCTAGGCGCTCGGCATCGCGCCATGGTTGAAACAAGTGCTCCCTTGCAGCAGCAAACCAAGACACACCGCACGCAGCGGGACGTTCTCTCTAGTGTGTCGAGTCTGGGCCTAGATTCGACGTCGAAAACGGACAAGAGAATGGGAGAAAAGCTGAAGCTCTACAGTAAACGCCGAGCCAGTGTCGTCATGCCGCAAAACTGTCAATGCTCAACGGCAACGGCAATAGCCAAGAAACTAGGGTGCTTGGGTGCGGATAATGCTGCCGCCAATAATGCAAAATAGCGAGGACTTGCATATGGAGCCTGATGCCACGAGAGGCATCGCCCATGATTGGCGCCGGTGATGCCCCAGCACGGCCCCGTTCAATCTCTCTGGCCCTCAACGCACGGCCAATCATCCAATCAGCCTCTCGCTGTGCCTGCGTGCGTCAGAACGTGCCCCTGCCGGGACCCTGGCCCGAAGCTTCCTTGGGATCCGGCTCAGGCGGCTGCTGCCCATCCCCGGCTGAGCTGAGCTGAACTCAACTGAGACCTGGAGTTTGGCATCGCCACGTCCATGTCCCTCCCAGAGAAATCTCGGGGGCTGATGAGAGGCCGCTTGGTGCTTTGACTGCTCTCATTGGCACGACATCGGGCTTTCCGATCAATAACCTCTGGCCAGCAGCTCGCTGTTAGCTGGCTGTTAGCGGAGCTCAACTTGCTTTGTCCCCATCACGCCGGATCCAATTACTACAGCACTAACGAACACTATCTACGAGCGCCGCTCAGCTAGCTAGTCAGCCGTCTCTCCGGATCCCACGGTGGCTCCGGCAACAGTTCAAAGTTTACACGGCCATCACAAGAACAATTACCAAGCTATGGACGAGGAGGAATCTGCCCTTTGCCATCATCTTCTGTAGCCAGGCTGGAGCCTTGCGTCCTCTTCCTCATTTCCCGTCGTCCGTGTGTTTGTGGCTACCTCACCACTCACAGATTCTCTTATAGCATCGCCATTCTTGGTCTTTGATCTTGGCAACGAAACTGCAAACTATATCATCTCCGCTTTGAACATCTATTGCTGTATTCAGCTCGTCCGGTTACTCGCGATCCCTGCTCGTCGCGGCTTTTTCCTCTATCCCAGGCCTTTCTACCCGCCTCGCCCCTTCTGGATCGCGAGTAGCAAGATTCTTTTCAATCATACTAATAAGCGCCCGTCTCTTCTCTCCCTCTTGGTCTTAACCCCCCTTACTTCGGTAACATCCAACGCTGGAATACTACCCAAACATCATCCAACCGTCCAGGAACCGTCCAGGAGCCGATTCCACTACTGTTCCCCCGGCCCATTGACGGCGCTTGCAGCATCGAGATTAAACACACCAATTGGCCAATCACGTCACCCAAGCTCTTGTGTTTCGGCGCTTCTTCAAACATGCCCACCAGCCCGCCTTGTTTCACCCTCTGAAGCTCTCTTTTTGTCTCTGATCCAACCTTACAATTAAGGAATATTGCATCGGAATACGCATCTCGACTTACTCTGCCATCGCGTGGATATTATCCAACATTAGCGCGAGACACTGCAAGATAGCCGCCGGCTACCAGACCGAGCGTGTCACCTTGGGTCGCTTGCGCTCAGTACTAATAAGGCCGTATCCCATATCATACAAACTTTTGTTGTTGCTTCTTTTGCCTTTCTAAGCAATGGATCCGACAACAACTCTCGTTACATTTATGTTGTGAGTGTGTTGTGGAATATTCTCTCTTTTCCTTCTTTTCTTCTTCCCGTGTTTTACATTCATTTCGGTTTCCTCCCTCGCTTTGGAACGTTCTGTCTCCTATTTTTGGGTGGTTCCCTTCTTTGCGACAGCCGAAGTCCTTCTTTTTTCTCAGCTGTTGTCTCTCGTTTACTAGTCTGGAACTGGGACAAGGCGCATTGATATTCATTTCTTCATTCTGCTGGCAGACTCCCTCTCCCCGTGCTACTGAATTTCCGCCCTTCGGATGCCCAACCGTTCATATTGTCCGGCCCAGGCTCCGTCAATTTGGCAGCACGGTACGAGTACGGAGTAACACCCTTCATTTGCTTTTCTCACCCGGGTGTCGTGCCCATCAGCGTGGCCGTCAGCCCGCTCTAATCGCCCACCCCCTTGCATCGCCTTTCTAGCCTATTGGTATGAGTCCATCATCAATCTTTGCCACGCCGCTTCCACGCTGCCCTGCCCTTGATTCACCCTTTCCTTTACCCCCTTGATCCATGGTTACGCCGATACCGATTTGACACTACACCTCACTGCCTGTACCCTGTTCACATCACCAGCCCTATGCTTCTTGGGGGCGGGCCCGGCGCATAACACAAGATGGACGGGATCTTGACGACAAGAATCTTGACTCCCGGCTTGTGTTAGTATGGCCCCGGTTTCACACCACACATACATCTATTCGTACCCCCCGTTCAGAAATGATATTTTTCATCAGCCATCACTAGCCCGCTGGAACGGACTTGAGCTGACGCCCTAATCTCACAGTCAGACGGAACCCTCTGTCCAATCGGTACGCCTCATTGGCTCCTGGGACAACTTTACCATGTGCTATAGCATGGAGCGGGACAGTCGACGTGGCCATGGCCAATGGAGAGGGTGCTTTGCATTCCAAAACATCGTCTGCGATGATGAGAACCCGCACCACCAGAAGCGAAGTGGTGGTCTAAAGATGGGTCACACCTACTACTACTATGTAAGTCTTGTTCCTTTTTCTATATCATCGACGCTTCTCCACTGCCCTTCCATCTTCCATCTCGATCCATGTTGTGGACCAACCTACAGTTTCTTCTTCAACTTGATGTTTCCTTTTTATATACTCCCTTCAACCCCCCACCCATTCTTCTCTGTGTCTATCTACCTTCACATATTCCATCATTATTAAGTCTAACCTTTCGCCCTTTTAGTACGAGGTGGACGGGTCAACTGAGACTTTTGATGCTACGATGCCCTACACAACTGCCTGCCCATATATGCCTGGCCAAACAGTCAATACAATCCACGTCCCTATTGAACACACAATCCGCCTCCGAAGTGCATCCATGAACTCTATGCATCAGGAAAACTATAGAACAATGGACCCAGCAACCAAGTTCATGAAGCCGCTGCCACCCACGCCTCTCTTACCAGGCATGGCCAACCGCCGGGCTCAATCTGCCCCAGTTACACGTCCATCATCGTCGTCATCTCGCTCAGTATCTCCACCATCATGGAAGAGATTCTTCTCACGCAAGCCACACAGCTCTGACGGTCAACGCCGCCAGTCAGCTGCTTCTGAAGAAACCACATTCACCATCTATGACAACGTCATCACCGTTCCCTCACACGGTGCTCGCCATGGTCGTCATACATCGTCACTTAGCGAAGGTGCCAGACCAAGAGACATCTCTCCGAGCTCACTATCTCGTATCTTACGCGAGGGTAGCCACGCTCCACGTCGTCCTAGCCACACTGCTCAACTACCATCCTTGACGATTCCTGAGGACGTTATTGAGGAAGACGAAGATGATGACAACTTTGCTGCTTCTGCAGTCTCGGAGAGCATGCCATTTACCACCATCCTGTCGCCGCCCCCCTTTCAACGTTCATCATCATCAGAGTCTATCAAACGGGATGCCGAGGCAGGTAATTCTGCTGCGGTGGCCAAACCTAAACTTGCAGTTCAGCCTCCTTCACTTGATCGGAGCCAGCCTATATCTGCTGTAACAAACGAGTCCAACCCGGTACCTCAGTGGTCCAGCGCGACAAAAGATAAGACCGCTGCAAGCCCTCTCAACGAGGACGTCCCCATGAGCTTCTATGACGATGAAGATGATGACGACGATGTCATGTCCAGCAACGATGACGATGGTCATTTCCCTCCCATCCCCATCTCAAAGTCTCGGCTGCTTTCCTTCAAGGGATATAGCTTGCCACGTCACATTGAAGAAACCAAGGATGCTTTTGCCCCTCATCAGACCTTTGCAACCACAAGCTCACCAAAGTTGATCCCCAGTGGATCGAATATCTTGAACACTCATGTCGAGGCTGGCCTTGATGACTTTGCCAGTGAGCTCAGCTGGATTGTCGATGCTATTGGCACGACCAACAGCCACTAGGCTTTCAACAAGGACCTTTGACGAATATTCTCTCTTTTACTTGCATACTCGCGTCACGCACGATATAGAGCGTGAATCAGTCGCTATTACATTGAGCTACAGATGGGCTCAGTTCTCACATACATCACTTTTTAGATATTACCTTGTATTACTTTTCTCTCGTTTTTGTTTTGCTTCTGGGCTCGGCGTATACTGTATAAACTCGGTCACAGGCATTTGGGTGGATATACAGGACGATATACCTCGTTTTATTTGTCTTACATATATACTGGGAATCCCAGGCCAAGCTTCAGCGAAGCTGCTGAATGGGCATGGCTAGGCGTTTTGGTTTATTTTGATTGGGAATGGAAAATGGAGACGAGAAAGTCTGATTTTATACGGGACATGGAAACGATACCTCAGAATTTAGAGGACTACCTCTCTTTGAAGATAAGGCGTTGGCATGGACAGCGATGAGCATTTAGCTATCCTTGATATTAGTTTTTAGCTTTTCGAATAACGACACGCTCGTTGAATGAATCGAATTCGATTAAAGCAAACATGGTGTATTAATGAGTGATTGAGCCTTTTAAAAATGTGTGACATGGAATGGAAGCTTGCAGACGTTATGAACGCTTGGCCAAGGCATCACACTTAGTAACACGATGTATATAGTAAAGTTTTGATGTTTGATCTACCTGTGTATATTAAAACGCTTGATGTAGTTGGACCGCAGGATCTGTGTCCAAATCAATGTCTGAGAAAATGCCTTGAAGATCTCTCCTCGTCTATGAAATCTCGCCTTTCCGGTTGGTTAAAAAGGGCTGAGTCAGATACTCTTGACGAGAAAGAGAGAGGGGGGAGGGGATGCGTAACTTCACGACTGATATACACTGCTACATAATGATTTCATGGAATATTGGGGTATTTTTTATGTTTACTTTTTTTTAATAGATGTATATGACTTTCTACTAGTACATGTGTGGTATGACAATTGGGTATGTTTTCGTTATTGTGTCGAAGTGGTCGTTGCCTGCACCGCTTGTCCCGCAATAGGGGCCACTTGAGGCTCACCTGCAGATCCGTTTTGAGGCTGAACTTGGGGTTGAGGTTGTGATGGAGGTGGAGGTTGAGGTTGAGACTGAGACTGAGGTTGAGGAGAGGGCACTGCTGCTGGAGCAGGGCTTTGAACAGCCGGAGAAGGCGATGTTTGCACCGGCTGTGGTGCTGGTACTTTGAGAGGAGATTGCTGTGGAGGAGCCAGTGCTGGAGGCACATGGGGGGCCGTGCTGGGCGCTGACAGCTGCGGCTGCTGTTGCTGCGGTATTGGAGCTTGCAGATTTGAGGCTGGTCGGTTCTGGAGCTGTTGAGGTGCTTGTAGTTGCTGGGGTTTTGCCAATTGCTGCTGTTGCTGGTGTAAAGGCAGTTGAGGTCGATGCTGCTGAGGTAATGACACTCTCTGAGCCCCCTGTTGCTGAGACTGCTGTAGGTGCTGCACATGTTGCCCAACCTGAGGCGATTTATGAGCCGCTGCTACGACTGCCGCCGGCGGCCCTGATGTTGTTGCTGCACTTGCACAGGTTGAGGATGCTGCTGCTGCACCTGCACAGATTGAGGCTGCGGCGGAACAGCCCTTATCTGAGCCAACCTTTCCTTTTCCCGCTCTTCAGGAGTCTTAGTCGGCGCATCTGGGTCGAGGAATCTTGCTGGCACGCCGCGAGCAGCCACCTTCTCGCTGCCTACCCAAGCGTTGAGAATTGCGCTCCAGCTCAGTTCTCCGCGCTTGATACGCTGGAGTTCCCGATAGGCAGCAACGTTGTGGTATGGCAATCCGGTGTCAGGGTCACGGTAACGGGCTGGAAGGTTTGTAATGACACAATTTTGATTAGAAGGGGGTTCTATAACAATATCACGTTAGCGAGAGGACTTTGCAAGGGGGCATTGGCAGTATAACATACTGTTGAGCTTCGTCATCTTGCGACCAAACAAGATCTGAGTCTGTATAGTCTTGTCTTGAATGGCGTTCGTATTAAAGTTCTGAAAGATGATGACATTGCGAGTGGTGGTCTCAGGGGCTTCAGGGACCTCAGCCGGAGCCGGAGCAGGCTGCGAAGGTGGCTCTGAAAGGCTAGGGCTTGCCGATTTGCTGATTGGTTCGAGGTCGGGATTAATAGGTCGTAGAACGGTGTGTCGAAGGACGGGTTCATTTGAAATGTGAACAGTACCAGCCATGGGAACAGGGGCGGGTTGACCCTGCATTGGAGGTGCTAGAGTTGTTTGAGGTAACGGAAGCGCAAGGACATTGGATTTTGGTGCCGGGCTGGGGCGATAGTCCATGCTCATGACAGGCGGAGGGGCAAGCATAGGGGGCGCGAGTACAGAGGATGGCTTGCTGGCCTCTATAGGTCGCGGGCTGCCAATACCGGCGGGCGCCGCCAACGGTGACATCTGGCGAGGTGGTCCAGAGGGTGAGGCAGCCGCCGGTGCAGCTAGACCGCTATGAGACGGGGGTGGTGGTGGAGGTGAGGTTATCGATGGCTGACGTAGTTCTTCGGATGGTTTTGCGACCGGAGGAGTAGTAACTGCAGGAGGGGCGAGAGGAGGAGAGAGAACATTTGATGGGGCAGCGAGGGCGCTGGCACCTGAAGAAGCGGTGGTAGCAGCAGCGACAGGAGGAACATCATCGTTAGGAGGCCGTGATGATGCGTCTGGAGATGGCTTCGATGATTCTTGAGGTTTGAGGTTCTCCCCAGTGTCTTCTTGTTTCACCGGAGGCGTTGTGTCCGTAACTTTGCTTTCGGTTGCTGTTGTTTGTTCCTCCTTTGACCGCGGCTCAGTGAGATCTGCCTTGGGCTGGGGGGCAGAGGTATACACATCACTACTAGCTACCACCTTCATTGAAGCATCTGTCTGTTGCTGGTCTCCTTTGACTTGCTTATCTGCTGCTGGGTTGGCAGCCCCGTCCTTCACAACTTCGGCTTCTTTGGGCTTCTTCTCCACCTTCTTCCTCTTCGGCTTTTCTTCCTCTATGACAACACGTCGCGCCTCGCCCAGGCCCGTCCAAAAGGTAATCACCGGACCCTTGAGGGTCCTTTGGTTGAGAGCCGCTAGTTTTGCCCTTCGCTCCTCTTCCCTCTGCTTTTCAGCCACCTCCCATCGATTCAAGCTCTTGCTGTTGCGCTTCTCCACAATGGCAGCCTCGCGAAGTCGATCCTCCTGCGTCATGGGGGGTTTCTTCAGTGCCTCCATCTTGGCCGCCTTTTTCTGCATCTGCTCCAGCTGCTTCAGCCGCCGCTCTTCTCGCTCAATCATCTGCTGGTGCAGCTGCTCTTTGGACATGCGTGTCGTCTTTCGAGAGGATGCTCGAGTGGGAAGATCGGCCGGCGAGGGCAGCCACGACGTGCGCTCGGATTTCTTCTTGGGTCGGGGTGCGGGAGCCGGCGTCGAGGTGTCTGATGCTGCCGGGTTGATGCGGACCTTTTTCCTGAACTTGGCTGGGATGGCATCTTGGGCCTTTCGCTTCCGCTGGGCTGCGCGCCGCTCCCGAGCCTGTCGCTCGAGCTCCTGTTCGCCCTCGAGATCGTCGCCAGCATTGTTCTCGTCCTCGTCGTCGGATGACGAATCCATCTGGGCGTCAGAGGCATCATCTCCGACGTCGGAGAAGCCTTGGTCGTTCTCAGATTCGGCAAACAGCAGTTCGAGGTCGGAATCCGGCTCTTCATTGGCGAGCATCGACTTCATGCGATTGCCAGCCGTGGCCCGGCGCGATCGTGAGGTGGCGAGCCATTCTACAGGCTCGGGTTCCGTCTCTTGTCCCGCCCCTTTTGATTCCTCGCTGTCGCTGTCGGAGCTGTCGAGGTCGCTGAGAGGAGGAGGCGCTGAGAGCTGCGACTCGTCCTGTTCGGACAGCTTCGCTTCGGAGCCGATGGCCGACATTTTCAGCGACTCGAGAAGCAACGGGCGGGTTGAATGCGTTGAAAGCTTGAGCACTTGAGCGCGCTGGATTGTAGCGGCTACATTGGAGCCGTGTCTGATGGTGAAGAACCAAGGCGGGAGCTTTTTGGGGATGGAGGGGGAGAGAAACGCGTTTGTCGTTGGACCGTGAAAATAAAAATTCCACTTTCACTGGCTGACATCACGCCTGCCCTTGATGAAAGCTCGATAAGTACTGGTACTTATTTAATCCTGTATATTGCGCACTGAATCAAGTACCTCTACCTATACGACGGGCGAGCTTGGGGATCAAATAACATGCACTTATAGCCATTACCAACACCACCTCGTATCACAAGAAGCAGCAGATTATCAAATCGGAAAATAAACCTCAGTTGTCATTGTGTATATGCCTAGATACTAGGTCGAGGTAGGTACTGTTTGCCACCTACTCATTTATCGTAAACGCTACAGAATACTTGCCCGCTTCAAACACGAAATCTTCCCAACTAACCCCAGCTGTAGTCTATTAAACAAACAAGTTGCCCAACGCCGTGATATTAAATCAGAAAAAGTACATCCATCTCCCCTCCAGTCATTCACATTCTTTGCCGTCATGCTGGAACCTCAGTGGGGGCTGCTGTGATAGTTGGAGCGGTGCTCCCAGCAGCAGCTTGTGTGGTCGTAGATGTTACCGCATCATTACAGCCCCAAAACCTGCCAGGGGTTTCGCAGGTTGTAGTTGCGGGGATTGTTGCAAACTGAGTGCTTGTGTCAGTAGCGTCATCGTTGCAGCCCCAGAATCGTCCGGGAGTTTCACAGGTCGTTGTTACGGTGGACTGAGAAGTGCTTGCCGGCGTCGTCGTCGTCGTCGTCGTCTTGTCTTTGCATCCAAACCAGCCAGGCGTCTTGCAGGTGGAGGTAGTAGTGGTAGTCGTTGTAGGTTCAGGCACGTGTGTGCCCCCTGTGGTTGTCTCGTCCAAGCATCCCCACCAGCCGGGAGTCTGACACGTCGACGTACGTGTCCGTGTTCGAGAGGTTGTGGTGGGAACTGCAGACGTGGTCGTCTCAGTGCCGTTGCTCTCGTACATTTTCCAGGGGCCACAGTCTCGACAATCGGGAGTGCGGACACATTTGGGAACCGTGTCGTATTTGAGAATGACATCTGAGATGACAGCCCGAATCTTGTGCGTGCCAATGCCAACTCGCCACCCTTTATCAGCCACAACATCATAGACACACTCAAAGCCAGTGTGGCAAGTAGACTCCATGGCATAGCCAGCAAAGGAGCACGTAGCAGTTGCTCCATTGCATGTACCAATGTATACTGGGTCTGCAGTGTGGCCAAAGTGATATGTTCCTGTGTAGGCTCGTGTCTGTGGTGTGTCGGGGTTTGCTCCAGGAGGAATTGGAAGGCCCAGTCGAGATGCCGGAAGGGCTTCTGGTACGGCCTCAAAGGTTACGGCGGGTAGGCCATAAGTCAGGGCTAGGAAAGAAGAGACAGCACCTCCAAGAGAATGGCCTGCTACCCAAATGTTGGAGTCGGGATATTGTTCCGTGACGTTGGAGTAAAGCTCGCGAGCCGCGGCGTAGTACCGGTTCTCCTCTTGAAGGGCCGTCCTCACGCATGTGTTGTTGCAGGCATATGTGCCGGTAGCGCAGTCGCATACCTGGTGCCACGTCCATTGGCCCTGTTGAGCGCAGCAACAGCTGAAGAACAAGTTGTCATTAACCTTGTCGTTGGTCGTTGTGCCCTCTCCGTCAAAGACGGCAGGTGATGTCCCCTTGAGGCCGATGATGACGGTGGAATTGTTCTCATCGGCCCAGATATGACCACGAAGACCGTCCGTCCCCCAACCAAAGTCAAGGCTTCGGTTGAAAGGGGCGCCAATGTCTTGCCAATCAGCCTGCCCATCATTTTCCACGTAGGCATCGGCAGCAACGTACGCCATGGTAAGAACGGTGTGTTTATCGGTGATGTCGGGAGAGGAGACTTGGTCCATTGTCCATGCAGAAGCATCCAAGACGGCCGCATAGCCTTGTTTTCGAGATTCGGCGACAATAGGGTCGACAACGGAGGGCCGCCTGTCGACTAGCCGCTCGATCGTCTCGCCACGGCTCTTGGCTGTGAGCTTCGGCACAGTATGCTCAGCATATCCGTCATCAGCGGCGAGAAAGACTCGGGATTGGTCGTGGACGACGTCTAGCTTTCTGTGAAGCCTCGGGTTTCTGTTTGTGCCGTGGTGGTAGATGTGTCGAAGAGTGAAGGTATGTTCACCGGGATGAACCGTGTTGGGCTGTGAAGGGAGTAGAGGGCCCGGGCCAACAGGCATCAGGACCTGCTGATCGAGGCCAACATCACCGCCGATTATATTGGCCGAGCCTGGCGAGATGGCGAGTGCCGATGCCAGCAGCAGGGCGGCGGTGACCCTGCCGGCAGGACCGCACCTGGAACTGGGCGATACCATGGGCAGATACAGTATGGAGGAATCAGGCTAGAGATGGGTTATTCCATCTAGAGGGCGAGTTCGGGTCGCAGAGGAGTTGCGGAGTTGCCAGTGATGATAAAGGAGCGTTCGGGTGATGGCGCTGGGAGAGTCGAGAGGAATGAATAGGGAGCGGCTGTCAGGTGATGGAGTGCATGTAGTTGTCATGGAGCATTATTGAGTTGGCATCGCACGCGCCCAGATGACTGACGTTATCTCGTTGCTACAGGAGGCGACGCACTGTGTGTGCTAACCCAGCGTTGGCATTGCGGAAGGTACTTGTAGATGGCTGCAACAAGCGTGATTAGCCGTAGTGCGGTCATAAAGTATCGTCCCGAATAAAGTTTGCCGTGATGGTACCTGTGAGACCGACACCTTCTACCGCATTCTGTTAGTAGCCCTGCCACCCACGGAGAGACCCCCGGCAGTTAGCGGGCCTTCCCCGTGCTAAACTTAGCGGAGCCACTGTGCTGGTCACTGTGCAAACTCCTGAACCCGGCGCTGACCGGCGGATGCTTGTTCCATGCCGAGCCTCAACTAAGCTTCACTTGACCTTCTCACCAGCACCAAGTCAGTCGCCAGCCTCATCTCACCAGCAACCGAGATCAAAAACAATGGCGTGGCTCTCTCGTCCTCTGACCGTTGTCGGTCTGGTCATTCTGGCTCACGGGTATGATATTTGCGCCTTCGTCTTGTTATTTTTTTCTTTGTCTTGTTTGTTAGGAATTCACATGTGGCCGCATGATACTAAGATGATGCCAGATGTTACTCTGCGCATGAGCACACAGTCCTCTCATCCACTTCAGTCCAGCATCCCACATCACCGTCGGCAACTTCTCTACCTCTGGATATTTACATCGAAACCATTGCTGCAACTCTTTTGATCTGCTTGGGACTTGTGCTGGGATCAGGAACGCCGGAGCCAATTCAATGGCACACTTGGGCTGGCAAGATTGAGCGGGAGGGAGACAGCACCTCGGGCGATGCGGACAAGGAACTGCGCAGCAATCCTTTCAACGCCCTGGAAGCTCGGAGCGGGTTCATCAACATTCACAAGCTGCATGGCGATTTTGTCAAGTATCAGCAGCTGGGCAAATAGCTTCAAATTTAATGATAATCTTAATGGTAGTAGCAACGATACCCGAGCACGTTGAAGCTCTAAGCTTGGTAAAAAGGCAGCACCCAGTTATATTCCGTGCTCTGATGTAAATAACTTTCACTCTGAATATCAAGATCAAAATCAAGATCATTATCGGCCGTATCTTGGCACAAAGAGCCTGTTCTATGTGGTTCATACATGTAGATCCATCGTGAGAGCTGCAGATGAGATCGATGAGATCCAGAGCTCAGCGTTTCTGATGCACAAGCCACACTAGCTGGGGGGTCTGTTGTGGCTGAGGCGCAAAGGCTGAGGCGCACATGCGGGTGGCGCGTCTCTGCGCGGTGCAGCGTCGCGCCGAAGCTCAATTTTAATCCATTAAAGCAGCCTCACCTTGTGCAAAGCCACACGCAGCTTGATTTTCCAAAGCCTTGCTGGCATCATTTATTTCGCATCAATTTGGGCAGCCAAAATGACTGCAATGTGAGTATCTTTCATTTTCCCTCTTCTGTTATTTTTCCTCTTTTTCCTCTCTTCTCTCTCCTTCATGTTTCTTTCTCTCTTCTTCTTCACCCTCCTCTCTTCTTCCACCAAAGTAGAGGGAGAACTGCCACCATCTTTTGCGTTTGTTCACGGCGTCCAGCAAACCTTGCCCCCGGAATCAACTCCCAGCATGCTAACCACAGCCTTTCCCTTACAGTGAGAGTTTCGACAGCATCTACCTTGACCTCTCCAAGGAGAGCGGCAAGTGCAGGTTCGCAGAGACCGGTTTCGGATGGAAGCCCGCGGGCGGCGGTGACACCTTCACTCTCGATCACAGCAACATTGGAAGCGCCCAATGGAGTCGAGCCGCCAGGGGATACGAGATCCGAATCCTACAGCGCAACTCGGGCATCATCCAGCTGGACGGGTTCCAGCAGGAGGATTACGAACGCCTCAGCAAGATCTTCAAGAACTGGTACAGCACCGTGCTGGAGAACAAGGAACATGCGCTGCGGGGGTGGAACTGGGGCAAGGCCGAGTTTTCCAAGGCCGAGATTGTCTTCAACGTCCAGAACCGTCCGGCCTTTGAGATGCCGTACTCTGAGATTGGAAACACAAACCTGGCTGGTCGAAATGAAGTCGCAGTAGAGCTGGCGCTGCCCCTCAACGCCAACGACACCGGTACCAATGGCCAGCTGGGCGGTGCGCGTGGCAAGGGCAAAAAGGCCGGTGCGGGCAGGGATCAACTCGTCGAGATGCGGCTTTACATTCCCGGTGTGACGACCAAGAAGGAGACCGAGGGCGAGGACGCCGGTAGCGACGCTGGCGAGGAGGAGGAGAAGAATGCCGCAACCCTCTTCTACGAGACACTGATTGAGAAGGCAGAGATTGGCGAGACAGCTGGTGATACTATCGCCACCTTCCTCGATGTTCTGCATCTCACCCCCAGGTACGGGCTCAGCCACCTTGACATCCCCTCATCCAGCGGGCTCTTTACTAACACATATGCAGAGGTCGTTTTGATATCGACATGTACGAAGCCTCGTTCAGACTCCGTGGTAAGACGTACGACTATAAGATTCAGTATGAGGCCGTCAAGAAGTTTATGGTGCTCCCGAAGCCCGACGAAATGCACTGCCTGCTCTGCATTGGCCTGGATCCCCCTCTCCGCCAGGGTCAGACAAGATACCCCTTTGTCGTCATGCAGTTTAAGAAGGACGAGGAGGTGACTATCGACTTGAACATTGACGAGGCTGAGCTGGAGAGCAAGTACAAGGACAAGCTCGAGCCCCATTACGAAGAACCTTTGCACCACGTCGTGGCCAAAATCTTCCGAGGCCTCGGCAACAAGAAGATTTCCTCCCCTGCGAAAGATTTCCTTACGTACGTAACCTCCCTCTTGAGCATCCCCTTTAACTGCTATTGAGATGCAAATGCTGACTTTGTCCTGTTCCTCTGCAACAGCCACCGCAACCAGTACGGCATCAAGTGCTCCATCAAGGCTAGCGAAGGTTTCCTGTACTGCTTAGAAAAGGCCTTCATGTTCGTCCCCAAGCCCGCCACGTACATCGCCTACGAGCAGACCCAGTCCGTCACCTTCTCCCGCGTCAGCGGCGCCGTCTCCGCCCTGTCCACGTTCGACATCACTGTCCTCATGAAGAACGGCGCCGGGTCCTCGCAATTCAGCAACATTAATCGTGAGGATCTCAAGGCCCTGGAGTCCTTCTTCAAGCTCAAGGGCCTGCGCGTCAAGAACGAGATCGACGAGGACGCCAACCTGCTTGCCGCCGCTCTTCGTGAAGAGGCCATGGATGACTCTGACGATGAGGTCGTCGTTCCCAAGGCGGATCGCGGCTCCGCGGATGAAGACGAGGAGAGCGTCGACGAGGACTTCCAGGCTGACAGCGACAGCGATGTCGCCGAGGAGTACGACAGCAATCACGAGAGTTCCGGCTCGGGAAGTGCTGAAAGTGATGTCGATAACGACAACGAGGATGAGGATATGGACGTCGATGACGAAGAAGAAGAGGAGCGACCCAAGAAGAAGTCAAAGAAATAAAAGAGGGCATAAGCCAATCCTGTCCTAAATCAGGTACTTTGGCTTATACGACTCGTAATTCGACAAAACTTCACAATGGGGGGGTAAAGAAGAAAAAGAAAAAGAAACAGGCAAAGAATGAAGGGAAGAATGACTAGGAAGGATGGCGTTTTCTGGAGGCGTGTGGTTTTGCTTTTTTATCAAGGCTGATCGAAGCTTGGTTTATTTTACAACATCTCTTTTTTTTTTAACTTGCCTTGATGCTTTCAACGTCGGTTGGGATACGGGGTTTCTGTAATTGATAGTTAAATATAGCTACACATAACAAGAAGAAGTATCATTTCATCACTTTTAAAACGTAAAGACACCTCAAAAACATTTCCCGTTATACGGTTCTCTTTTTTTTCTTTTCCATGTTTGAAGCATTCTCTATTCAATGAAATTATACACAGTTTTGTGTCCTGAACAAATCCAAAAAACCCAAAAAGCCAAACCCGCACTTATTACCCTTGATAATATCGGATTCAAGCACAACAAAAAGAATCCCAGGTATTTTCCTCGCATACAATAACAAAAAAAAAAAGGACCAAGTGTGATGCCAACTCAAAAAAGACAAAGGAAAATTCGAGACGAGGACAAAAAGCGAGATAACAATAGAAAAAAAGAAAACTCCTTCTAAGTCCAGTTCATAAATCCCATCGCATTCGTCATAAAAACCCGCAATTCCATCCCGGAATTTCCATTTCCAGTCTTTTCAGACAAGAGAGAAAGAGAGACAAAAGACCGCGGCAGTTGCGTGTGTGTTTTGCCTGCCTTTTTTCTATATCATTCTTTTTTCTTCCGGCAGGATTTTGCTCTCTCTTATTTTCCCCTTTGTTCCCATCATCTCTAAGGAAAAGCCCAGCGTCAGGCAAACATAGGCAATCTTGTGCCTCTAATACTCTATACAGCAGAAATGAATAACGCCTTTAACGATAGGTAAGAATCACACAGGATTCTGCGCCATACAATCTCACCGGGCATCATGGGCCCGGATCTTGTTGTATGAGAGAATCTCAAAAACTTGACAAGGAAATAAGAGGTGGTGTACATCGCTAAGGATACATAGGAAATCGAATGGCGCATGCTTTCAAAAAGAGTGCGTGACAGTAGGGCCGATTTCGAATCAGATTTGAGTGCGATGTGTGTGTGTATGGGTGTGCGATGTTTAGGAGAGGATGTATTTGTTTTGGTGAATTGTTGATTTAGATGCGGTCGCCAGTTGGCTTAATGTATGATCGGGGAAACAAGGCATACTGTCCCACAGGAGGTGCTTGGCTGCTCAAACTAGCAGTCCTAGCTCGTGAGCCCCGTCTCTGGCCAGCATCAAATTGCTTGAATGAAGGCTCTTCGTGGATAATCGACTCGCTGGCATGAGACTTGTGAGAAACCTTCCTGGATGGGCCCAGGGGGAATGAGACAAGTTCGGGAACTGTGTCTTCTGGGCTAGCAATACCCGCCTCTTCTTCCGCGTCAATATGCTGTGACACATCGGCCTGAGAAACGGGCAGAGGCTCTGCCGACTCGGTCCAGGACCCAGTCATCTTGTGGACAGACCCGCTGCTGCTAGCTGTGTGGCGTGTGAAAAATGACCAAGTAGAGTTGGTAGAGATGTGGCGATCGGCAGTCGAATCAGAGTGAGTGGAGGCAGTCCCCGTTGTGGAGGTGCTTGCCCGCTGCTGCGACCATTGCATAGTCTTGCTAGTTTCGTCATACAAAGCAGCTTGGGTGTATGGCAGCGCTATCTCGTCCTCGTCGGGGTACTCGTGTCTGGAGCCCTCTTCAAGGAGCATCTGCTGATGGAAATCGCCAGGAATGAGCAGAGAAGGCGACAGGGTAAAGCCGTGAGACTCTTTGAAGCTCGAGGCGTGCGAAACGCGGAACAGCTTCTTCTTGTCAAGGAGGGGAAGAGAAAAGTTGTTGGCCGCAGGGCCGGCAGAAACAGGCGTGATGGCCTCTTGGATAGTGGGCGTCGATGCCTGGCTAATGGGGCTCAGGCCAGGAACGTCAAATGTGGCTACTGAAAGCATGCCAGGGGACGACCTTGCGGTCCCGATGGGCACCTCGACGTCCTCGGGAGCCAACGTCACCTCCACCGGGAGAGTATCGCTATCACGGGCAGTATCCATGGAATCACGCTCCCACTGGTAGTCGCAGTCAGCTTCAGCTTCGTGCTCATAGCAATAGTCAATGTCATCTTCCCAGCTCTCCTCGATAACGCCAAAGTCGAACCCGTGCTTCTCAGCGGTCAGGTCCATAGAAGCCTGTTGCTGCTGCACCGACATCGTGTGAAGACTGCCGAGAGTTTCTGACGCGTTGCTCGCCGGGCGATGGGATCTACGAAGCATAGGGACAGATTGGCTGCCCCGGATAGACCGTCGATGGGCGGCGCTGTGCTCATCTTCCTCCGGGACATCGGCAAGCGGGGTCTCGTATGTGGCCAACGTAGGGCTGGCGAGTGGCCAAGCGGGCTCCGTAGGCGAAGGCTGGATTGGCGAGAGCATCGTGTTGTAAACATGGAAGTCTTCTCGGCTAGTCATGATCGGCATAGGCGGGAGTGGCTCGACTGGGTCGTTGGGGTTGTAGGGCTGCGGGTGCCGGAAACCGCCGCTGGTCTTTGGTCGCTCGATATTGACGACCGGGAGCTCCTCCTCAACATCTTCGTAGGCCACTTGGAGGCTCGGTCTGCGAGCGGGTGAACCAGGAGAGCCTGGTTGTGGTGCGGTGGGATGGATAGGGGATCTGGGTGGTCTGGGTGGTGGTGACATGGAAGGAGTGCTTCCTCGGAGCTGGTCCTGCGATCGGATCCGCCTCATCAACCGACGAGGCCCAACTGATGCTGACTGGCGTGAGCCCGCAGCAGGCCGGGAGAAGAACGCGCCAGAGTCGTTGTAGGCGTCGGGGTGGAAGAGAAGATCAGATCCCTCGTTGACGTTGGGGGCGCTTGTTGGGCCAGTTGCCCGCATCGTCAACTGCTCGGGGGCCTCATTCGCCGAGTTTTCGTCGCGGTTGGTGTGCATGACATGCTGAAAGTTGTAGGGGCCCGAGATCTGCAGCCTCTTCTGTGCTGCCGCGGTGTCATCTCGGGAAGCTCGTCGTCGAGCAAAGGCCTGTATGAATGATTCTTTGGGGGGCGGAGCAATGGCGTTGTCCGGTGGTGCTTCAGCTGAATACATGGAGCTGGCTGAGGAGGAGTTGGCGCTGCTCTCGCGCTTGGATCTCACTCGCCGATGGAAGGGGTTCTTGCCAAAGCCGTAGACGCTATCTGAGCGCTCTCTCGAATGGGCACTGCTGCCGGTGGACTTTACAGAAGCTCGTCTGCCAAGTGACAGGTTCTCCAGAGTCTGCTCCCACCCGGGATTCTCGAGGTTGGAAGCTACTGAAGCCGACGCGGCGGTGCGGTGGCCGTTCTGGCGGCGCAGCTGCGAGGCTCGCCTCATCTGCGAGTTCAGCTGCCGAAGTCTGCTTGGGGAGGGTGGCCTGTCCATGGCAGGCTCGAAAAACTCGGCGGCACTCATGGGAGACATTTCGGATGATGGATGGTTGTCGAGGTTAGGAGAAGAAGGTGCCGTCGACGACCTATTCAAGTACCAGTAGGAAGACGTCTGAGGCCTGGCCCTGGAAACTTGCTGCGGCGCTGGGCCGCCAGCATAGAAGGCTATGGCATTCATGCTCCACATTGCGAGTCAAGGGCTGGGGAGGGCGACGACAGACCATGCCCTCTGGGGATCTGCGGCGAGACTGACTGATCCAGGGTGAAGCAAGGCGATGAGGGGCCTGTTTTTTTCCTCTTTTCTTTTTTGGTGCTTTGCTTTTTTTTACACTTGGCTCCGCTATTCGTATGAGTACCTGTAAGGATATGATAGTCCGTGCTCCATACAAGTATGAGTATGAAGATTGTTCCAGGGGAGTCTGGTGATGAACTCAATCGACAGTTCGGCCAGGGCGAAGCGTGAAGTGGATATGCTCAGCACGAGGCACGAAAGTAGCGGTCCTGGTATATTATATCTGGATGCTGGAGCTGAGATGAGCTGGGCCAGAGAATCACGAGCGAGGGCTTCCCTCCAGGGCCCTAGACAGAGTGTTGCTGCTAAAATTCCCAAATTTGGGGGCTATCCTTGACCCCAGGTCAGTCAGGAGATTGGACCGCGGAACCTCGTCGAGAGTAGCGTCGTCAACATGGGGGGCCTGATGGAGACGATGGTGCTGGGGAATAGCTCCCTGTTGGTCTCTCGGCCGACAGGGTCGTGGGACCCCTGAAGCGTCTGGGATACTGCATCCTACCGAAGGCTGGGATGGCCGGGCACCTTGTCTGCATACCGATGGGGCCGGTGAGGACAGGCAAAGTTGCACGAACAAGCCGGAATGACTGAGCCCAGCTCTGTATGGACGAGGCCGGAGTGCAGTGCGGAAGAGAGGCTTGCGAGCACCCTCGGGCTCGTGTGACGGACAAGGCTACAAACATGTGCGAGCCATGCAACCGCATTTAAGCGTGATGCAACCTGCAGCTGCTACTCCGTACATACAAGAGCGTGCGATGCCTGAGCTGCAGGAACGCGACCTCGTACGGAGCGCAAAAGTAGCAGAGTTGAGTTGAGTGGTTGGAAATGGAAGCATCGCGAGATGAGCAAAGGACCGCTCGCGTACGATGGCGTGGAATCGCACGGAGTCCCCCGAAGCTCCTGACAATATCATCGACGCCCTTCTGTGGGTGCTTCTAGAAGGCGAAGGCATGCGGTTTTCCGGACGGGTCTGAGACAGCGCGGCGCTGAAGACGGCGTGTCTCATTTTGGCCGTGCAGCTGAAGATGAAGATCCCAAGACAAGACACTGGAGCTAAGGCCGATCGATAAATGGGCGATGGATTCTGGCGATGGCCGTTGAGGGCGGTGCGGCACCCGCGACAGGTACCTGTACCTGTATCTGTACCCGTACCTGTGCCTGTACTGGCACCTGGGCCGAACTAAGCCCAAAACAACGCGCACGGGAGGATTCCGTCGCGCTGGCGTGGGAGAGGCAGTGCGCTAGCCTACGCCAAGGTACCAGGCACGAACGGAGAGCATTCGTACCTGTACTCGTACCTGTCTGTGCCTGCGCTAGGATGCAGTCAGTGCCGTTAGTACGAGTACAGCAGTCATCGAGAGCTCTGGCCAGGGGACAGCCAACACTGATGAGGAGAGCCATTCCACGTTGTTGGAGGACCACGTTGTTGAAGGACTTGTGTTTGGCCTATTCGGGCACTCGTATCTTGTATCTGGCAGCTATCTGTATCTGTACGTGGACTTTTACCGTACCAGCCCGGGACACACAGCGTACCTTCCTACAGCATCGTACCTACTGTAATCCTTCTGGCAGGAGCCCCAACAGCTCTATCCCCCGTCCACGCGTCGGAGAGGCCAGACGGCAAGGATCTGCGTGACGCTACTGAGCAGTGGCCCAATCCGAAGCGTCGGGTCGGCGCTGCAGGAGCGCTGAGCAAACTCTTACCCTGGGCGAGGAGAACAAATCGGTGTGCAGTACGGAGTACCTGTACCTGTACATGTGTCCGTATCTGCGCCTCTGCTCTGGCTTTGACAGCTCTCAAGATTTCTATCTGCTGGTATTTAGGTGCAAGGGAAATTAGTATTTGATAGCCTTGCAAGTGAATGAATGATGTGATACTTTAGTCCAAGCTGCCAGGTACAACGGTTTTAGCACCTCATGGCTGTAGATGTCAGTACCTACCTAGTACCTAGTATGACTGGTAAGCTTAGTAGCACCTCGATGCAGGTGCTATTGATCCCATCAATATTCCGTGCCATTATAGGTACTTACCTGGGTCAGGCATAACTGGGATTAACGTTACCTGGTGTGTTTTGTTTTGTCTTGGAAGCAATCTTGGCTCTCTTCACAGGCTCAACGCTAACATGTACAGGGACATTGATCCCTAACTCGGCACCAATTAGACCTAGCCCATCACACAAGGGGACCAATGGGTTTAGCTCCAGCCATGACCCAAACCTCGTACAGGTACAAGCCTGCAAGTAATCGGCGATATGCGGCCAGCTTCCCCTCCATCCTCTACGGCGTGCATATGCAGGAACGAAGACGAAAGTTGGCCATCGCTCAACGATGCTTTTATTCGCTCAGCCTCCACACCGCGGCCGGAGCTTTTGGGGTTTCTGCATGAATATTGGCTTCTTGCTTGCGTTGTGCGGCGTCGTATCGAATGTACGCGCAACACAACAGAACAGCACAACACAGCAGCAATGGAACACGAGCCCTCTCGCCTGTTCGGATCGGATACAGAGCTGACGTCCGCTGTAGAGTGACGCACGAGCCCACGAGAACGGCGATAACAATCACAATCCAGCAACACAACATGCAATCTGGTCGCAAGCACCAAATACGGCCAACTAGCTCTTACAAAGCAGGGGCCGCTGTCGAATCGAGAGGCTGCCCTACAGACAAGACATGGGTGGGGGCGGACACGAAAAAACTCGCTCGAGATTGCCCTGCCAGGGAAGCCCATGTCACGCCTTGCCTAGCTCTCGAGGCCATCAAGAAACAACAAGACGACAGTGCCAGGACTCGCTCGCCCCCGCCAAAATGCTCTTGATCAGCAGGGATTGGCTCTCCGGGCCGGACAGCAGTCGTGAAACGTCTGGCTCGAGGCCTAGTCTGCTCCTGGCACTCGAGCATGGTTTTGCATGCCCCCCCGTCCGGCCGTGCTCCAACAAGCCCGACCAAAGGTCCACGATGAGCAGCCGTCCTGTCGAAACGGGAAAGCCACCCATTGTTTGTCAATTGTGATCGCTGCTCAGAAAAAGAGGCGACAGGCTCCGGCGTCTCATTCGGAGCAGCGAGAACCATCAAGTCCCGGGCCAATTGCTACTCTACGGGCTCATACCTGTTTCCTATGCGGCTCTGAATAGACGGATTATTTTCCACTTCTTGCTCTGATTTTCGTCGGTGCTTTTTTTTTCCTCTTACTCCTCCTTCGTGAGGGGTTTTCCAGGCTGCAGCTTTCGGCATTGCATTGCACAATTGCTAGCGCTCGTGCCTCGCTCGTACAGGTTACATACACACTTGTACGAAGCAAAAGGATGGAGCATGAAGCCAAGACGGTCAGTGGTCCATGGATGAGGATGGAGCCGTTCCGGGCCATGGTCCATGGCCAAGCATCTCCATCATGGTGAGGCACTCAGGGATCCCCCAGCGAAGCTCCGCTCGTGCTAAACAGTCCCAAGCCGACGGTTAGTACCTGCAACAGCGGCATGCCAGTGACCGCTGCCCGATTGCTTGCGTATGAGTACGACGAGTACTCGTACATGTCGCAGACTCAGACCAAAAGCCCGTGCTCGTGGCGGCCCAAGCTGCGGGAAGGATGCCGGTTCTATATTTGCTCTGTGGCTGCTGCAGGCACGCTGGAGGCTTCCGACGATGATACGAAGATGGACGCTCGCATTCGATAAATCTCGGCACTAGATTTACGCGTCTCACGATGCTACCGTGCCCCGTGGCCTCGTTCCTGGAGGAGGGCAACACAAAGCAATGGCCCATGCTCCAGGTAAGCTCCCTCACGAAAAGCAAACTCTTGGTTTCTGTAGATCCCTGCCCTTCAGAGCACCGGCGTACTACTGCTAGTGGTGAGTCGTCGTATCAGTTGTAATTTCCATGTATCTGGTCGCTTATCTCCCTGACCTAGACGTTCATCCAAAACCAATCTCCCCGGATATCGGCCGTCAGGATTCTGCCTGCGAGGAACGGTGAATTGTCGACATCAGCCTGTATTGGGGATTGTGATTGCCAATCCCCATTATTCCCCGTTCCCCCCAATCATCAGCTAGTCAAATTACCGTGCCGTTTGCCATATGTGATGCCCGACCCAACAACGCGGAGAAGGCGTTCCTGTCTGAGGAGGAACTTCTGCCATGCTCATTTACACGCAACCGCGTCCATCTAAGATCGGCTGTGTACTTGATTGGTGGCGTTTGGACTAACACTGTTGGATTTTGGACCTAGGCCTGGGCTCCAGGCGGTCCCTTTCCCGTCCAGTTCTTCTTTCGAAACGGTATCACCAAAGAACGCTTCAGTGCAAAGACGGGGGGAGGTTTCGACAGCGAGTCGCAGAATCGTACAGTTCCAATCGCAAATCGTGCAACTTTGGAAGCAAATCGTGCTACTCTGTGACTAAACTTGTTTTCGCAACGCAACCGAAGGGGGTCCGCAACCCCGGACAGCAGCCATTGGGCCGTTTCATTTGCTGGCTGCTGTTGGTGTTAGTGCCCAAGCAAAAGAGTGAGAAGCCAAAAAAGAGCGTCGTCCGGGACAGGTCTGCAGGAATCCAAATTGAGCTACTCCATTGGCGCATCGAGGGTTCCCACTATGCCGTTCTGCGTAAGTCGAGGTAGAAGCTAATTTGGCTTCCATTAATTTAAATTAACGAGGCGAAGAGACGAGGGAAAAGGCCAAGCAGATAGACGGACGGGATGCTACAGGTACGGTACTACTGTACGAGTACACTACGACGAAGACGACATTGAGGCTATTTACGCCCGCCCCCTCGAGAAAAAGAGGGCACGCACCAGATTTCCTGATACGGCAATGCAGGATCAATGCAACAATCCAGCATTGGACCAACAGCTTGAGAAATGCAGCAGAAAACATGCAGAAAACGTGAGGACAACAGCGAGAGCCAAAGATGGAATGCAGTGACCAATTATCGCCTTATTGTCAGCATGGGTCTAGAAGCTTACCCGGGGAGAGAGAAGACAAGCCCAGGCCCCCTTCCCGTTTCCAGATCAGCAGATTGAAGCAAAATGTTGGACCAATATGCGGCATGCCGTCCTTGTCGAGTGTTTCGAGAAGGATTCGTCAAGGATTCGTAACACGTTAGCCATTTAGCTATGCTTATTTCTCTATTGAATTTTTTTTCTTCGTCTTTCCTTTTCGTCGCGAGAAACCGGGTTCTGTCCCGCTGGTGGGATTTCCATGCATGCAGGACATGTCGCTTCCTTTGTGGCTGCATATGCAGAGACATGGATTTCGAGCTCAGCTCAGCTCTCTCACTTCATCTATATGGAATCTTTGTTGCTGGCTGACGCCCGCCGGAAGCCGTCTTATACCAGGGCTTGGATGTTTGTATCCGCGGCATCATGTGCTTTTTGCTGTTTCTTTCCGCCGGCTGGCTGGGAGCTACCCTATATGGGAAGTTTATTTTTTATTTTTATGTGAAACTTGACTGAGTAACAGGATGATGGGTGAATTCGGTGTGGTTACTAGATTGAAAGAAGATCAGCAAATTAGCTTTGCTCTCCACACTGTTGAGTATCGAAAGGATTCTTTAGACTGTTTCCGGTATTCTTCTAGTAAATGACAACCCAAGTAAAAGTTCAACAAATCATACGTAGGATTTTACTAAAGCAAAAGTACTAAGAGTTTCAAGATACTATGATCAAAGTTCCCGTAAATCACAAGCAAATTCAAACACAATACGAAGGCAAATTCAAGCCACCTCCACTGACAGTTTCCAAGGCGCAGTGCTAAGCTTTGCCGTGTGCCGTGGCTTGCTCAGCCTCCTCCAGAAACTTTGATATCCTCAGATCCTGATCATCGGGAACCAGATCCCGAGCCGTCTTCCCCTCAAAATCACAAGCCAAGGGGTCGATGCCCTTCTGGACCAAATACTTGCACCTCCAAAGTGCTCTATCCCCCAGAGAATTGGTCCGGGCGACGCCGTGTAGCAGCGTCCTCCCAAACTTGTCACGGACCGTCCAGTCAATGCCGAGGCCGTCAAACTTGCCGAAAAGCTCCTCGTCTACGGACTGCATCTGCATCTCGGGAGATTCAGGCCAAACTTTGGACCATTGCATGAGGTGGTCCTCGTTCTTGCGGGGTGTGTAAGAGAGCACAAGTTGAATAGGTGTCAGGCCCATATTATTAGCCAAATTGATGTACGAGGCGCATTGATACTTGTCGAGCAGTGTGTAGAATAGCTGCCTGCGGCTCTCGCCCCATCTGAAAGCATCTAAGAAGCTGTCTGCGAGATAGTGAATGACAGTGTTGCCTTGGGCATCCCGCGCATGGACATCTGCGCCGGCGTTGATTAGGTCCAGAACAGTATCCTCAAGAGGGTAAAACCCTTCATATGAATAGCCCATATTATACGACCACATACGCCTTATGGATGAGTGGATCGGAGTCAGTCCATTGTGATCGGGCTGGTTGGTTAGGGATGGAAATCGATCAGTCAGATAGCGCAATGTCTGATGGTTCACTGGCGATTCCTGGAAAACCCACGAAGGCGCATCTAGCAGCTGATGCAAGGCGTGTTTGCCTTGGTTATCCGTGGCCAGCGGATCCGCGCCCAGCTTCAGCAACGCCTGGATTGCCGTTCGAGGTAGAGCCTCCTCTGAAGATGGCTCCGAGTAGACGTCAGGTGGAAACGTGACGAGATGCTCGCCCATGCGGTCCAACTTTACATCGTCGCTGGAATTCCAGCGTTGTGGCTTATCAAGCAATGCATCTGCTCCCCTCGAGCTGCGACAGGCTGATAGGAAAAGCGTACGGCCTTGAGGGTCACGGTGTTCGAGCTTCAAGTTCCTCATGAAGTCAGGAGACTCGAGAAAAGCCTGAAAATACCCAGACTGCTCCAAAATAGAATGAATGACGGTGCGGAGGCCAAAGTCTTCCCACGGCATATCTCCATCACTGTCCTCGTCGAGCATCTTTTCTGCTCTTTGCACACGGTGAAGCTCCACTGCCATTAGATCTTGCGGCTGGCTAATCTCTTGTCCGGGGAACAAGAGGCGCACTTCTAATTCCGGATCTATCGGCTCGTACAATTGATCTGCGAAAACGGCATATGGATCTGCACCATGGCGTAAAAGTGATTGAACCATGCGATACGCCTTCTCTTTTCCTCCCTCATAGGATGGTGCCTCGGCAGCGAGACCGAGGGGGGTTTTGGTATCACGGTCGTTTTCACACGTCCGATCCGGATATCTGTCAAGCCAGTCATGTTCGCCCAGAGACATGACCTCCTCAGCTTTGGCATGGCGTCGATTGGGGTCTACTCCAGCAGACAGAAGTAGATCAACTACTTCTGGCCTGTCAAATTCGACTGCACCCCACAGGACGATAGGCGGAATAGGTGAGCCATTCTCTATGAGCTGCCTGACATGAGCTTCCTTAGATTGCTTGTATGCTTTAACCTCGTTTATTTGGGCGTATGTCCGGATATAAGGCTCTATCGACGAATCTGAGTCGTCGGTGTACATGATGGACGGTATGATGAATAGTGTGATGATCAATGTCAATTGGAAAGTTTTGGAGCCTTGATTTGAGTTGAAATACTGTTTGTTCGGTGGCAAACGGAGGCAGTGGAGTGGTCATAGCGTAGAGGCTGAGAGTCGGGAGAATGCAGGAATTGTCAAAGCTGAGAGACCGTGCGACACTGGCTAAAGATCGAGTCAGTTGAGATTATGAGTCACCGAACAATAAGAGGGACAATAGTTATTTAGCCATCTAGAATTGTATCCGTAGTTAGGAGATAGTGCTGCTTGTTTCTGGACGTCTGGTACAAGAGGCGAAGAAGGTATAGGGATAGAGGCGGACATTGGGAATATTGTTGGAAAGAACAAAAGTAGATCTAGTTTATAGGCAAACCTTATTAGCGAGAGTACATGACAACCGCCGTCTGGGGACATCGATTAGTCTAGATAGTTACAATAACAACATCCATCGTTTATTTACCGTCTTCTATCTCCAACAAATATAACATACTAAAGATTAAACATGGGCTCTTTGCATATTGCCATGATACATGTAGTGTAATGATCAATGCGAAAATTAATAGCAAACATTGAACTTGAATAGATATCTCAGTTAAGTCTCTCGTCGAGTACCCGCCCTCTGTAACGCCCTGCCTACCCGCACCCAGCTTCATGTTATTTTCGGCAACTATCTAAGACACCAAAACTCCGATTCTGAGGAAGATGTAATGTTGAGAAATGAGGGCATCTCACGTTTCAAATCGCGAGGACGCCACAAGCTACGCGCGTCCTGCTGCTAGTTGAAGAATCATTGATCGCATAACAACCAGCGGCACCCCTTCAGTAGGAAGTCCAAGAGCTTCGAGAATTCTTCGTGATTCATTGCCTAAAGGCGTGGATTATTACTCGCTAATTTTATAAAGAAGATGCATTTGCGAACAGCATGGTTGGACCCATATGCTGCTGCGACAAGTAAGTTTGGTGAAAAGAGTATCACTACTTACCATCAAGCGCAGAAATTTCCTCCGCGGTGGCGGGAAATCGTTCAATGACTTCTCCGGTCCTTAGATCGGCTAATGGAATCAGAGGCGCATTTGTGCCGGAAAAGCGTTGCCTGAGCCCATTGTGCTCTTGACAATCCGCATTTCGGGCCCTGGAATAAATACATGTTAGCAACAGTCGCTGGAATATCTATATCTAAATGATAGACAAACCTAGCTCTCAACTCAACTAAAAGCTGCACTTGTATATCCCGGTACCTTCGCCATTCTTCTCGATACCGTTGAAGCTCCTCATAAAGGGTGCGAAGCAAGGTAATCGCCTGCTGGATGTCGTTGGACTCGAGATGGGGCGTTGGCATCTTGAAATTGGGTGAGAGCGATTGGTGAAGTGTATTTCTCTGATGTATAGGATAAACGGCGCTCTGAATGAGAAAGTAAAGGAAGAAGATGAAAGGCGAATTAAGGAACTTATAGCCAAGAGGAAGAAACGAAGAAACCCAAATACCATGATTCCTTCCCCCGATAGCCATTCTCGGCCTATCAGAAAAGGCAGAGGCGTCTTATACTTTAATCCTCTGGATTTTTCTAATGCTATATTATTTCAGTAGGCATACATAGATAAAGTGAAAGGAACGTCGAGAGAGTAAAGTTTTAGGCATCTACTATAATATTGCCCCATAGCCACTTTTCGTATCTTTTATCTTTTCGTTCATCTCCACGTTCCCTAATACATTCAAGGCCCTGTTATCTTTCTCTTAACTCCATTCCTCCAAACGCGTATTTTGCTGCTTGCTATGCTCTTAGGCCCTTCCGCCCTGAGCATGAGAACTACAGATCCTCTACCATCATGCAACGACGAATACGAAACAATGGAAGCGCTAGACGCAGCAGCTGGAAACATCCCCGAACACTGTATAACACTCTATACATTGACTGCGCTCAATAACCTGCTCAAACAAAGCTTGAGCAATTATACGGACATGATGTCTCATGGATATGAAGACAAATTCAATGTGTATGCTCAATCAGTCGCCGCGCAGGCAGGTTCTACGCTTCGCAATTGGGTCAATACCAACGGAACAAATTACTTTACGTGTGAAGTTGCCGAGACCGCGATTTGTTACGACGCGTGTAAGCTCAACCAGAGGCGCCCTAGCAAGTGTGATTATTGCTTCAACGATAATTGCTATCACTATGTCCACTCTGGCGTTCCACTCGGGCGGTTCGGTCCTCCAACCCCAGTGTTGCGGACAAAGGTATACAACGAATCGGAGCCCTGTCCGCCAGATTACTCCAAACGAGGATATGGGTCGGATGACCCGTATCAGCAGTCGGTTTACTGGACATTTTCCAACGAAACCGGCTTCTATGCAGACATGGAGTCGGATACAGGCATCTCGAAAAACAAGACCAAGATTGGTAATTACAATCGTGGGAATCCCTGTGCGCCATCGTCCAAACCAGACGACTCGTGTTGGGCCGCTGGCATTGACTACAATGTCCCCTTAATCAATGGATACTCTGCTTCAGATGTAACCAACCCCAAAGAAATCGTAAAGAAGGGCCTCGAAAATGCGGAAACCCTTGGGTCGCAGATCGATAGCATCATCACCACTCTCAAGCTTGACGGCTGGATTGGCGAAGGCTCCGACTTGATTGACAGTCTCAGCATGCCGATTTTCATGATTGCCTCTGCCACAGAGAAGATGGGCTTAGTGGAAAGCATCGCAGACAAAATTGAGGAAGAGAAGAGGAAGGCATTTATACTTGAGTTCTTGACGGCCATTGTTCTCTTCATCCCGATTGTTGGAGAGATTGTTGGCTCTGTGGCAGAACTTGCCGATGTGGCAGTTATTATGGGCTTGATTGGAGCCGCGGGCAATGCCGGCATGGACATTTACACCATTGTCGACGATCCACATAACGCACCACTGGCTATTTTCGATCTCATATTGAGCCCGCTTGCGCTTGGGGATGTGGCCAAGATCAACAAGGCGGCGAACATCCGACGAGGGATGAAGGGGGATGAAGTGGCTAAGTTGGGCGACGGCATCAAGTCGAGGATGGACACCATTGAGAAGGTAAAGGGAAAATGTGTGACACGATAACCAAAATCTTGTACTGGGCTGAATGGATGGATTCAAAAAGAGTAAGTTGAGCGAGGGTACGTTAGTGAAGAGATGGGAGGGTTTTATTTCTTTTGTTACTGATAGATTTTGCTTCTTCTTTTCCCTGTTTTATGTTATCAGTGCAGAGGCTCGGATTCAATTATAGATGTAGATTTTGCGATGAGTAATTCTACAGGGTACCATGTTTTCCTACTGATTGTATTGGACATAAATGTGTTAATAGCGTAAGTTCTATGTAGTACTCTCACGACCATTAAAAGCCGGTATGTGAACTGCCATTCTCGGCCTATTAGAAAAGGCAGAGGCGTCTTATACTTTAATCCTCTGGAATAATATTTCAGTACGCATAAAGGGACAAAGTATAACGAACGGCGAGATGATAAAGTTTTGGGTACCTACATATCTACGCCAGGAAGACATTAAGTTTTTGATCTGTAAATAAAACAATGGTTGCCTCCCGCACCAGACATTTCCTTTTTGTTTACCAATATATCACCATCTTACTTACTGTTCCTTGAATACTCCTCGAACCATCATCACCGTCTCTCCTTCCCAAGCCACACATCCCATCCGAGTCCATTTAGCTGGTTTAAGATGTTGTACTCCTTTATTCTTATCCCTATCCGCATCATGGAGTTTGTTATGAACTGGGGTTCTTTAATCCCTAGCATGGCAGTTACCAATGCGCTTCACAATGCCAACCCACAGCCGCTTCTCTGTGGTACTGCCACGCACAATTACTTGGAACAACCAATAACCATGAAAGATTTGAGAATAAATGCCTTCGAAGGCGTCATTAATCACGGGTTTTGCTCACTCGACGGGGCGGAAAACTCCGATCTAGAAGCCTCCCACGCCGATGAAAGCGTCTCCAAAGAGAAGAACCAAGTCTGTAACTACGATGGTGAAAGTCTTTGCATGTCGCCATCAAAGCCTGACGATCAGGTGTGTTGGACTTATGCTATGGACTGTGACGTCTCCTTGGTAGACGGATACTCTGCTTCAGACGTTGCAAACTCCAAGGAGACCGATGAAACGGGCCTCGAAGATGAAGAGGCTCCTGGAGCACAGAATAACGACATCGGCGAAATTCCAAATGTTAACAGCTTGGTGGGCTCTGTCCAACCTGATGGCCTCACCTTCAAATTCCCCCCTGACTTGCAAAATATGGTCTGGATGGAGAATGGTCTAAGTAAGGTTGAGCAACATAAGGATAGCGATCCATTTCTCGAGTTCATGTCACTCTATTTTTCTATGGTCTCTACTATCGGAGGTGTCATTGGCTATGTGGCAGCGATCGCCGATGTGCCAGAGGTTGCTGATGCGGCAGCCAACCTGGGATTCATCGTGACTGTGGGAAATATCATATTGGAAGTCTGTTCCACTCTCCAAGATCCAGCGAATTCACGACTGGGTTGCTTAGCCCGCTTTTTGTGGCAGATTTGGTTAATTTTAAGAGCATGATCGAAAGCGAGACAAGACGGCTGCCTGCTACAACGGCCGACGTTTTCCGGCTTGCAGAAGGTATATGTACAAGCAAACTGGATGGAACTGGATTGACATGTAAGAAGACATAAGAGAGTTCAGTGTCTTTTGTGATTATATTTTTGTATTTTGTTGAGGTTGGTCATTTGGCAGCAGAACTTTGGGCTTGAATAGAGGTGGATGTATGTTAAGAAGTTCTGTAGTGTCAATGGTATAGCTATGTAGATAGATAGAGGATTGTGGATCCAACAACAGCCAGTATATCACTCTCATGAATCTCAGCTTCAAAATGGATAAACCACCATTAAACTTGACTCTGCAGTTCAGATTTCACCATGTATGGCACGTAAGGCACTGACTTAAGCCAATATGCTATGTCTGCTGAACCGAATTCTTGGTACTTGTGGATTTTCTCTCCACTGAGTGGTTCTACTCCATCCAGAGATACGAACTACAAGGTACGCTAATACCATGTTGCAATCCTAATTTCGTAGGGCTCAAGCTTGGGCACAGGAGCCCTGGGTCTTCGGATTCGGGGACGTAAGACGGGGCCAACTGAAGGACGATGCTACCTTTGTTTGATGAGCAGTTACAGGCACCCTGGCTTTGAGGGACACACGTGTGTAGTGGAAGAAAGTAACCATGGACGTGATCACAGTCGCACCGAAGCGGGGTGTTGTAAGTGACAGTCCGGGGAAAGGGGGAATGTGTGGGGGTTCGTGGAAGAGGCCGAGATGTCCGGGATAAGAGTTTTTTCGGGTACGAAACTTGGTCCCCGGTACCGGCACTCGTCCAGAACTCACATGTACGCTCGGCTCCCAGGTAATTATCCACAGGCGGAGTCCGCGGGCTGAGAGGATGCGGCAAGCTCTTGAAGCTATACTAGATGCTTCAGAGCTAATGGGCAAAGGGCCGACTATTTATTAGTTTAACAAGTTTTAGAGTGAGACAAGAGCTATCCCTCGTTTGTCTCGTGCGAGTTGAGGAATAGTTGCATGTAAGTGCGATCCGGGTAGCCAATGCTGTGTTCTACAATTCCTCTTCTCACACTCGCATTGTCTCAGAAAGGAGATGGTGCTTTGAGCTGCCTTGAAGAGAGTTTCTTGCATGGCATCAACTCTTGAATGACCGGTGGTACAGTCTTATTCCCGAAAGCTACACTGCTATCAACGTCTCGCTGTTATTTATATGACCGACACCAAAAATATACTCAATGAAACCATCTGACCAGTAGCACCTAATTGTAGCATTATAAACTACCACGTGTGCGGTCGGTGTAACAGTGAGTCCTATCCTATTGCTAATGTCGTATTGAGTCGTTCATGCTCACAGCCTGGCTATTTTTGCTGCCGATCTTTCGCCAGGATCCCAATCAGATTCGGAAGCTCAAAACAGAGCCGGGCTCAATCGAGCTACATAGCCTTTCAAGAATCTGGGAGTGCTTATTATCACGAATCTTCGGTTCTCGCTGCGAAAGCTAAGCTGGCTGTGTCCACGGCCGCTCCGCCGCGGTTCTCCATACTTGACCAGGCAACTCATATTGATGCGGTATGACGCAGGATCGGAGAGGGCAAGGATAATACCACGTTTGCTCGCGGTCTTGGAAAGCGTCATCTTGCAGCTGTCCTCGTGTCTAAGCCATGTCTCTGCATCTTGCGTCTGCATATGATACATAGGATATCCAGGTACAGGAGTCCCTTGCAGAGTATCCATGAGCGAGCAAGGACTTTTTTCCAGCCCCAGCATCTCACAGTCCGGGATCAAATCCCTCCCCTGCTTACGCCTGCAGCAACAAGCATCACCAACGCGTATCCCTGTCCGCAAGGGTTTAAGCAACAACCATTCCGCTTCCAGTTGTATCGGTCTGCTAGCACAATTGATGCTTGCACTCCGTGCTATTGTAGTGCTTGTCTAAGACTGTCACCGCCATTATCATCATCACGGCGCCGAAACCGACGCCCGCAGCAACAGGTCAAGTGGAGATCCGGAAGCGCCATAACCGGGCCGTCCCTAATATATTTATGCGTCGTACGGAACAGAACTCCCGGTAAAGCGTATACTAGTGCGGTGCTCTGTAGCACGGATCGTCAAAGTACCTGTACGATTACCATACGGATGTCAACACGGCTCACTCTGTCAAGGGAATAGAAATTCTCCGTTCTCCATTCTTCGGCCTCTGTGCTTTTTGCCAGGGGAATATTCTCTGGTGGATACCTGTAAGAACTACTGTCACCGCCTCATAAGAGTCCAAAGTACAGGTACATCTCCCTCGTAGGATGGAATAACCTTGTTGAAGTTACCGCCTATTCGGAACAGTTCCATGCTTGTGGAGGCAGATGAAATGGAATCCAGTATTAGTTATCTTGTTCCACCGACGGGCCAATTCATGTCCACATGGTCAGAGATACGAGCACGTGGTAATGCTTTGCTCCACGGCTTACTCCGTACGCAGTGCCTGTTGGTCCAGGATAGACATAAAGTACTTGTCCAGGGCTGCTCTTAATGGAGGCGCGATTTCCATTGGTGGAATCGGTTCGTGTCCTAAATACTAGCTCTTTTGACATTGCAATCCGTATGTGTCAGCCATCTTGTACTGGTCGGTTATTTCCTAGAGTGAGCAAAACAGATCTCGACTTATTTGGTCCTTTAAGTACCTAAGTCTTGTGGTCTAGAGGTGAATCGAACCTAAATATGTAAACCTTATCCGAGTATAACACCTCTACACTTGCTATTGGCCCAATTTGTATTCCATATTTACAATGTTAGGGTTACAGATGACCACCTATTGCCATAGAAGTACACAACATATAGAAAGCTACCTGCTCTGCCAAGAGAGTTTCAGATCTACCGTTTCTCTCGGTGTACATTTTTTGATCCAATGATACTGTTCGCATTATGAGGCTACCGTAGATATCCGAGTCTCTACTCATTTGTAGTGATTTGATCCAAGCGATGCATCTATTGGATTATAATTGTCAACTTTTGCCCTGAATATTTGTGTCGGGGAGGCAAATCATAGTTAATGAGTTAATCTGCAAAGTCTTTCGCCTACATCTAATTCGGCTTTGTTTGGCAATGGTTCTGCTTGCTAGAAACAAGTCTCAGCCTGAGAAAGGCTCCTAGCCACCATGAAACTTGAGAGACCAATCGAGTCTCGTTTTGCTTATTGACAACTGCTGCTCTGTCTGGTTCCAACCATCGTCAAGTTCAAATTATCCAGATAAAAGAAATGACAAACTTTACGTATGACACACCATGCTTTTTCACCGGTAGGGCACTTGAAGCTTGAAATTTAACCCTGCAGGTGTACCGATATACATCAGGTTCACTCGCTGTGATGGAGAAATGTGTGGACATTAAATCAGCTGAAGAGGCAGTCATGCACAGAATAGGCAGCTGGGAAACTTGGATCAACTAGCCGGTGTGATTACGTGAAGTTCCTCCTGAAAGATCATGAACATTTTGAGTATAAACAGCTACTTCCCAGATGTAACTCACACCGTCTCAAGAGTTATAATTTGGTTCCTGAAACTATGATAGCTTTTGCCACATTTACTAATAGGTTTATTCATTTTTTTAAAAAAAATGATGGTCCCTGGCCATCGTCAGGGCGTGTAAATCAATGTGGATTCAATTGTCATGCAGGCTATTTCTAGCCCGCAGTTTAAAGTGTCAGCACAATCGCATGATATGAACAGCTACGTTTGCTTACGGCATTAATTCGCTATATTTGGCCTTCCTAGCTACAAATTAAATACAAACGGTTCTACTAGTAATCAAGGTTAACAGGGATCGGAGTGTAGGCGATTGACGAGACCCAATTGAAAGAGATATTGCATATAACGTCCTACGACCTTTTTGGCCAGAAAAATGACCAATCACTCAACCACAACTCTATAAAGGAGAAAAGTAACAAATTTTATCTTTCTCTTCTTCACCTGCTGGTTCCTGAGGATGTGAAAGCACCAAACCACAAGCTCAAAAACCCTTTCACAGTCTTATACATCCATGCAATCAGATGGTAACCTTGCCAACAGTTGTCAGTATCTCTGCGCTTATTAACTGGGTCGATGGTCCAGAAGTGGGAGCCAAGCAACCAGGAGCCAAGCAACCAGGAGCCAAGCAACCAGGAGCCAAGCAACCATTCAAGCTCAACTCGATCAACCCGCTCAGCCCGCCCAACCCGCTCAGTCCGCTCCTTCCTCTCAACCGCTCAGAAAAGTACATATGATATGGCAATTGACAGCTGTCAGATACCCATATTAACCCCCACATATTACTGGAGAGCTGTGGTGCTTTGTGGTGCTTTGTGCACAGTTCTAAGCTCTCAAAAATCCGACGGTGTGAAATGAATGACTCCGTGCATGTATTTAACTGATTACATATTACTAAACGGGCTTCTGATTAACTAAACATACGATTGAGTTACATGATCTCGTGAATCTATAGAAAAGATCCTTGTCAGTAATGAGCTGACGATATAAGCTTATATGTGTCTCATCAACATGCCTTCTTCAATATATAAATGCTAAGCTCGTTCTTTTCCTTTCAAATCTCCTATAGCTTCATCTCAACTCCCGCAACTCAATCTTATCACAAGATTTCCAGAAAATATTCCAGGTATGGCAACACCATCCTGCTTATAGTCCACCAAGTCAACGTTAACCTCAGTTACAGAATGCACTCCGTTCTAGCCCTCGGTCTCGGCCTCCTCGCCATAGCCCCTGGCACTCTTGCCGCAGCTCCCCAATGCGGTGTTCGCGTTGTTTCCAGCCAGGGCTTGACAAACTGGAAACAAGGACGATGGGATGGCTTCTGGGCTGCCCGTGACTGGCTCTGCAACAACACCCCCTGCAGCGATGGAACGTACACGACAGCAGATGGCTTGACCAGTGCTCAGACCAGAATTGCGCCCAACATTGGCTGCAGCCCACAAAGCTGCTGGAACAATTTTGAGGCCATTATTGATGACTGCATGGACACGGCGCACGCACACAGCACGAATGGGGGGCAAGTCAGTGATTATAACGGAAACGCCTGGTACTGGATATCGACCAACACTGTGCTCGAGACTGGAAATTAGAACATATTTCGCAAGACTTTTGATTAGATTATAATATGCATTGAAGTATCTCCATTGGCGTAACACTGAACCGAATTGCGAGTGTCCATCTTATGAGATGTTGAAATGATGTGACACATTCATCAAGCATTATAAGAGGTGGGAAGTTGTCTGGCGAGAAACCACCTTCATAATCCTTCTTCATAACAGAATAACTGAGAAAATAGAAAAACACCTGAGCACATCGCTTCATGCGCATAGATGGGCAAAAATAGAAAATGATCAAAAAAGAAGTTTTGAAGGGTATTGAACCCAACCCGATTCGAACGGATAACCTTCAGGAGATTCCAAATAAACTGGAATCTGACGCGCTACCGTTGCGCCATGGGTCCGCTGTGAATGCCGACCGAGAAATTTGTACTCATAAGCCCCTCTGCAGATTTGGGTACCGATCGCACGTATTCCGGATATTGTTGGACATAAGTAGATTACACAGGTACTATACCGCCGAAAGATATGTGTATGTGTTCAAAGTCATGTAATTTTTTTGGTTTCCTTCATGATTTCAGCTCTGTTGCATTTTTGAGTGAACTCAATCTTACAGCAATGGTGATTGCAGCAGCTTTTCACATGAATGCATGACGGACTACACATATTGGTCTCTGTCTGTGGATGATGCGGAGCATCAAAGTATGTAGAATGCAATACTCGCAAACCGGCATCACTAGGTCGCATTTATTGGGCGCAATTGTGGAAGATTATTGCAATATGAGAAAATTTACAACTCTTTTTGCCCATTGGTTCAATCGAATTCAAGCTAGGTACTCTGTGACTCCCTTAGAATCATATGCACTGGCTCAAATCTATGTGTTATGCCAACTAATATGGTAAGGTATGTTTGCTGTTTATTTCGTACCAAAAGAGTACATTTTTTCACAAGCAGCTTCGACTAAACATGAGAAACACAATTGCCCATCAATTCAGTTTCATCACAATACTCATAAAGGCCCTAATTCTGCTGAGAGAGCAATAATGAAATGTCCAATACCAGCAAATATAGGTTAGCGATTCGCTGCAGTTTCGAAGCAGACGAAGTTGGTCTAGACCAAGCCATTGGTGCAATCTCAGCGCCAAAGGCTTACAGACTGAATTTTCTCAACTAAATTCAACAGGACCCATGGCGCAACGGTAGCGCGTCAGATTCCAGCTCGGAATCTCCTGAAGGTTATCCGTTCGAATCGGGTTGGGTTCAATACCCTTCAAAACTTCTTTTTGTACCTTTTTGCTTCCGTCTTCCTTGGGCATTGTCTGAGTTTCGAAGTCTCAAGATCTCAATTGGGTACTAAGTAATTAGCACATATCGCCCAGTTGCAGGACGCCCCAAGTCTGTTCGCAGTAAGATCATCTGTCGCAGACGGTGTGTGACTGGCGTGGTAAAGCACATGCATGTAAATGGCATCATGACCAGCATTTAAATGGATCAGATTGTGCATATGCTCTAATTGGATGTAGTGGAAGTTACTTTTGTCATATTATTGGGTTTTCTCAAATACAATATGACGGTAGAGCCCACCTAGAGTTATGATCCTAAATATTCATTTATATAAAGAAAAGGCATCATAATACAGATAGGGGTTGAGAAGAAAAGAAGAAGAAATAGAGTACAATAAATTAAATGCTATAGTTCTTAGTTCTAGCTATCGGCATTGGCCAACACTTCTCTACTGCTTACCTAGAGCTCATAGCTTCTAGCTACAGATTCTTATAGGCTACGAATATATGTTGTCTGACGATATCGCTCTTGTCTTCCTCATGCTTGATATCGTTCCTTGTGGGTGATTCCAGCATTACCTCTGCCAGCAGCTTGTTAAATAGAGATGTCTTTGATACAGGACCCTGGCTACCTCATGCAGCGATAAACTGCAGGTAACCTCTCAGGGATACAAAACTAGAAGCTACGATCTTCCTGCCGGTTGTATCACAATCATGGCACAAATCGCCGAGTTTGCAGCGACATCTTGCGTTACATTAAGTACTGAGCACCGTTTTCAGACGGTAACCGAGATGATGACCGACGCGGCGCACATGGCATGAACCATATGCCTGACCACGTTTCTCGGATGACACATCATGGCCCTGCCCTATGAGCTCATCAGTGATAAATTGTACGAGATTCGAGGTGGCGTCGCTGGCGACGTAGCAGGTGAGACCTCACTCTCTAACCGCTTCGCTATCAAATTCCGGATCGGCGAGTCTCGCTAGAAAGGCTTTTGCTGCTGCTGCCGCCGTTGCAGCTGCAAAATTCTGCCAGCAGTCGTCCTTGTGATGATCGGCATAATCGCATACGCCCTTGATGAATATACGTGGTATCTTTTCCCAGCCACCAAACCCGTCCTTGTCAAAGGCAATAACTCGTTGTTGAATGTATATTTGTTCTCGCTCCAGTCCGTTTATCCCGGTGGTCGCACCTGATGCAATTAATCCAAAGTGAATCGCGGGCACCCAAGTATCTGGAAAGTTTTGGGTGACGAGTTGCCGTTCGTCACACCCAATCTCATGGCAGGAGGCTTCGCGAGCATCATCGCAAACAGCAGTAGTCCCGCCATTACATACATTGCAATGGAGAATATTATCGCAGATGGCATTAGGGTTGCCATTACACACAATGCAATCCTTGGCCGTGCTACGGTGCTTATGAATGTAGTTCGACTTAAACAATCGATCCTTAGCTGTTCCTGGCCATTGATATTTGGATTTAGTTTCATACGATTCCTTCCCCGGGGCAGTGTTTTTGGCCTGGAGTCCAGACAGATTTTTGCGCATATCAGATAGTAGGATCATTCTGTATGGCTTTAACTTGAGCAACTTATTCAGGATAAGTGCGGCTTCGTTTGATATTCCATTGTTATCACTGTGTAGGGTGAATCTGCGAATGGATTTGTTGGCGCTGTTAAAGTCGTAACCAATCTCCCAGCTGATGATAACATCTCCTAGCAATATTTGGGTTCTGCTTCCATCATGACTATTTCCAGGTACACCTCCACAGATGCCAACTAGTAGAAAGAGCTTCAGTTGCGAGTAACTGACCTGGAACTGAGCTATAGCAGCTGCGGCAGTCATTTTTCCTGTATTAGGCAAGAGAGCGAGCACCACGTTGTATGTCCCAATGTACCCGGTGGTGTACGTATTCCCATTTGTTCCCTCGTGTTTGTTGTCTTTGTCCCAAATCTCATCAAATATGAGACAGATTGCATCATATTCAGTTAAAAGCGTACATATAATGGCAATCTCGAAATCCGTGTTTGGTGGCTGGGCCCTAACAAAAGGAATGTTTTCGTCGAGGTCCGTATTGGCAGGAGGAAGCTCCTGGGACGTCGACGCCGATCCTCCTACTGAAATGTTGTCCTCGTCTTCTGCTGAGCTGTCGTCAATGAAGTCATGATTATTCTTTGAGAAAGGAGTAGCAGATTCGAAATCAACTTCTCCTAATAGATAGGTAAAAATTGTCTCCAGACAGTTTTTCTTTTTGTGTACAAACTGCTCTGCAAGTTCATAGAGCTCTTGGTCAAGCCTCTTGTGTGTTTCTTCTGGTATAGATGAGCTTTTCTCAATAATGAACTTTGGCCCTTTAAGCTCAGGATACTCTGTAGGTATATCAATATTTATCTTGATAAAGACATCTGCTCCATCTTTCCCCCATGGGCCTTTGAGCGAGGCACTCAGAGTCAAGTTGCCCATGTCAATACTGTCCCACCTGACGTTTGGAAGCTGAGAACTAACACGCAGGAGCTCTTCTGTAATTGTGTACGGCTTGTCCGATTGGTCATCAGAGTCCTCTTGGTCTAGTGAATTTTTTTCGTGAGCTGCTGTATAATGATAATGGCTTCCTCAAGATGCGCAGCGTTTTCAGATTGTGAATATTCGTCGTTGAGGAGAGTTTCAAGTTTATCTACTAGAGTAGATAGTTCTGTGACTCCTCGGTATTGCTTGATTGCCAATCTTATCAAGATCTTATCAGAAAGCTGTTCTCGCAGACGTGGTGAGTCGTATAGACTAGCAGAGTCGTCAAAATAGCTACGTAGACTTAACCACTCCTCTGCGTTAAATTCTGAATCATCATCGTCATCTATAATTCCTATTATACTAGACTTTGCTGATTTTGATATGAAGTCTAGAATAGTGCTTCGAGTATTTTCATTCGATATCGAGTTGTCGCTGTGCAGGTACTCTCCCCGCTGAGAGTCACACTCGTCGTCATCTGGCCACGGCAATGACCGCAATGCAAGGTCACGAAGATGCAGCGCAACATGCTCCTCAAGATTATCGGAGGTCCCAATGCAGAATGGACAGTCATCAAACACAGAATCCTTTGGGCGTGAGCTGTTCTCTGCAACAAGTGATAGCTGGTCGTTCCTGAATTTTCCTGGGTGCCCAACCTTCATATGCTCGATAAATCCGCTCTCACTGTCGAATTCTAAAGGTTGTGTATGTGGTTTGGCAATGCAGTACCATCTCATTAGGTGGCGTGTCCTCATGTGGGCAAGCCATTCCTTTCGAGATGAATAAATTTCGATGGGATCGTCGCATTTATCAACAACGCAAACATACGGATATAGATCTTTGTTGACATGATCCCTATTTGTGTGCCAGAGAGTTACAAGTTTACCCACACGAGGTATAGTCTGTAGACAAAAGTCTGCGACTACTTTAACGCAGTTGCGTTTCCCTACAATGTATAACCCAACTACCCCTAAACTTTAACCTTTTATAATTCTATTAAATAATATTAGAAAATAGAGCTTTTAGTACTATTATATTTAGAAATTATTAAAGAAATTATAAATTTAATAATTTATTAAAAGCTATAATACTTATACTATTATACACTAGAAAGTTTACGCAGGCTATTATATATAAGTTTAATACTATATACTTGTCATAACCTAATACTTATGGTCGCGATAATAGGCTAACTGACCAGGTGCAACTAGATTAACTATAATTTAAATAGCTAATTAAGGCCCGCTTATCTTACTTATTTAATAAGCTTAGTAAACTTATACTTTTTATATTTATCTTATAAACTATATAAGCCTAAAACTAACTAAATATATAAGTTTACTTTATATTATTTATTAAAATAGTTTAAATAGTTAATTATAAATATAAAATAATATTTAATTATACTTATAAAGTATTATTTATTAATTATATAAATAAACCCTTTTTATTTTTATTAATTACTTACTAATTTAGCTTAACTTATTTACTAATATAAACCTAGTATAAGGTTTATCTTTTAGAAATTTTTTATATTAATATTATAAAAGCTTAGTTTATTATATATTTATAATTTTTATTTAAATAATTACCTTAGACTATAGGTAATATTATTATAAAATATTAAATAATTAAATTTATATATTAAATAAAAGAATAAATTAAAAAAAGAAGTTTAAATATATATAAAGTAATATTAAATTTAGATTTATTAAAAAATTACTAAATAATAAATCTTAATATAAAAGAAATTATAATTTTT
>PNRQ01000427.1:0-10035 GCA_003439915.1 Trichoderma atrobrunneum | reverse complement strand
GGTTCATTGGGCTGGCGGACGAGCCTGGAGGAGGCGGCGTCTGGGGATGCGGCTGCGGGAGCGTCTGCGGCGGGAACTGAGGTTGAAGCTGATGCTGTTGAGGTATTTGGCCTGGAGGAGGGGTACCGGTGCTGGTGGGGGGGACGCCCTGGACGCTGTGAATGCTGGCGGTGGATTTGCGTTTGCCGAGACCAAGGCTCTTGAAGCGGGAGTTCAGAGAACTCATATGGAGAGGGAAAAGAAGGGCAACTCGGGAAGGGGAAATAAGAAGAGGAGTGGAGGGGAGAAGAAGGGCTGATGGGGGACGAAGGCGCAGGGTGCAGGTGCTTTGCCGGGGCGAGAGGATTGGGCTTAGGCTTCAAAGGTTAGGTCGGGTCTGGTAAGATCAGGTCCAGTTGAAAAGTGTCTGCTGGTGTCGGTTTTAGTGTCTGGCGCGCGCAGAGAGTCCTAAGAGAGGAATCTTTCAGCGGTTAATGCAGGGCCTGAGGTGTGGGAAACGGACTGGAGCAGATGAGAGGAGGAGGGAAAATGCAGGACGCACAATTGGTCTGGTCTGGCTCAGTTTGATTTGATTTGATTTGATTTGATCGGATCCTACCAGGGCATGCACAGTACCAAGTTGAGGTGACAAAGCCAACAGCAGCCCAGGACTGCACAGGACAACCGAAGGCAGGACTTGCGCTGGCCCTCGCTCGTACGAGTATGTACCTCGTTGCTTACCGTGCTTGTACCTACTCGTAAATCAGTTCGGTTCTCTCTCTCCCCCACGCCCCCCAGGGCTGGCTTGGCTGGGATAGGGCCAAGCCGACCTGGCAGTCAGAATTTAGCAGCACGGCCAAGGGTGCAGTTTGGCTGTGCAGCGAGCTCTCGCACCAAAAGCGGCCATCGGATTGAATGATTAGCTATGATTATTGCCGTTTGCTGTGCAGGGCTGAGCCGCAGCTCGAGAAAGCCTCGGGGCTGGCGATGTGCCTTGCGCAGCACCCTGGCCTAGTAAGAACCACACAGTCTGACACTGACATTGACATTCGATGACAGCACATGGCATCAACATCAAAACCATCTTGACGACTGCCGGACGTGCTCCGTACCAGATGCCACTTTGCAATTCCAACATGCAAGGTATCCCTTCATCTACCGCACCCTTTACACCTCTACCTCATGTCAAAGCGCAGGTTGGAATCAACAAGTCACAAGCACTTCGTATCAAGACGAAATCGCCCGCGTTCTTGACGTCAAGGCGCCTCTCCCCATAGTATATGCACTCCGTATTGCGTGGACGTTTGTGCAACTGCACGCGCTAGCTTTGCTCATTCTGGGGCCCACGAAAGGCTAACATTGATTGACTTGATTCCATCCCGTGCCCCCCCGTGCCCTGTTCCCGTCTTCCTCTCACTCAACTTTTGCTCTGCTGTCTTTGCCGTCTTTGTTGCTCCTCTTCGGATGCCAAACAAACGCATTCCCATCCCTACATGCAGCTCTTGGAGCTATGGATGTTCAGCCAAGGGAGCGCACCCGTGTAAGAGCCAGGGTGCCCCCATCCAGGGCCTCTCATAGGCCTACCTCGTACCTGTAGGCTGTAGGCTACATCTGCTGGCCGTGCGGCTGAGAAACTCGGACAGCGATCAGCAGCAGCAGTAACACGAATATTGGATCGGGGCAGCTCTTTGTGCCAATGGCACGGTTCAGTGGCGGGGCTAATGGCGAGCTTGCCATCTACTAGCGATGCAGTCAAAGATAGGCCAGATCTACTCCGTAGAATAGAATCAATGCAAAAAGCATTGAACGGGATGGCTTCTTCATCTTCCTCTCTCTTCTCTGCTCTGCTCAGCGTGACAAATCCAATACTGTACAGTACAGCATCTCTACGCAAAAGTCGCCGTGTCTAGCTAATCTCATAAATGGCAAGACACGTTCCAGTAATAAGTGTGTGGACAAAGTGGGCTTTGCCAACCCAACTTCTCGTACTCTCGCATGCACTCCGTCCTTGGTACTGCCACAGGCCATTGCCATTTGTGGAGGCGTTGATCGTGGCGGGGCGAAGCCACTCGCAAATCGACCACAAGCGTCAAGCAAAAAATATTCCCGCCGTTTCTTTGTTTCCAAATGACCCGAAGAGACAAGATACATGCACATGCCGTATTCCAACATCTCGCCTCTAGCTCATGCGAACTTGAACCCAACCATTCACCGTCGATGGAGGCCTCGGGCTGCTAACCTACTCGGCACAGCTGTACGGAGTACCTGCAACCAAAAGTACAGAGTAATGCAACGTGCCACACCCACAGGCAAGAGTCCTCTCCTCTCCTCTCCTCTTCTGTAGGGGCATCGGAGAGAATGTTAGCCCAGGACTTTTGGCTCTTGGCGGGTAGGACTTTGGTTTGGGCAAGGCGGGGTTGGTTCGGGCAGCCCTTGGGAGAGAACGGTGGGGCCTCTGGACTGACAGAAACCAAACCGTGTGCAACGGGCCATTGCGTTAGTAATCGTTTATCAACATGTCCAATGCCGCTGATGAGAACGACGTTGAAGCCCATCTGGTACAGTAATGGGCGGTATTTATAGACTGGCCTGAAATAGGAGTTCTTGCAGGCAGTTAGTAATATTGCTCTCTATGTCCCTGGGTTGCTTGCTCAATCATAATATGCCCCAAAACAATTGATAATCACGTGTAAGCTTATCCATCTCCCAGGGACCGGCACAGAGCCGCATCGGGTCTCCACCGCCGCCGCTATTGTTTCTGTTTCTGTCTTTGTCCGCGTCAATTGCAAAGAAACAAATTTAGTAAAACCTATCGTCCCCACACAAATTAATTCCAACCCACCGCCATTGGTACTAATACCATCTAACTCTCGCAATTTCTCCAACAAATACCTTGCGACCTTAGCTCAGCTGGGAGAGCGTCAGACTGAAGCCTTTACTTCAATCACCAGTTTATCTGAAGGTCGTGTGTTCGATCCACACAGGTCGCATTTTTTGCCTATTTCAACAATTACATTACTACTATACCATGGAGTCTTTGTGTATTTTTACCAATTGGTATAATGAATTCTCCTTGTCCTTTCTTCTTTTATTTTTTTCTCTCATGTTGTCACTAGAACAGGAAAATCATTTTAGATTTTGAGCCCCTAGTTGAGAACTCTCTGTCGTTCATCTCCTTGCTCAACTATTTTATGTGGTTGCTGGAACAGGCTCATTCTGTTGACTGAATTAGTTTGGTTGGGCAACTTAGTCGTTGCAGTGATGAAATGAAATCCTTTTGGCTCGAGGATAGTATAAGCATGATCGAATCTGTTCCATCTAACAAGATTCTTTATCCAGTAGGCAGTTTTTGTGAAGTTAATGCCGTTCGAAACCATCGGTTGAATTCATCCTCAGCTGCTCCAGGGTAGCAAGCAGCAACTGGAAAGTGAAGATTAATCCTATCGCAGGGAGATAGGAAGTAAGTACGCCGGTGCCTTCCTCCTGTTACCTATCTCCGCCGACTAGAGGCTCCTACTTTGAGGAATTAATTCAAGAGGCAGTATGGGTCGACGGCAGACTTGGAAAGAGCGATGCATGAACAGTCTCGCCTGCATATCGCCTAGACATGCACAATGGCCACCTTGTACTACAACTAAGGCAAATACTACCTGGACTTTCTATCTTCTCATGATTGTCAGAGATTGATTCGCCTTCTGAACCCAGGTTGGAATGTGAATTGCAAGGCTAATTACATTCAACCACAATGGACTTCTATCAAGTGAACTTGGCCGTCTTGGTCGTCGCAAATGTGTCTTCTTTCATCTATTCTCATCGCTCTCAGAATCACAAACAGCGGCGTTGTGGTGTCCCACGAGATGAACAAAGTGAAGCAGTTGCTATCAAGTTTCAACGAGAGTTCCTCTTCGTCTATGCTTTGGTGGTCGCAGCCGACTGGCTTCAAGTGTGTGAAAACTCCCCTTTCTCTTCGACCTGTTCTGATCCTGACCCGAGCCACGGTATAGGGTCCCTACACATATGCGATTTATAAATACGAAAAGAAGCTCGAAGAACACACTGTCGCACTTTTGTACGCCTCGGGGTTTGTTTCTGGTGCTGCAAGCGCCCCCTTTGCAGGACAGCTCGCAGATCACTATGGAAGGCGGGCTGCCTGTGTTGCATATTGCATCTGCTACGGGATTACATGCCTCACGATGCTGAGCCATAATCTCTACGCCCTATACCTCGGCCGCTTCTTTGGAGGCATTGCAACTACATTGCTATTCAGCGTCTTCGAGGCCTGGATGATTACCGAGTACCGTCTATCGCAGCTTGACGAGAGTATGCTTTCTCTTAGCCAAGTTTTTGCAAACATGATCACCACCAGCACGATCACGGCGATATTCTCTGGCATAATAGGGAATGGCCTTGTCCAATGGTTCGATTCTCGGCTGGGGCCCTTTCTCGCCAGCCTTGCCTGCTGTTTCGGTGCTGGCGTACTCATTTTGGTAATGTGGCGAGAAAACTATGGTAGTGTCGACAAGTTGAAGCAAACGCTAGGAGCCCGAAGGCTGAAGCATCGCATGCTTGGAGCTTTAACTAACCCCAAGGTTATGGCTCTGAATCTTGCTTCTTGTTGTTTCGAAGGCCCAATGTACCTTTTCGTGTTTTTCTGGTCGGCTGCCTTGAAGAGCGTGAGAGTAAAGTCGGGGAATCAGGACGAGCTCCCCTTTGGTCTCATCTTCTCGAGTTTCATGTGCGCCATGATGGCCGGATCGAGAATCACCGCGATTCAGGACCAATTGTATTCAAAAGACAGCACATTGAACACGCTCATGCTCGTATTTGCCATAACATCTGGGGCATTCGCTATTTCAACCATGCTGGATCACGAATATATGCTCTTTTGGGCATTCTGCGTCGTTGAAGGCTGTGTGGGTGCATATTTTCCGAAAATGGCCCTCATCAAAAGCAACATAGTTGACGACTATGCGCGAGGTGGAGTCTATAGCGCTCTTAGGCTGCCTTTGAATGTCTTCGTGGTTGTTGTACACAGCCTCGATCGTGACGGTAAGAATAATTCAGCTTGGCCTGTTTAGTCTCCATCTCTAACTCGTTGGCTGCTAGGTGACGAACATAGGAATTCTGTTTTCTTATTCTGCGCGGGCCTTTTGTTGGCTTCATTTCTCATCATATCGGGACAGGCCTGAGGCGGATATTATCACAAACTGGGTTTTTTCAACCAGGGTAGGGCGTTGACATCTGGCCTCTCTTGCTTCAGCTATGCAAGGTGGTCGGTCCACTTGTCCACATTGCTGCGATCTGGCTTAGCACTGGTCCATTTTCTTACTGCCTGTACAACTGCTTCTGTACGACGTGGTGTAATGGCGGCTGCTCGATGCCGTCCAGGCTCTACTCGAAAAAGTCTGAATCGATGGGCCAGTTATCCACACGGCATATAAGGGAAAAAAGTTCTCCGGGTTAGGCTAAAGTGGGTGATCAAGGGGATATCACTATGGAATACCGCCTTTTTAAAGACCTAGAGACCAGTCGTTTTGTTGAAAACAGACCAGCTTCCCCGCGCCGATAGTTGATTGCTCGCTTTCGAGGGAGGAGAATTCCCCATCTTTCTCTGCATTCGCGGATGATATAAGGCCCCCAAGTAGGACAGCTCTTGGTTTGTGCCGCTGAAGCTCCTTCTCTTGTTTGCGATTCTGTGAGTCGAGTAGGCCTTTTTTTTCGTGTGTTGTGAGATTGAATCGACGAGACCCCTTATCTAAGCGAAGCAAGCACAATTGACGTCTGTCGGAATTTTTGACTCTCTGTTGTCTTATCTCTCCTCTCGAAGGCATTGTTATCGACGCGGCACAAATTGAGTCTTTTCTTACTTGCAGCTCTATCTTTCTGGACCCCCCCTACTTATCGAACCTTCAACCAAGCCTCCTCTGCGAAGTCGGACAGGCTCAATATTTTGTCAACTCCGCCTGTTTTTGGTTTGCGCCATATACCATTATGCGCACCTGACGCTAGCATTACGGATCGAGAGTTTTCTGCGGTTCCCGGGTCAGCAGCAAGGCTATTCGGCGAAACTTTGCATCTGGCCGTGTCATTGCAGCGTCGTGATCGCCCGTCATCACCGGCAGGACCCAGGAGACGGTGGTTGTTTGGCGTTGGAGTGGCACTCTGTGCCTGCATCCTGCATCTTCGGGCCATTTGGGGGGAAATTAAACGATACAGGGGCTAAGTCCGCAGTACCACTTGATGAACGCCACTGGAGGAACGCTGAGTCGCCCAGCCTAACTAAGCCAAAAATCGCGCGCTTTTCTCTCTACCACGAGACTTCTCGTACGCAGGACGGAGCACATACGCGGTATACGGCCCTTTTCTTCAGAGTCTCCAGCTTGGGCCACATTCGCTCCGCAGCTGCGTATGCGGGTGGCTCCATGGCCATTGTCTCTCCACGCCCAACTGTCCGAATTCCTCGTGCCAGGAGGATCGTGAGGGTGTAAGTGGGAGCATGTACTGTGAGTAATGGCACGAATTGGAGAAGCTTGGCGGGATTGGGGTCCAAAATGCTTAATTGCTTCGCTAGCACACGATAAAAACGTCAAAACGGCGTGCCACGAGGACAAGGTTCGAGGCCTCGGCGCCGTGTGGCGCGTCGGCCACGGCGACAGGGTGGTACCAGGAAAAGACGAACGGCCGAAGTCGACACTGTCTGTCGCCCATCGAGTGTGGCTGCTGCCCATACTCGTACTGTTTGTACTGTCCACGGTGAGCGAGCATCCCCTTCGTCATAGTTCCTCTGCCTCGTCTCCCGGCGTCTCAGGAGTCAGGGTACCTGTTCTGGAAAACCCCATTGCCCGCGTTACTCCATCTCTTGCCCCGTCTCTACGTAACAGCCTACTCCTCAGTGGATGCCGCCTCGTTGGGGAACAGGAACATTCCAGAGCTTTGTCCAGCAGGACGGATATTCCGGTGGCCGTGAGCTTCCCACAAGCCTCCCACAAGCCTCCCACAAGCCCGCCGGCGTGTGACGAGTGGAGAGGCCTGTCCTGTGTACGCCTTGATTCGCCGGCCGAACTCTACACATGCGGGAGACACTCAATGGTAGGCTACGCTAAGCATGGAGCTCTCGGCCAAACGCCCCGCGCCGTCCCCAGAGTTGGGGCTAATCCCTGTGCTATCCATGCTCGCTGCGTAAATGCGCATCCACGGAATCACGCGAAAAGTATAAGGCACTGACGATTGTGGCCGGTTCGCTAATGTTTATAACAACTAGCTTGCCCAGCTCGCGCTCCATGACGCCAGCATACAAACTACCATCCTTCAGCTACCGTGGGCCTGCCAACTTCTCTCCCTCCTTCATCTCCATCCCAAAGTTCTGTGGCCTCTGTCTTCCTTGACCTCACAACTCACTATCCACGACGAGCTCATCTGTCCGCTACCACCTTTCGCATTCTCACCCCCAACGTCGCGAGTCCTCACAATGGGCCTAGCAGAGCACACCAGCAGGGTTGTGTCCGAGTTCGACTTCTCGGACGAGGACCTCAATCGCCATGTCCAAGAATATTTGAAGCAGACCAGTAAGCTCGGTGCCAATTCCCTCGGGCGCATTGGTCGCCGCCCATGCGTGTGCTCACTACTAACGTCATTGTAGACGAGGGATTAAAAGTAGATGGAACCAGTCTCAGTCAGATTCCCTCCTACGTAACTGCTGTACCAGACGGCACAGAACGAGTGAGTTGTCCCCGTAACTCTAGAAGTTCGCTGACGGACGGCACAACTGACCAATTGATTTTTTATTTTTATTTTTGCAGGGCATTTACCTAGCTGTTGACTTGGGCGGCACCAACTTTCGCGTTTGCTCCGTTACATTAAACGGCGACAGCACCTTTAACCTGACCTACAACAAGGTCGCTATTCCAAAGAACCTTATGGTAGCCAAGACGGCGAGAGATCTTTTCGCTTTCTTGGCTAAGCAAATTGAACTCTTCCTCCGAGAGCACCACAGAGAGCACTTTGAGAGCGCCACCTCCCGCCGCAACACGACTAGCTTCCCTGAGGGCTACCACGACGAGCAGATTTTCCGCCTCGGCTTCACATTCAGCTTCCCCGTGCAGCAGCTCGGCATCAACAAGGGCAATCTCATCCGGTGGACCAAGGGCTTTGACATTCCGGACGCAATTGGCAAGGATGTCTGCAAGCTTCTCCAAGATGAGATTGACCGACTTCATCTCCCCGTTAAGGTGGCTGCTTTGGTCAACGATACCGTAGGAACCCTTATGGCTCGTTCGTACACATCCACAGGAAAGCACCGCTCTCTTCTCGGCGCCATCTTTGGCACTGGAACCAACGGCGCCTACATCGAGAAGACCTCAAACATTACCAAGCCCATCAAGGGCGAGTACGACGCCTCAACTGGTGAAATGGTCATTAACACTGAGTGGGGTTCATTCGATAACCAGCTCAATGTTCTCCCTACCACCGTTTGGGATAGCGCGCTAGATCGGGACAGTGTTAACCCCGGCATCCAGATGTACGAAAAGCGTGTATCCGGCATGTTCCTGGGTGAGATTGTGCGACTAGCGGTTGCCGACATGATGAAGGATGACGAGACGTCCCTCTTCCGCGACACAAACTCCAGCACCAATGACTGGTCGACGACAACGAACCTCAGCCCCAAGTCTGGCCTCCTGTTCCAGTGGGGACTGGACACTGCCGTCCTGTCCGTGGCTGCTGCCGACAACACCCCCGAGCTGGTGGCCATCCGACAAGAACTCGAGAACACGCTCCAGGTGTACACCCCCTCACTGGAGGATGCGCAGGCATTCAAGGCTGTCGCCGGTGCCGTTGTCCGCAGAGCGGCTAGGCTCTCAGCTGTTGCCATTGGCGCCATCGTTCTCCAGTCAGGAAAGCTGAATGATCCCGCCGAGGAGATTGTCGACATTGGCGTGGACGGCAGCTTGGTAGAGCACTACCCCTTCTTCCGGGACATGATCTACGAGGCCCTGCGCGCCATTGACGGCATCGGCCCCAGCGGCGCCGACAAGATCCGCATCGGTATCGCCAAGGACGGCAGCGGTGTTGGTGCCGCTCTGATCGCTCTGATGGCGCAGAAGATGGAGAAGCCTGGAGACTTCCTTGCTGACCTACGACGAGATATCAAGCGCCGCCTTTCTCAGCCTTTCGAGTCTCCTGGTATGTGACCTTCTCGAGAGATTTTACCATCTTTCGTCCTCTTTGCATTCTCCCTTCTTTGCATCCCCTCCCCTCTCATCTAATCTCTTGTAATTTTAGCTAACATTTTTTTACAGTCGAAGAATCATCATTGTTGTCCTTCCCAGTCTTGGTTGCCGCCGGCGTTGGAGTTGGTGCACTTGCCGCATTTTTGTACAGCAGATACAGCAGGAATTAAGAGGAGAAACCGGTGTTGAGCTGGTGTTGTCAATTTGGGTTGTTTCATGATTTGGGTCTTTTTCAATCTTTCAGGGGAATATCCAAAGGAGGCGTCTTTTGCACTTGGGGACACAAAAAGTTTTCTGTATATCAAGATTCCTGTTGGGACGATTTTTGTACGATGTCATGCATGATATGGAGGAGAGCAGGTCTTTTTGTCTTTGGATTTAAAGCTTGTCTTGGTTTTCGTCGACTGACGATGTTCTATATATGAATATGAAGGAACGGGTGGATAGTAGCTAGTTGTAATTAAAGATTCTACGATAATCATTCAAGATTCTTTCAAAGATTGATGTCTATTTTGTCTTTTCCCCTTGAGTTTTGTTTCTTCTCCTTCTTTTTGTGGCTCAATTGTAACTAGACAATGGTCGATTTTTCAGCAATTCTATAATGTATGATGCGCTTCACTGTCCAAATGCTGCAGCTGGGTATGATCTATCTCTCTTCCTCCTTACGGTGGAGCTGCTCCTCGAGCTCGCGCCGGACCCCGGCTCGCTGCCGTTCTTCGGCGGCCCGAGGAGAGTCGGCGCCATGTCTGCAGGGAGATCATTCCACTCCGTCTCGGGCCGCTGGCTCTGGAACGACTTGCCGGATGCTACTCTGGCAGGTGGTCTGACG
>PNRQ01000426.1:0-10642 GCA_003439915.1 Trichoderma atrobrunneum | reverse complement strand
AAATTACTTTTATAAAAGTAATTTTATACTTAAGCTTATAATTTTAAAAATAAGTTATTAGAAATAATTAAATATATAAAATTTAATTTTTATACTTTTAAATAACTTAAATAAATAATTATTAATAAAATATTAAAATTAAATATAAACTAAATTTTTATTATATTTTACTTACTTTATAATTATATTTATTTAAAAATACTTTTTATCCTTTTTACTAATATAAACTAATTAACCTTAGCTTATTACCTTAGGAACTTACCTTATACTACTTAAGTATTAGGTTAGGACGTTACAGCCATCCTCGTCAAAACGACGGCAAGCGGGGGTCAAAGGGGGCGACAGCACAAAGCGAATAAATGCATACTTTCAGCAATATAAGCACTCACGTAGCTTCTATTATTACTTAGTGATTTATAAAAGAACGCCTAGGTATTCAGCTAGCACCTGAATTTGACTACGTAGCTATAGTAGCAATTGATATGAAAATGTAAATATAATAGTAGCGACGAGAGAAATATAAATATAGTAGTAGCTACTAGAGGAATATAGATATAGTAGCAGTTACTAAAGAAATATGAATATAGTAGCAGTTACTAAAGAAATATAAATACAGTAGTAGATATTTAAAGAACAGATGTAGAATTTAACGCGTGGGTGTTCGTATGTAATCTTTTCGGTCTCGGGTTTTCTGTCCTCTGCTTGGGCGGACATACCCAAAACAACCCAGAAATCCAGGAGTTCAGATGCCAACTCCATCACAGTCATTGATGATGGTGATCTCGTCACCTTCGATGTAATTGCCCGATGCTGTTTCATTGGCAACGGTGTCGACAAGGCGACGAGCCGAAAGGCGAACAAAAATGGCCAGAGAGACTGGGAGAGACTAAAGGAAGAGTTGAGAGGCAAGAGGAATGCCGACGGAAAAACCATCGTCACAGCCTACTACATCGGGTTCTCCATGGATATGAGAGCACCAGCCTTCATGAGGCAGCAGACGCCCAAAACCCGAAAAGGCGAGACCCGGGTAGCGGGAAGAGTCCACGACCAAATCTCAGCGAACAATCTCGGCGGACTTGTAATCAAAAGCGAGCCGGCATCAACCATCACCGGAAGAGCTATTTACCTCATGACAGTGAAAGAGAACCTCCTAGCTGCCAAGAGACTCGTTTCTGGCGTCCCCCTCGAAGACGTCTTTGACACGCCAGCCGCACTTGCCCACCATAATGGTGCAATCGAGACGCTTATTCGCAACCTCGAGAATGGAAAGGCTTTGAACCCTCCAGCTCTTATCACTCTTCATGAACCGCAAGGCGCCAGAGCCGGTACATCAGTCTCAGGCCTGTTTCCAGCTGACCCAACCGCTTATCCTGGCAAACGTTTAAGCGACGTCGTTTGTCACACTCGTCTCCTACTACGTTCCACTCGGGAACAAGGCACTACAGGCTTCAGATTCTGTCTTCCCCCCATCGAGGCTCTAGAATTCCCTCCGGAGCTTCTCCGTATCCTCGATGAATTCATCAAACTATATCCCGGCGATCTTATTGATCGACGGGTGGCTCTAATCGGCTGTTTTATTTTTCAAGGCATAATGGATCACACGGAGATGCAAATGGAAAAATATTTCCAGATCAAAAAGGCAGCTAAAGAGCCATACCAGGCCGTCCCTGAGCAGAGTCTTGCTGCTACAATCATCTACACGCCTCACTTCTTGCGATGGCCAGAGTACATGGGACTAACTGAGTTCCCCCATCCCTTTCGATTCATATTCAGAGCTCTAGACACCGATCCTATGGCAAAGTCCGCATGCTTAAATAATAATTCTCTAGTATCCCCCATTACAGTTATATTTCTATAATAGCTATTAGTATGTCTATATTTCTATAATAGCTATTAGTATATCTATATTTCTCTAGTGTCCGCTACTAAAGATATGTTTCTCTAGTATCAGCTACCAAAGATATGTTTCTCTAGTATCAGCTAAGTGTACTGCGACGTTTAGAAACGCTGGACTGTTGATCTCGCACTGCCAGCACTGTCATAGCAACCGCCCATCAGTTACAGATATTGATGAGGAGCTGGAACAAGACGGGATTGACGTTCGTTTTTGGGCATATGGTACTCGTTGTGAAATTTGCGGGAAACTTACCAAAGATCTTGAAAGGCATATGAGGAGCAAGCATCGCAAAGGAGAAGGTGTATCATCATCGTCAAAGAAAGCCAGGAAAGAAAAGAAAGCACGGTATCCTCGTAATCCCCAAGACGAGTGGCAGATGCATCATCATACCGACACAAGCAGGGGAAGTACTTTTGTCTGCGATTTCTTAGGCTGTGGCAAGCAATTCACCACACTCAAAAAACTAAAGGACACTTGAACATCTCTCTTTCGGGGTCATGAACCACCATATGGCGGTTCAAACTACGCAACTCGTAGAATCTCATGCCGCATATCTCACAGACATTGTCGCGTTCATCTGTATGGCCTTTCATATGTTTATACAGGCCGCTTCGACTGTTCGTATTTATACCGCATATTTCGCATACCAGAGGCTTCTCTCCGATATGCGTCCATTGGTGCTTAACCAAGTTCTGCTCCTCTGGGAAGCCTTTTCCACAGTCTGGCCAATCACAGACATACTTCTTCGGATTCTCATGCACACGACTGAGATGTTTGCTAAGATTCCGAGAGAGCCGAAATCTTTTTCCACACTGCTTGCACTCGAAAGGTCGCTCACCAGTGTGGCTCCCGACATGCTCTTCCAGCTGCGCCTGGAATGCATAGCCTTTTTTGCATATAGGGCATTTGAAACGGTTCTTTGCTGAATGTGCCCTGAATTTATGACTTTTCAATGATCCAGCACTGGCAAAACATTTGGAGCAAATCATGCACAAATGCGTCTTGATCTTATGCTTCCTTTGGTGAACATCTCAATGTGGATTGGAAGTAATATTCAGATATTGTCCCCTAATAACGCGAGCAAAGAGCCATGGCGCGGTGTGTTGGGCCAAAAGAAGTGGTTTACTGCCAGCCATTTGGAGAATTGGGTAGGGGCATCAGACACTGGCAGAGACTTGACTGACGAGGGGCGACTACTTCGAGACGAGAGCGGAGGACAACACTTACACAGCTGTCATAGCGCATAGAGCAATATTGCTATGGTAGCCGATACCAAAAAATATATCTGTAGTACCAGATACTAGAAGAAAGTAGCGATGCGAGAAGAAAGTACTCAGTATTAACAGTAGCAGATACTTAAGGAATCGGATATCTACCACCTAAGTCGGTACATGTAGTAGTAGATAAATGACCACCAAGTTCTCTTCGCATCCTATTCTGTTGGTTGGACTCTACGCGATGCTAGACACCTCGTGCGTCTAATCCGGTTGCTGCCATTGCCTCTGTTGGTTCCGTCCATTGAAATCATGGAGAGTTTTCTAGTTCCCGTAGCCATAGCCACCATGTCTTACAACTTCAGTCTCATATTCTACAAAGTTCTCCGTGGAGGGAGCTCGATAAGCTGTTTGCGTGCCATGTCCGACCAGTGTATCGATGTGAGACATTGGCATTTGCCGTCAATCTCCCTCTTCTCAGTCACGACTCCTGACCTGGTGTCCCCCACGAAAGTCAGGGAGTATTTGAATCAAAACAGCCTAAGTGGATCTTGTATTTTTACGAGTCTTGTTCTTAACGCAGACCCAGTCCACATCCGTATGAGCGTACATATATTCAATGGAACCAGCTTGTCAACTAATATAGATCAGCAGACTTGGACTTGGACAGTACACACTACCTCTATACTAACAAAATTGATCTCTTGTATGCATTTGATGATATTTAAGAGATCACAGAGCATGTAAACTCCTTCAACCTGACAATAGATGCGCACATTGTAAATTTCCGACGAAAGCATGCTCAGTATAGGGTAGTCGTCTACCAGCACAGAAGATTTACTTTATGTTTTCTTCGCACACCTTCGCCCGTTGGCCACTCAGAAGAAACTAAGAAGAACATGACTTTGCAAAAATAAGTCAAATCTTTCTTCCTCATCTAGAGGCGAGATACCCGACATCGGCTTACGAGATATCGGCTTAACTTGATCAAACAAAACACCAGCGATGCCCCGCATGGCGTCATAACGACCGGACTGTGCAATTACTAACATCTCCGGCCACTCGGAACAGTAGAAAAACAAAAGGCTAAGTGAGGCGTCGAGATTTCAATCTCACAAAGACATTTGTTTTCTTCTTTTCGTCTACTATCGTGACATCTTGCAACATGTCTGAGCAGACAAGCACAGGCTCACCGCAGCCGACGTTGGACCACATCGTGATCCTCGTCTCAGCCAGCGATTTGCTACAACTTCCCGACCGCCTCAAGGACTCATTTGTTGTCAGCCCTGGAGGAACTCACGCTGGAGGCCAGACGTTTAACAAGCTGATTCTCTTCGAAGATGGCGTTTACATAGAACTCATCGCGTTCGCCGAGGGCATCAGTCCCGAAGAGCGGGCAAAGCACCGATGGGGCCGTCAGCGGGAGAATACCATTGTGGACTGGGCATACACCTTGCCTCACGAGAGCGACTTTGGAGCCGTACAGCAGAGAGTCAGAGACGCAAAGGCGGGATTGACATATAAGGATCCCGTTCCTGGAGGCCGGACAAGACCAGACGGAGTTGTTTTGAAGTGGGCGATTGGAGCTCCTCAGGATGAAAATGGTGATGAGCCAGAGCCAGGCATTTTGCCCTTTTGGTGTCTAGACAGAACGCCACGAAGCAACAGAGTGCCGTATCAGGAGGACAAGGCACAGACACAGCATCCCTCTGGTGCTCGCGGAGTCTCTCGGGTGCGGCTCAACGTGCCCCAGGAGCAACTGTCTGCTCTACAGAGTGTCTATGATGCTATTCACGACGTTGACAGCGCAGCGAGGGGCGAGGACGAGTGGACGTTTAGCACTCCGGATTCATCGGCAAAGGCACGGCATACTTTGGGGGTGGCGTCGGAGAGCGGGCCCAAGATTAAGCTGGCTTTTCAGGGGAGCGTGGGAAGTCCTTCGTTTTTGGAGATTTTGCCAGGCATTGTGGTCAAGTTTGAGGCTTGATGCTTGATGAATGCTTGATGAATGCTTGATGATTGAGGCTTGATGGGCTTACATCTCTTGTGTTTGCTTGATACCTGTACATGGGAGACACAGCATGTCATTGATTGAGATGATGGTTAATGGGCTATTCTTAACTTGAAGAGGAATCAGATATGTATCTATAAGCCATAACGAAATCAATTGACCCGTAATCGTGTTATTTAAAGTGCTTGATACTCCATACAAGATGATCAGTCGATATCATTACTGTGCGATTGACAAATACATCACACTGTACGTACATGCAGCTGTTTGCGCATCTGGTGCTATTGTGGATACTTGCCGGTACTTGGCTCACCATACTAACCAACAGCAGGCGCCAGGTACCTATCTGAGTTCAATTTAGAGCTGAGCGCGACGCGACAGAGCTTCCGCCTTCGTCAACATTTCTTGTCCATCTGTGCAGCTTCACCGCAGTCACGCAGCCTCTTGTCGACCGTGATTTATTACTGAAATCGTTCAATCCTACACAGAAAAGGCCATTGACGATTTCTTGATTCCTGAATCCCGCCTTTTCCAGCGCAATCGCATTCACGATGCCTTCCGACGAGGTCGACAAAGCGCCCGAAGACGCAAGCACGCAAAACGACGTCGAAATGGACGAGCCCGAGCACTCACAACAGCCCGCAGAGTCGGAAAAGCCCGACGAGAGCAGCGAACGTGCTCCTCTAGCAGACATGGAGGCCGCTGAAGAGCAGGACGCCGATGCGGATCCGGTGCAGGAGCGCAAGACATTCGCCAGCAGCTTGATGAGCCCGGTTGTGACTCTGCTGGTTGGCAAAGAAGAACCCACGCTGCTCACGGCGCATCAGGAATTCCTGGTTGGCAGCCCGTATTTTGAAGACATCTGCAACAAGTTTGCCGAGGATGGTAGCGTATGGCTTTCTTCTCACCCGCCATGAGAGTCACGAAAGTAAACTAATAGCTTCATCATTCATCAGCCTCGCCACATTGAGCTCCCCGACGAAGACATTGATGCCGTCGGCTGCTTCCTCGAGTTCCTCTACACAGGCGAATACTTCCCTCGCAAGCTATTGGGCCAGAGAACCCTGGAACACGACCCCAGCATCCCGGCCGTCGATGATTCAGGCGTCCAGCTCCTCAAACATGCAAAGATTTATACCTTGGCTCAGAAATGGGGTGTCACTTCACTCCAGTCACTGTCGGCATCCAAGATCCACTGCATCAACTCAACAGTCAAGGGCGAGATTGCATACGCGCGCTACGTTTATGCCAACACCGCCCTGGACGACACAACCATTCGTGCACCCGTGGCCAGCTTCTGGGCTGCCAGGTCACATACGTTGCGGTCTGAGGCTGAAGACGAGTTCAAGGCCTTGTGTCTGGAATTTCCCCAGTTTGGTTTCGATATTCTTAGTATGTCTTTTTGCCACCCTTCTCATTCTCCTGGTTAGTGAAGCTAATCTTTTGTAGCCCGTGTTTTGGACGACAAGCTCAAGAGGGAGCGCAACGAAAAGATGCACCCTTCCTCTGGCAGCGTCCGCAAGCGCCCCCGACACGGCAGCGGCGGTGTTGCGTAAAAAGGCGAGATGCTCTGCTCCCTGTACAACATGGTTTGCTTTTTGGCTTGACTCGGACTCCAATGTACTCAGTGTATTTAAGTCCTGGCTATATATGATGAGATGGATTTGGCGTCCAGTGCTGGATGCTAGAAATATGGTGCAATAGGCGTTAGTTGGGTAGAACTGAGCGCAGGTCGGCGCATCCATATAATGAGGGAGGGACGGCACACGCGCGTTGCTGTTTCTCCATTTTGCCATTGTCATGATCAAAATGGTCTCTTCAAGTCGACATTTGCAACCCGGCGGTGACTCTGGGTCAAAAAGGAAGAAGGGCAACTACCCTTTGAAACCTTTTCAACATCCAGTGTCTTCCATTCCGCCTCCGTACTATCTAATCTATACGTGACCCAAATTTGAAACAAAACTGCTAGCGCAATCGTGTCATTGGAATGATTACTGAATTAGGCAACCAGACATCTCTTCTCCGTATTAGTAGTTCCTTGGGAAGCACATCAATGCAACGTTCCAGAGACGACTCTTGGAGAATGTATGCCTCCTTGTGGCTGGCTGACTAGACATAGTTGATTCAGTATAGCACTGATGGGCCGGGCATATCGTGCCCTTTAGACGCAATACTATCTCCGCCATCTGAAGGGGTTTGCTCGGAATCACGATCCCGGTCGTTACAAGCCGCCTTTGCAGAGGCCGCGAGAAACAGCCCTCGAGAAATCGGTGTCATAATACCAGAAGCTGCTCGGGAGGTGGAGGAAAAACACCGACGGTCTGCCACTATAATTTATGTGTGATTGGCGGCGCTGTTTTCTTTCCACCTCTTGCTACTTTATTTCCTGGTGTTGGAGATCGTTCCGGTAACAAAAGGGAGCACGGGTCGGAGTTTTTTCTGCTAACGGCGGTGAAACACTGTCTTGGCCCCCCGACGTCTTCCTCCGTCTCCCAGTCCTCTCTTCTCTCCCTTCGCGATAACGGACTTTCATTTCAGGGTCGGGTAATAATATAAACAAACTTATGGGACTAGAAGCTCATAGAGTAACCTCTTTATACTCGCGGATAGTTACTCGTATGCAATCATGGGTTATAGGGACAAGTAGCTCACAGCATCCTCTATCCATATTGCATCATCTCTGAACTCCAAATAGAGGCCAAGGTGCAGCTGGAGCTCTGTCTGAGTTATCATGTCAAACATACCGTAGGCTATGTGTACTGACTGTAGCATGCTGAATTGGAGAGAATGCAGGCTCCTCTGAACTAATTACTGGATCGGTGCCCAGTGTTATAATCATTGTCCATTGTTGTAAACGCCTACAAGATCTCAAATTTCATGACATTTAATTGTCAATTGAAGATATTGCTTTCTGTCCCTTCATAAACCACTGAGGCTTAACATTTAGCCCTTCAACTGCGTCGAGTGAAATGCAACATTTCAAGCTACTGGCCTCTCTAGCAATTACGGAAAGATGGTGTTAGCGTCGCTTACACTGCCCTTAACTAAGACACTGTAGAAGAGCAATGATACTAAAGATACGCAGAACTCGGTGAATAATAGATGGACAATTTTGCAGTAAAAATTCTCTCATTTCTGTTTTCATTTCTGTGTCTGAGCCATGTTTGGGTGATCCTGGATCCACAGTTGCCTCTTCCAGCCCCTTTGCTTTCTTCAACTGGCCACCATGGATCTCGCCCTGGAACATGGCGACATATTTTCCGGCATGTGATCATGTTCGCCAATTACGTTTCTGGAATGACTGTCAGGGGTTTCATCCTTAATCGTTACAATCTGAACCAAAAAGGGGATTTACTCAGAGAGTATGGTAAAGTAGTCAGGTACGCGAGCACAGAAGTTATGTCTCACGCCGATCTTTATGTACTGTAAGCACGGGAGAGCACAATCGGTTTCATTCTCACGGGTACGAGGATGCAAGTTCAAGTGAGATTTCAGAAACGACTGGATATAGCAATTCGTTTCTCTACACTGATTATGCCGCTTTAGATAGCCAGTCGTCAACAAAATACGAGTATCAAGACTTGATATAGACTTTATTGATTATTGCAACTCTACTCATCTGTGACTACATTGCCCACAACCTTTTTCTGCCCTGTCTGCCAAGATAAACCCGTTAATCTAGGCTTATTACTTTGGGAACCTACACTATCATCGTTATAGAGAACGGAGGGTTACATTACCTGACTGTGTACTTTCAGCCCTATATCCATAATATTGAAACTTCCCTATTTTCCGGTAACCCATTGATCCATCTAATTATAGATGAGAGAGAGTATCTGGACGGTTTGAAGCCATGCGAGTTACGAATGCGTAGTTCACGAATAATTATTTTCTACATGTACCCTGGGCAACAAAAGAGATGGCTGAAGCCAGATGGAACAGATCAGACCAGTCCTCAGTATAGTGCCGTCAGGCCGTAATATCAGATGTACGCGGTAAGTACCACTATCAAACACACTTTTACGCGGTGCAAAATGTACTCTGTCTACTTCAAAAGACACAATAACAAAGAGGAATATCTTACCGTATACAGCCTCTTTTAGAGACATCTACCAAAAACATTCGGAGTCAAATTAAACTCGAAATGATCGCTTTGTTGTTCGGTCTTACCCCTGGACTAAAGCGATCGGATCTTATCTGGATTCCTTTGCATCGGATGACTGGAAGATCGTGAGAACGGACTTGTTCCAAGATTCCACAGGCCGTTGCAATTTTTTGTTTCATATGAACCCGTAGAAGTTGAGAGAATGCGGCTAGCAAGCAGAGTCTAGGATATAATTTTACTTACAAGCGTTGACGGGCGCGTCTGAGCGGCACAGCATTGCAGCCAGCAAGCGGCCCAACATTCCTCAATACCGCCGCACACGGCTCGTCCCTTTGGTAAACCTTTTTGGCCGATGAAACGCTCATGCGATTCAAGCATTTTTTCATTCCATGCTGACACTGGCCAAAAACGTATGTAAACACGATGTCGTGATGGCTGTTCAACGGTTTTATAAATATCACCGTTTAATCCTGTGATGTCCGGACCGTGGACTCATCAATGTAATCAACTGCCTGGATAAGAACCTACTCGACTGGTGTATTTCGACATGGCCGTTATCAGCAAGCTCCTGCCGGTGGCAGCCGCCTTGTTGGGCTCCGTGGATCACACGGCCGCTATGGCTGTGCGTTCGTCTGCGGACAGATGGGACGTATCCTATCGTGTCCAGATTGGCACTCGGCTTGCTCCAGTGTAAGATAACATGCCCAAGGATCCAACGGTGTGTGTTCTCAGTCTAACAGATTTGGTAGCTCGGGATTGGCTGGCAATGTTACCGCCACACATGTACACAAGCGAGAGGAGGATCATGGCCCTGACTGCGATTGCGAACTTCACGTTGTGTATGTGACCCCAGATAGTGATCAGGGGCGCTACCAAGACGGCGAAGGATCTTCAGACGCGTCTGGCAAATGGGAGAACGGTGAGAACCAGAATGGCGAACACCGCGAGGATGGGAAACACTGGGAGAATGGCGACAACCGGAAGAATGGTGAATATCGCCAGGACGGTGAATACCAGCAGGACAGTGAGGGCGAACAATACCAACAAGATGGTGAATACCAACAGGGCAGTGAGGGTGAAAAACATCAACAGGACGGTGAATATCAGCAGGATAGTGAGGGTGGACAATACCAGCAGGACAGTGAGGGTGGACAATACCAACAGGACGGTGAATACCAAGAGGATGGTCAACTCCGTAAGGGTAACCGCTACCAGCAGGGTGGTGATTACCAAGAGGATGGTCAATCCAGTGGGGGTAGCCGATACCAACAGGGTGGTGAATACCAACAGGATGGTCAACTCCGTGATGGTGATCGATACCAACAAGATGGGGAATACCAACAAGATGGGGAATACCAACAAGATGGGGAATACCAACAAGATGGGGAATACCAACAAGATGGGGAATACCAACA
>PNRQ01000425.1:0-10747 GCA_003439915.1 Trichoderma atrobrunneum | reverse complement strand
GACCTCGCGCGAGCGGGTGCCCTCTGGGTCGCGGGCGTCGAGGACGTACAGCACGACGTCGGCTTCCTCGACGACCTGCTTGAAGACCTTGTCAAAGGTTTTTCTTGACGAAGCCTGGCCAATGGAAACATGTGCGCCGTCGTCAGAAGCATCGCTGTCGCTCTCCTCGTCATCGTCGTCATCCATGTCGTCGTCGCTGGCGGCAAGAGACTTGTCGTACTTTTCCGCAGCAGCACGAGCACTGGCAATCAGCGCCGCCATGGGGTTAGACTCGTCGACATCCTCGTCAAAGTCGCCGTCCTCATCCATCTGGTCATCACCAGCCTCGTTGACGTCGTCCATGGCATTCTCGTCCTTGTTCTCAGCGCCGCCAGTCTTGGCAGCCTTGGCCAGCTCTTTTCTCCTCTGAGCCTCCTCGGCCTTCTTTGCGCGCTTCTGCTCAATCTCCTCCAGAATCTTCTCCTTGTAGGGGAACAGGTTGGGAATGCCGGGGTCCTTCTTCAGCTTGGATCGCCATTCTGGGTTCTTCTTGGCGAACTTGCGATCCTTTCTCTGCTTCGCCGCTGAGGCCTTCTGGATCTTGTTGCGAAGGCGGGTTGTTGTCCGCTTGGACTTGGGTTCTGCGCCATGGGTTAGCAGGCAAAGGAAAGATGACGGGACACCCCAAGACTAAGAGCGAATCTGGGTTTGGGTTGAGTTATTGCCATTCTGGATCAAAACATACTCTTGGGCTTGTTAATTGAACCTGCCATTGTGATTTGTCGTTGTCAATCGTAGATTTCTCTTGATAACGACCTGCGGCGTGCCTCCAACTGTGGTTGCCGTGCTAAGAAAAAAAATTAAGTGGGATAGCAATTCTGCCGGCGGCGCTCCACACCGCCTTGCTATCGGCCCCATCTGTTTTTGCAGATACTCGAGATGTTAGTAAGCTTTTCTCTCAAGTAATAGGCTGAGGTACCCTTTGCCGTATTTCATGGGTGAAAGATACATGGCAGCGTAGTATTGGCACTTCTCCGCAATGCGAAGAGCCCAATTAGGCGGATGTTCGACGTGGGTTTCCTTTTCCTGTCGAGCAAATCGACCTAACGGCCCTTTGATGCCCACTTCCGATCTCGGGTGAGGCAGTCAAACCCGAGATGCGAGATGCTAGCCCTGGATATCCTTGTTGTCGTACCCAAAAGATTGATGGTCGTAATGGCTCATAATGAGAATCCCCCACCTGTAGGCGAAAAGTGCAGCCAATATGAAGGATAGACTACAACTATATATAAGACGGGTGTGGTGTTGATGCATGTTAAGCCCCTCTCGTCCTTGTTGCTTCACTTTGCATGTCAACTGAGCAGAGTTCTAACTTCCATATCTACACCAACAAGAAACAATGGGTTCGATTAACACGCTTTCCCTGGCCCTTTCTGAAGCCAAGGCCCGCTACGTAACCCAAAATGTCAAATCCAAGGCATTCCATGAACAAGCCACTAAGTCATTCCCTGGAGGCAATACCAGGACGGTGCTTCATACCGATCCCTTCCCCATCTGCATGAAGTCTGGCCAAGGCTATCAACTCACGTCTGAGGATGGGACTACGTAGGTTGACATGATTCTATATTCCGGCTTCTTGTCTTGTTAACTCAACCTTCAACAGCTACACAGATCTTACATGCGAATTCACGGCAGCGCTCTATGGCCACTCTAACCCTGTGATTCTCGATGCCGTGCGCAATGTCCTCAAGACCGTGGGCATGAATGTTGGTGCAACGACATCTCAGGAGCAATTGTTTGCTCGAGAAATGTGCCAGCGCTTTGGACTTGAACGAGTGCGCTTCACCAACTCCGGCACTGAAGCCAATCTCCATGCTCTGGCCGCTGCGAGGAAGTTCACCAACAAAAGAAAGGTAGTTGTGTTTAACAGAGGCTACCATGGAGGAGTGTTGGGCTTCAAAGACGGGAAGCCAGCGCCTAACAATGTTGACCCGAATGATTGGATCATCGTCAAGTACAACGATGTCGATGCTGCCACCAAGGCAATTCAGAGTGAGGGAGTGGCTGCCGTCTTATTGGAAGGCATGCAAGGGAATGGAGGATGTATTCTTGGAACCAAAGAGTTCCTGACTGGTATCCAAGACGCTGCTACAAAGGTGAGGAGACACAGAAATTTCACCTACTTATTCTGCATGTATGCTCACTCACATCTCATATAGGCCGGCGTGGTGTTCATCCTCGACGAGGTCATGACTTCTAGAATATCAGCTTCTGGCTATGCAGGTCTGCGGGGAATCAAGCCCGATCTCAAGACGTTTGGCAAGTATCTCGGCGGTGGCCTCGCTTTTGGCGCCCTGGGCGGAAGAGCCGACATCATGGCAGCCTTCGACCCGAGACTCGCCACCTCGATCTCGCATTCTGGCACCTTTAACAACAACACGCTCGTGACGCATGCCGGCTATGCGGGCCTCAGCAAGATCTACACTGCCGACGTAGCGGACAAGTTTACCGAAATGGGCTCGGCGTTCCTATCCAGGCTTCAGGAGGCAGTTAAAGGAACAAGGATGACTTTCACGGGAATCGGGTCTATCCTGTGCTCTCATTTCATCGAAGGAGATGTAGAAGTGAATGAAATTGCTAGTGGAGACGATGTTCAAGAAAACGAGGTGCTCAAGGAGTTGTTTTGGTTTGAGATGCTGGAGCAGCGATTCTGGGTTACTCGCAGGGGCTTCATCGCGCTGATCCTGGAGACGCCGCAGTCGGAGCTGGACAGATTTGTAGATGCCGTGAAGGCGTTTGTGTCAAAGCACAACGACATATTGGCGCTTTGAAGCGATGAAAGGCCAACAAAGATATGTTAGTAGTAGCTGGTTCAATAGGTATAGTAGATTGTTTAAGTACTCCCGATTATCAGTGTGGCAGCACACATGCCCCCTGATTGGCTAGCCTTATCTACTAGTAGTTACATAATCCATCCATCATCAGCCTTGTCCACCTTGTAACTTTTGCCATCGATTCTCGTAGCTCTGCATCACACGCGCTTCTTTTTCTTTTCTAACACCAACTCCCACCACCAAACCCCCCTCTCACAAATCATCGCATACCCTAGAATTCCCATAGACCCGTATCAATGGACTACCAAAACCGCGCAGGCTCCAAATTCGGCGGCGGCGGTGTCGCCTCGCACTCCGCCACCAAACGCCGACCGCCGCGAACGCCTCCGCAAGCTCGCCCTCGAGACAATCGACCTCGACAAGGACCCCTACTTCTTCAAGAACCAACGTCGGCTCCTTCGAGTGCCGCCTCTGCCTGACCGTCCACCAAAACGACGGCTCCTACCTCGCCCACACCCAGGGGAAAAAACACCAGACCAACCTCGCCCGCCGCGCCGCCCGCGAGCAGAAGGAGGGCAAGCAGAACATCGACCCGGCCACGGGCCTGCCCGCCAGCGTCGCCGCCGGCCTCAACGCGCGCCGTAATGTTGTCAAGATTGGCCGCCCGGGGTACAAGATTACAAAGATCCGCGACCCCGTGACGCGACAGCAGGGACTGCTCTTTCAGCTGGAGTATCCGGATGCCACGCCTGAGTTGGCGCCCAAGTGGCAGGTCATGAACGCTTTCACGCAGCGCGCCGAGGAGCCCGACAAGAACTTTCAGTACTTGGTTGTTGCCGCCGAGCCGTACGAGAGTGTGGGATTCAAGATTCCTGCGCGAGAGCTGGATAAGCGAGAGGATAAGCAGTTTTGCTTCTGGGACCCGGACTCTAAGGAGTATTGGATTCAAGTCATGTTCATGACGGAACGTGAGGAGCGCTTTAATGCTGCTCCTGGTTTGACGGCTAGGAGATGAATTGTTTGACAAGGGAGGAGGCACCAGAAGATAATAATCGTCAGGCTCTGTGGAGATGCTGTCTGATGATTGCCAGAGCTACGGCTTTTGATACCCAAGAAGGACGGAAAGACCTTTGTTCAGCCCCGTCTTTGGTGGCGCTCACAGCGCGAACGCGGTGGAATATTTAAGCAGGCAACGATATCACAACTCATGGGGTAAGAGGCTGTCCGTTGGCTCAATACCAGCGTTCATTTTTGGCTGACTTGCAACTAGCTGTTTGGCTCAACAGTCGACTTGACCTTAGAATGAGTGAGGGCGAAACAGCACAAAGTGTCTAAGTGTGGACACAAGCCATCTTTAGCACAATCAAGGTTGCGAATGTTGGGTTAGAATAATGAAACACAAACATGTATATGTACACAATAAATCGGAAATTGGATTTACGGGACCTTTATACACATCACTTATTTCAAATCATATCCTACTGCAATACCAATAAAGTTTCTTTCGCAACTGATATATCCACGGTCTTAGACTAACGCATGCGTATGGGAAAAATGAAAAGCATCTTTCAGCAATATGAACAAGGGGATGTCAAGCACGATTTTTTCCATGCCCAGTATAATGCATTTCAATAAACGACAATGTACCATTTTGGTTCTGATGCAGATTGCTCCCCGTATCTTGGCCAGCCGATTAAGCATAGACCCCCCCTCTCCCCTTCCAAATGTCAACGTCTCCATCATCTAATCGCAGCTCTAATTCGCTTCGAATTCAAAATCTCTACTGCATATGCCCGCTTCATCTTCTGGAACAACAAAATCCTTCTATCGGAAGTTGTTATCGAACCGCTTGAAGGTGTAGCCGATGAAAGGAAGGCTCATCTCGGGAGACTCCTCAGGTGCCTGGCCGTTGCGGTTCTGGATGGCCTGGGCCTTGAGCAGAGTCGCATTGTCAGTCTGGTCAATCTCATCGGTGGGGAAGTAAGTGGTATCGATGTTGGACGTCAGCCGGGGCTCGAAAGGAGCGCGGATGCGGCGCAGGCTGTCAAAGTCGACTCCACGGAAGAATGCGTGGCTCTTGATTTCATGAGCACCTCCCCGTCCAAGTCGGTTCTCGGTGTTGCAGACCATGCTATAAAGTAGATAAGGTTAGCTGCCAAGTATTCCTAAAAAGAGAGATGTATCTTTCAGGGATATCGTACCTTCGAATCAAGTTCTCCGCCTCGGCACCCAGCGTAATGTCATCAGGGAAGTACAGGGTTTGTCTCCAGTTGACAATCTTGCGGTAAGTATCGTGGCTGTCTTCAGCACAGAAAGGCGGCCAGCCCACCAAGCACTCGAACATGATGGTACCCAACGACCACCAATCGCAGTCAAAGGTGTAGCCATGGCCTGTGAAGATCTCGGGGGCGATGTAGTCTGGCGTACCGACGGTGGAGTAAGCCATCAACCGTCTAGATCGTCTCCAGTCGTTAATCTGAGATCGGTTGCTGACTGTGAGGTTAATCTGGTCTATGGCAACTGAAGTTCGGTCACGGGGGCGGTTGGAGCGGCCTTGCAGAAGCTGCTGGTAGTAGTTGTTATCGTGCAGACGGTGGAATCCCGTGGAGAGACCAAAGTCAGTCAGCTTGACGTGACCACCACGGTCCAACAGGATGTTGTCGGGCTTGATGTCACTGTTTCCCACCAAAAATCAGTCATTAACTCGCGTTGATAACTAGAGATGCAACAATCAAAACATACCGGTGGATAAAGCCAAGCTTGTGGACGGCCTCAATGGCCAAGACAATCTCAGCAATGTAAAATCGCGTAATGTCTTCTGAGAAGATTTCATACTTGATGAGCATGGTCATTAAATCTCCACCCGGCAAAAACTCCATGAGCATGTAGAGGAAGTACGCGTCCTGGAAGGTGGTGTAGAGCTTGACAACCCAGGGGCTGTCAGACTCGGCCAGGATATCACGTTCTGAGCGGACGTGGGCCAGCTGGTCCTTCTTGAACATTTCAGTCTTGATCAGAGACTTCATGGCGTAGACCTTGCCGTCTCCCTTCTTCTGCACCAACTTGACCTCACCGAAAGCACCCTTTCCGATGATCTTGACAGTGTTGTAGTTTTCGGGCTTGTCCTTTGTACGCAAGAATCGCAGGTATTGGCCTTCCTTCCGGCCAGCGGTCGACCACAGCTGCTCCCTTCTAGTTGAGCTCTGTTGGGGGTCTTGCAGCTTCTGCTCCAACTCATTCTGTCTGTTGTTGTGTTTCACATGTTAGTAAATCGATGAATTATTGATACAGAGTGATAAGGGGTTGATTTAGGCTTGGAAAGAGATATATGATGATGGATATTCGTAACTGTCGTTCGTACCTTTGATTACGCTCGCGAGCTCGCTTGACGCTGTCTTTGAAGAAGTCCGCAGCTAGCTGTGAACACTTCTTCTGGTTGCTATTGGCATTTGTGCCGTATTTATCAGGGTTCCTCTCGGGGATAGGCTGGAACTCGGGCGACGAGACAACGCCCGAGTTGGGCAAAGGAGGCGCGTAGTTGCCATAGCTGGCCTGCTGCCCTGAGCCGCCAGCTGTTCGCGGACGGCCTGACGACGGCCCTCGACCAGCATATTGACCTCCCCTCGCGGCACCGCCGCCTAGGTTCTGGTGGGAGAACTGGTGAGCCAAACCAGTGTTTGGGTCGTTGGTGCCGGGCGCGCCAGACTGCGGGGGATAGCCGGCGTTGGGATAGTCGCTGGTGACGGCCTGGCCAGGATACTGCTGCTGGCCATACTGGTTCTGCTGAAAGTAGCCCTGCTGGGGAGGGTAGCCGGCACCGTACTGCTGCTGGGAGGACTGCATGCTGCCAGACTGGCCCTGAAAGACGGGCTGGGGAAAGGTTGAAGGAGTCGTTGGAAAGGTCCGATCGTTGGCAGCCGGCCGTTGGTTGTCAAAGTTCAAGTGCAGACGATTGGAATCCATATCCACGCCGATAAGACAAGACAATCGATCTCAGGTAATAATCAGCTGTATGCGAGCCTGACGGCCTGAGGGGTCGTCTGGTCGGAAAGGGGGAGAGAGACGCTGGAGATGGAGCCCTGACTGGCCAATTCGAAGCGAGAGTTGCTCCGCTGCAGCGCAAGGCGGGCTGGCCCAGTTTTTAGAGGAGCAAGGCAAGGACCTGGCTTGCTGATTGGGGCCTGAGCTTTGGAGTTGGCGTCTTTGCAGTTTGAAGAAGCTCCAGTCAAGACCCTTTGACGATGGTTTGGCTTTGGCTTTTGGGCTCAAGGGGAAAATGGGGGGCGGTCAACCAGACCTCAAACTGCTAGGTAGAGGCGCCAAAGACAATGGGCGGGGTGATGAATACTCGAGAGGTACCTGCCTGCGGTGCGCCAGATGGGCGTGGGCGCGTCACAGGTGGCAATAAGCCCAGGTATCTTCCAGGTTCCAGGGGGCTTGCTGGTGGGCACAGCGGTTGGTAGGCCGCTAAATTGTTCTGGTCGGGGCCTAGACACGTTTGATGCTAGACTGCCTGATCTTAGCTTCTGAAGCTGTTCTATTTTTCTGGATTGGTGCTTGAGTCGGGAGATGGAAAGGCTTCAATCGATATTGAACAGCAGTAAAGTATAAAACTTGGCCGAGAATCCTTGATCACTTGGATAGAAAGTGATCGTTTGGTGTAAACAAGCACGGCTTGTGTGAGATGGGTAGATGGCGGCAACAACACCGCCAAGCATTTTAGATCAAATGCCAATTTCAACTCTTATTGACTCTATATGTGGGCAGTATTAGTTATGACAGTTGACATCTTCAATTAGAAGCGAGCACGGCAATTTCAATTGCTTCCTTCTACCAGCAGCATATTGCAAAGCATTCTTCGTACAGCCTTTACCAGCCCTTCTGTCCCATCGAGATGTTCCCCACCGGCACTTGTGCCGTTTCCATCTCAGGGGTCCAGCCGCTCCGTCTTGTACGGAATATATTACCCATCCGTCTTATCTCTGCTGTGCTTGGAGATCTAAATTCACATGCCAGGAGTATTAGTTGCTAGATCCCTGGCAATCCATCTTCCTAGCCAAGGACTCCGTAGCATTGACTAGATCTCAGGTTGACCTGCAACACTAGTATTTACACAATCAGCCCATCCTTGATACATGTTCTCACGGTGGAATTTCAGGCCTTGCTCCAACACACGCTCTATGCACCGCAATAGCACGTGTATACAAAATCAAGTAGGATATAAAGACCCCCGTACCGTCTCCTGCAGGGTCCGTTTAAATAAGCCGACTTGTCGTCCCGGTGAGCGACGGGCAGACCCCTGTTCTCCTACGGACAAGGCATCCTTCACCTCAATAATTCATGTTACAAAGGCGAGATTATCAAATTACTGCATCTCAAGTGTTATATGCTCATTTCTCTATCACCCCAACGAAAATCCTTCATACAAGGCATTTTGACGAAATAATCACGAATCACGATGACTATAATACCTGTTGCAGGTAATTTTGACACAAAACATGGTACATGCATGTAGAACTTGCCTTTGCCTGCTGATCATGGAGACACAGTCTGCAATCAACTGCAGGTTTCCTCAAATCCCAATTGCAATAGCCAAGAATAATACAAACAATTACATTATAAAGCATTAGCTATTATTGACAAAATTTATTCATTTCTAGGTGGGAAAGTGTTGAATTATTGCTTGCACCATGACCCAAGTACAGATGCACCATCGGGTCTGCCCATTTTAGCAGCAAACCGAGGCCCTTATCGTGTCCCGCATCCTTATCGCATCCGATTTTTTCCAACCTCATGACAGCATAACTCATCGATAGCTGCTCAACGTAGCTCGCCCGCAAGCAATGCAAAAGCATACTTAGGCCACCATTTCCTTTCCCTCTTTTCCCATTATCTCACCAAAGGATAGCACACAAGCAGGGCCGCACGCATTTCACCATGGCCGACGCCAATCCCAATCCCTCGACCCCGCCAGCCTCGGGCTCAGGCGCTTCAAAACCTCCTCGTCCGCGCAATCCCGTCTTCAAGATGATGGGTCTCCCGGCCCTCCCTCGCAAGCTCCCCTCCCGCAATTGGCTCATCTTCTGGGCCGTCTCCTCCTCCATCGCCGGCGCAATCATCTACGACAAGCGCGAAAAGAATCGCGCAACAGCGAAATGGCGCCGAGCTGTTGCGCCCCTCTCCAAAGAGCTGCTCCCCAGTGCAAGCCAGCTGCCCCGCAAACTTACCGTTTACCTGGAAGCCCCTCCTGGAGATGGCCTGCGCACGGCTCAGGATCACTTCATCGAATATGTTAAGCCTATTCTAGCGGCCTCGGGTCTCGACTGGGAGTTTGTCCAGGGCCGGCAGCAGGGCGACGTGCGAGCGGCCGTGGCCGAGAAGATTAGGCGATCCAGAAAGGCCACCGAGCGGCCGGGCGAAGAGTTGCCGCAAACTGATGAAGCCATTGTGGAACAGCAGAGGAAGAAGATAGGGCTACCAGACTACGAAGGCATCAAGGGTGATATCGTCATTGGTCGACACACTTGGAAAGAGTATGTTCGAGGACTACACGAGGGATGGCTCGGTCCCCTCGACGCACCGCCATTGCCAGTCGTCGAAACTCTCGATGACAAGCCCGAACCCGAAACCCCATCCACAGAAGGCGAAGGTGACAAGAAGCCCGAGGACAAGAAGCCAGAAGAAGAAGAAAAGAAGGACAAGGACAAGCGACCACCGCAGCCTCGCCCTCACAACTCACCCGACGACTATCCCTCCGCAGCTCTCCCAGCCAGCATCCCTGCTGAATTCTCCCCCTCTACCCCCATCGCCTTCCCCCACCGCATCGGCTTCCGTCACACCTTTGTCCGTCTTGGCCGCTTCCTGACCCGCCGTCACCTGGCAGATGACATTGGCCGAGAGGTCGCCGCAGTGTGTTTCGCCGCCGCGCGAGACTGGCGTGAGGTCGACGGTCAGTACGAGCAGCAACTCGTCTTGAAGCAGGAAGAAGATGACTGGCCCAAGTTTGTCTGGAAGGACGAGCCCGAGCCCACCGACGAGGCGGAAAAGGCCAAAAAGGCCGCCGAGCCGCCCAAGGAGAAGATCTGGGCCTCGCCTCTGGTAGTCGACTCGCGCATTGTGGAACGAATGCGCCGCTTCGAGATTCAGCCCGAGGACGAGGCGAGCGCGCAGAAGATTGTCGTTCCGGAGGCGGAGATTGAGGGCTGGATCAAGCGCAGCCTGAGGAGTTTGTATCACTGGGGCGCCAGCTCTTTCGCCAGCAAGCCCACAGGCCCTAATGTGGGAAACTTGGATGATGATTGAAGCGAGGGTGTTGAAAAAACAAAGACAAAGCAAACTAATCTTGCAAAAATAGGAGGACCCCAACGATGTGATGTGCACATGACGGGATGGAAGTGTCATGTTTTATTATTCTTGTATCAACAACGGAGCATGTGCTTGTATGACTACTGTATGTATGCGAGGAGTGAACTAATTGTACATCGGGCATGAAGGAACAAAAACCCACTCACAAAAAACGACCGAGAGCGAGCTATGGATGGATGAATGGATGGATTGGTTATGATAGAGGGCGTATATACACATTATCTAGCTTTGCAGCTGTATTAATTCGCAACCACCACACTTACAGTTCTCCTCTTCCCAATCGAGGCTCGTTCACGCTTCTCCTCCCATCGTGTCATTCGTCGTCGCTGTCCGAATCATATGCCACCAGCCCCAAGTTCGCCTTCTTCTCTTCCTTAGGAGGCTCCCTCTCCTTTTCTTTCTCCTTCTCCTTCTCCTTCTCCTTCTCACCCTCACTCTCACCCTTCTTCTTCCCATCATCACCATCACCCTTATCAACCCCCCAACCTCATCCTTCCCACCCCCTCTATCACCACCACCAACAGCCTTCTTCTTCACCCCCAACACCTCCCTCTCATGCCTCTTCCTCT
>PNRQ01000424.1:0-10816 GCA_003439915.1 Trichoderma atrobrunneum | reverse complement strand
GAGAGAGAGAGAGAGAGAGAGAGAGAGAGTCATGGACGTTTTGTTGGTGTCTTTTCTTTCTGCCGCATTGGAGAGTGGTCGTGATGATGATGGGCCAAGACACGGGCTGCATACGGCCATGTGACGATGGTGGTGAGACATTTGGCGATGGAGGAGCATTGATTGCTGCCGCAATACGGAGGGCTGGGCAAGGATGCTTCATGCGGTAAATTAGACCCCGAGTGTCTGGGTCTGGCTGCACATGAAGTCGGGGTCACGGGAGGTGAGCTCGCCGGCTGGTGTTCCCGTCTTTTGTTGGCGTTGTTGGGTTGATGTGACCTGTCACAAACTCTCAACTCCGCAACGGAATGGGCTCCGTAGTGAGGTATGAGCATTACCACTCGTACAGTATGAGTAGTATTACCATGTTCCGTGGAGGAGCAAGTGTTTAAGTTAGCTTCTGCTTTGGTCTGTCGGAGAAAAGAACATTAGCTTTCTCCATCAGTGCGCTTGTGACTGGATTTGCCTTTTGCTCAGGCTATCTGTAGTCGGAAAACTTCAAGTCTCGTACGGCAGTGGACGACTCGACAAAGTCCAGAGAGAACATGAAGCCAGCCGGGTCCTAAGGATCCGGTCCCTTCCCTCCCCCTCCCAGAAAGAAGAAGAAGAAGAAGCGAATTACCCATCGTTTCGGATTCCGCATGGCTGCCTTGCAGGGGGCGGCTGAAACCCGGCATCCAGTTTCTCGGTGCCGGGGATCTTTTCCTTTTTTTTTGGATCAATACTAGTAGTATTTGTCTAGCTGCTGCTGAGGAGACAAAATAAGTAAGAGAAGCGCCTCTTTATTTCGGTTGATACGAGCTGGTGATCGGCTGTCGGTAGTTTGGCGGCAGGGTTGCGAGGTTGTGAGGTTGCAGCAGAGCGATTGATGCTGGTCGAAGCGGCATCTTGGGGTGCTCATTGGCTGACCGGGTTCCAGAGAAGAGTGAATTTGAGATTTGATGAGCTGGGCGGGTCCGGGAACGGTGGCCGGCCGGGGATCCACCGGCTTGTGGTGTTTTCAAGTTTCTTGCTGGTTTGGCAGCGAGAATCAATGCAAATACTACTAGTATATGGTGAGGTGGTATCGTGCTGTAGCAGGAATGACGAGTAACAAAACAAACTATTACTACCTAGTAACTACCACTGCGGTAGATTAGGTACGAGTGGTGAGGTGAGACATCTGGAAGAGGCTTGAAGGTCTACCTGGCAGTATTACGGAACTATGCTGTAAGCAGACTTGGTCGGGCTGGTGGAATTAAAGCCAGAGGCCAGCTGGTGCTGTAGATGTAGATGTAGAGCATTGAAGTATTAACCCGTACCCCCATAGGTACCTTCAATGCAGGCCTCATAGGGAGCACGGATGCATATATGTCCTGTTCTCTCTGGCTTTGTAGGTATTTGCCCCGTTCTCGGTGTCGATGGAGTGGCCCGTCGCATAGCCCTAACTTCACAAACCAGAGTTGAGCTTCGAATAGTCTTGATCGATGTTGCTGATCGTCATTGTTGTATATGTAGTAGTGTAAAGTATAATATTGATCCAAGCACAAATAGAGGCAAGCTACCAGGCAAAGAGAGTTCAATCGGCTTACGTCTTGCAGTCTTCGAAAAGCAATTGATGGATCTTTACACCCTCCCATTCCTCGTCTCTTCTCCTCTATTAAACGAGAAGAAAACCCCTCAATGCGGGCTGTGATTGTTGCACTCGTCATTGATCTGAGTACTACCCGTACTGCTCTACTGTACTGTACGCAGGCTGCAAGTATCGCCATTTTGGTCAGATTGGGCGCACTTGGTACATACATAATGCCTGTCGCTCGGTGCAAGTTAGCGCCACGCTTCTCAGCATTTAATCTTAGCAGGGCCTAGCAGGGGCCTAACTGAAGCCCGCGGAAGGCGGTCCGCACACAAACTAGGGCGAGCCAACCAGCTGGATTCGAGGCTTGAGAGGTAGAGGTACCTTTGCATTGTACGAGGCGTCTGCGTAATATAAAGTACTCTTCTGTGCCGAGCTTGCTGATGCTGGCGCTACTGTAGAAGGTTCAGGTTGTCAATGGTGCTGCCACTTTTGCGGTGTTAGCCGATGGCTGTTTTGGCCCGCCCTGCGACGTGGGTGCTGTTGAGCGCCATTAGAGAGAGACTGGAGGCTCAAAGTCGGGTCAAGTATTACAGTACGCTTCATCAATGCAAAATTGCGATAAACTCTATCGACAACAGGATTTGAAGAATATTTCGTATCCATGGGCGGTGACGTATGTATGTGCATATGCACTTCACATGTCAGAACTGGAAGATCAATGCTGCAAACAGCAGCCGCTGTGCGGAGAGACACGACTTACAAGGCTCCTATCCGCTGCCAATGTCGGAAACAGCCCTTGGCAGTGCCGATCTTGGAGACACGAAACCTCTTGGTTGACGTGCATTGACGTCGAGCGAGCACATGCGCAGGTACATGCGCAGGTACGGCACATGTGCATACAGCAAGACTATTACGAATACACGTATTGATGTGGACGTACTCGTAGGTATTAGTTGATATTGATGGATCAAATATGATGAGTATCGCAGCACGTCCGTCCCGGGTTCCTGGACCCGTATTGGCCTCCCCCTTGCTGTGGCGTTCTCTTCCCTTTCTCCCCGGGCTGCATCAGTGAAGCTTCAATGCATTGATGCCATACATACGAGTAGGTACTCCGTACGTACAGAGTAATCGCCAGGCACACTCGTACATGCGACTTGTAACATGTAGGTACTCCTGCAAATGCTACCGTGAGGCGGCATCTCATCCTCGCATCGCTTCACATTTCAAGGGGTGCATGGCAAGCCCCCGCTCTTTTTCTTCACGCCGCCAGGGGCTTCGACCGCTGGAATGCCAGCGCCAGCCACTAAATGCCCTATGGGCCAGGGTCGGCTACTCCCCTGAGGGGGCGCGTCCTTACAGGTACAAGGACCCAAATACCCACTAAGATTTGATGGCGCGCTGCCAGCTGCCAGCCCTCGACGATTTGCTCCGTTCTGGTTTGATTTGACTCCCCTCGGCCTCCCGTCAAATTCTCTCCCCCAGAAGCCGGCCCTCACGAGGCACGGCCAGCCCCAGGGCAAACCATCTGTCTGTGCCATCCCAGACCCAGAAGCAGTCCAGACACAGACACAAGGCACAGACATAGACAGGCGCCGGCTTGATCGCACCCCTGCTAGTTCTTTCTCTCCTCTGCCGCTGCCGCTGCCGCTGCCATGCCTGTCCGCGACTGTCTTGCGCTGTGCCGTAGCTTCGCAAAGTTTTGACACTTTCTCACCTCAACTTGCCCATCGAATTGCCGCGCGAGACGCCTCGATACCGCCGCTGTGACTACTACCAGCAAGAACCTCACATACGATACAGTACAATACGACACGACACGACACGACACGACACGACACGACACGCTCCTCGATCCGACCTGACACGATACCGTACAGTGCAAGCGATTCTCTCGATTCGATCGATACCAGTCACTGAACGCAGAGTGGTACGGGCTCGGCGGCTGTCCACTTCTTGAACCATTCTCTGTTGTGTGCCTGCATGGCGTCAGTTGGTAAGTATAGCATGCCTCGCTCGTTCGCTCTGTCCACCAGCATCTGCATTTGCTTGTCTCGGCCTACTCGGCCTCAGCCTTGTCGCGCATTTGTTTCCATCACAAACCGCACACTTTACTCCTATTCCGCCAACCCATGCCGGGGCTGAAGCCCGTCGTTGCCGTGCCGTCTGCCATCGCGACACCTTGGCTTCCGGCTGCTTTCCCCTCGAGATCTGTCTCCTTTCTAGAGTACAGCCGCTGACCCTCTTCTTTTCAATGGCCCTCCAGAAGCGCTATCCTTGAGCAACACGAGCTCCGTCCCATCATAACATTGGATGGGCCATGGATGCTGCCGAGCCTCCTCTTGTGGCGGCGCGGCCATCCCACGCATTGAGATCGAAGCCTTCGATGAAACGGCGAAAGGCACCACCACTCAGAACCATACAAACCGCAGCTCAGGGCGCTGGAGCACCAAAAGATGACGCCATTGGCCGGATACAACCCTCCGGGGACCTCGTGGATGCAAAGGCAGCATCACCACCAAAGCCACTGGGCAAGGTAACCCGCAAAGTGTCGGCTACTGGCCGGCCAATTGTGCCCTTGACTGAGCAGAAATCTATCAGCAGAAGCAGAACACTCTCGATAGGGAAGCGAGATGAAGAGCGTGACCGGTGGGATGTAGCGCCAGATGACGCCTCGGCTGGCCGCGAAGGGCGTCAGTTTACCGTTGCCAATGTCGGGAATAATGGCAAACTATTTTTGAGGTACGCATGCGGGCTCGTTTCAACACGTCAAAAACTTCCATTTGCTAATATTTCCTCCAGACCCTCTGTCCGCCGTGGAAACAAGAGATATCCCCAACCCAATTTCACCTTCCCCATAACGCCGCCTGGGACTGCCGGCTTAGAGGGTGCATATCCAGAGAATAGTGACGAACCCCCCAGCTTGACAGCGGACCATCATGAGAACCAATTCACGCCTACACCGAGAACATCCATCATCCCTCCCGCCTACGCCCCAGATCTCAGCAATCTTACGTCGCAGCACCGCAGGGCTGTGTCGGACGGTACGATTCGCGACTTCAATTCGCCCACTGCTACGGATACGGATGGATATAGAATTGTCATCACAAAGCCAGCACACGGAGATGATCATCGACCCAAGACGACCGAGCATCTGGAAGACTTGGATGTTGATGGTGTACCGATGCTCAACATCAACATTCCATCTTGGAAGTTAGGGACACCACGGTTCTCTACCAGAGGCACTCTGATGCTGAGAGGCTCTTCCTACGCTCCCACCGACGATTTCCGTTCCAACAGCCGCGCATCCATGTATCATTCCTCAGAGAGAAGTCTCGGTGCGCCGCTGAGTGGCTTGAGATCCAGACGTCCTAGCCATCTTGTCCCTCCAAAACTCCGCTTCCCTCGAACCTCTCATGCATCCTCGCAAGCATCAACCCGACCGCCGCGCGTCGTGCCCTCTACATATGCGTCTACACACCTCATCATTGAACCCGACATGTTTGACGAACTCACCTTCAAGCCCACTTGCGACGATAAATTGATAGTACGCTACTCGCCCAGTGGATCCGTAACTGCGGCGACCCCTTCCCGACTAGTTGCTGAGATTACATCTCCAAGCTTCTTAGACTACGAGCTGATCTCGGATTTCTTCTTAACTTTCAGAGCTTTTCTCGAGCCGGATATCCTGCTGCGAATGCTCATGGCGAGGCTTCGGTGGGCTCTGGGACGAACCGACGAGATTGGCATGATTGTCCGCGTTCGAACTTTTGTCGCTATGCGACACTGGATCCTCAACTACTTTGTCGATGACTTTGTCCTGGACTACGACCTTCGTGTCATCTTCTGCATTCTGCTCAACGATCTCTTTGACGAACTGTCTCAGGAGGATGCGAGGGAGCGTAGAGTTCAACTCAAGATACTGACAGAACTCAAAAAATGTTGGCGACGGATCTGTGCCCACTACTGGGACGGCCCTGATTTCGACGATTCTCTGGGACCTGGAGCCCCGGTTGCGCCAGGAGGCATTGCTGGATATCGGGATCCCAACCTGGACCCTACCTTTTGGGAAAGGGAGGGAGTAGATCCCCCCCAGTGGCATGCCGTGTCTGGCATACCCGACGGTTTAAGTGACGCTCCAAACTCGAGCACTGAGGATGTCCCCACGACGGCCCGTTTCGGAGACTTTACTGTATCGGATCATCGCCCAGGAACCCCCGAACATCAGATAATCACCACTACTATGGTGAGCAACGGGCCCGCTTCGCCGCTCAGCATCGCCAGCATGGACATTGTGTCTTGTTCATTCCCCACCAAGAACGTGAGATCACTAAATCCCAACTCTAGCCAGCCGCTGGCAGCTCACCCTGTTTACTCGACGTCTCCCATCTTGCCGCCGGGAGCTATAGCAACAACTCCCAAGGCGCTTGCTGGCAAACGTGTTCGACCGGCTCAAAGTCATGGACGTAACAACAGCGCCACCGACTCCATAGGGGCCCCTAGCTCGGGTCATTCCTCGTCGCAGGACGTTGATTTGCATATGATATTGCAGTCTGCGGGAAATCTCGTTCGAGGCAACATTCTCCCACCAGGTCAACCGTTTGTCGACATTGAGTCTGGTACCCCCACTGGCGACAACAGGCAGACTACCATCTTTCAGCCCGTATCCCGCAATGCTACCAAAGACCGGATCTTTGGCGTCGCCATGTCTGGATCCGGAATGAAGAAGTTCTTGGGCGGTGTTCGACGCGCCTTGAACAACCGAGGGCAGTGGTCGTCCGGATCACACACAAGTTTGCCTGCCGTCGCCTCCTTGAGTGCTCACACCGTCAGTATCGACCAGCTACCTGGGACAGCCATCATCACGCAGGGTGGCTACGCCCAGACAACTAGTCGTCCCCAGGTGAGGATTGACGTGCTTGGGGCCGAAGTAGCTGAAGACTTCAAGAGGGCCATCCGGGAAGAAGAGGAGGCCGCCGAAGCAGAACGCTTGGGTGTCCCGAGACCTGCTCCAACCCCTGTTTCAACCAGGCGCCGGCGGCACATGGAGTATTCAGTTGCGCATATGGAGTCAAGTACCGGCGATTATTTGCCTCAGAACCGGAGGTCCCGACCTATGAGTGACATGGGCCTCACTACTGGAAGCCAATCCATCGTCATTGTTGATGATACTGTTCCTTTCGATATGCCAGGCATACGTGACAGACTTCCCGCTGCCACTTTCAACCCCTCTGCTGGTGGATTATCGGTGGGCTCCTTTTTAACAGCTGGCGGCGATCCGACGCCCCCTACAACGCCCCCGGCGCAGCTCATGGCAGGGACACCGCGGAGATCGTCGTATCTTCTCGACCAACTCGTCGCTCTGCCTTCCGCCTCCCAGGGGGAGTCCTTGCCCCCGTTCGTCCCGGATATGGCAACATTGGGTCACACCTATAGCCAAGGGCAGTCAGATGATGCGAGCCGAGTCTCCTTTTCGACAATGCGTCGCAGCATTCAGCGCCGCCCGCCCCTCAGCCGGGGAACGCTGCGGGTACACAGGAGAAACCAATCTACGAATACTCAACAATCAAGCTACTCTTTTCGGCGCCATGCTTCGTTTGGCAGCCACCTCGAGCGACATTCTACAGCTCGGAGCTTTGATGCTACGACGGATTCTTCCCTGTTGGACAGAGAATACGAAGTTCCCGCCGTTGAGCCGCCTCGCATGCTTCGACGGCGTCCTGGTGGCTATTTGAGAGCTGCAGTCAACAACGCGGGCGGCTTGAATAATCAGCCCACAGTTCGGAAATCACATTCCGTTGACTCCTTGACAAATTACACCGATTCTGTCCGGAGCTCCTATCTCCTTGGTACTCATGCCGAGCAGGACGATGACGATCGCAGTTTCTCTCGTGTGGGAGACCACCCTCGTGAGAGACAAGAGATATTTTCCGTTGGTCAATTGACCGAGAAGCCTGCCAAGCGACACTTGTCTTTGTTTAGTACACATTCATCCAAGCCCATTATGCGTCCATCGTTTGAAATAGAAGCCCGGAAGCTGGCACAGATACCCGATGAGGACGACGGCGGAATCGAGTCTGCCTTGCTGAAGCTGGAGGGCAGATATCAGCCAAAACCAAAATCCTTTGAGCAGCTCAGACAAACAGCCATGATAGACGCAAATGAATTTGGCGGACAAGCAGTCACAGCTGATTCCTATGCCAGCGAGAACCAAAGCCAGGAGAGTGAAGCGGGTGGAATGGATGACGAATACCACTCTTGGGATAAAGGAAAGCAGCCACTGGATACTGCGCATAACCGGGATACCTTGATTGCCCATAGCAGGATAGCCACGCTTGAAACGCGCTCATTCTTGACCGCTGACTCTGACGAGTCATACTGTTCCATACCTTTGCTTGAAAGGGGTCTAACTGATGATGGTCAGAGCAATAGAGGGACATCCCAGTGGACCAATCGATCAGTTCTTCGCGGTTCATCTGACGAGGATGATGCTACAACGTCAGATCTTGTAGCTACAAGAAGTCACCATGCCTCCCACCAAGCCTCCAGCTCTCATCTCTCCTATGATTTTGTCCAAAAGACGGAGAGTATTGAGAGGGTCAAGACCCGGAAGACGGCTTCTCTCCCAGTGGCAGAAGATCAGACTTTCTTAGAAGATGCTAGCGTCGGCGGTTCAGATCTCTCTTCTGAGCTCTCCTCCTCTGAGGATGAAGGCTCGAACAATTCCCGCGAGAGAGCAGGCGTATTTTCTATATCATCACAGCCACATCCATTCGGAGATCCTATTGCGACGCCTCGGTCAAATTCTTCCTCTGCTCCTATGACACTCGCCCAAGCATTAGCGATGAGTCCGGTAATGATGAGCCCGGTGCTGACGAACACGGAGAGGACCCTGGATCTAGATCAAATATGGACCCGCACACCTCTCCCCCTCTCGCCAGAAATATTTCAAGATGGTCCCAACACAGCTGAGCATGTGCCTCCTCGCACTTCTGAAGCTCTCCCCCCACTGCCTCAACCGGAGACTCCGAATACGCTCAAGTATTCAATCCACCTGCCATTTATCCTGGCGTTTGAATCTGATATCTTGGCTCAGCAGTTCACCCTCATAGAGAAGGATGCTCTCAACGACATAGACTGGAGAGAGTTGATTGAGATGAACTGGAGAAATGCCACCAGCAACGATTCCCGCTCATGGGTTGACTTTTTGAGAAACACCAATGCCCACGGAGTCGAAGTTGTTGTTGCACGATTCAATATCATGGTCAAATGGGCCATTTCCGAGATTGTGCTAACCCAGCACATTGAAGAGCGAGCTCGATGCATCATTAAGCTCATTCACATTGCTGCACATTGCCGGCGGTATCGCAATTTCGCCACCTTGGCGCAGCTTACCATCGCATTGTCCAGTGCTGAAGTCGCCCGTCTGTCAAAGACGTGGGATTTGGTTCCAGCTCGCGACCTGAATACCCTCGGCGAACTCGAGGCCCTCGTCACCCCCTCGCGCAACTTTTATAGCCTTCGAGCTGAAATGGAGGTCGGTTCAAATGGGGGCTGCATTCCATTCGTCGGCATTTACACGCATGATCTTCTCTTCAACGCGCAACGTCCCTCAGAGATTGCCAGCTCACCAACTACTCCGCCGCTCATCAATTTTGAACGGTGCCGTATTGGCGCGGCCGTAGTCAAGACGCTGTTGAGGCTGCTGGAAGCCAGCACGCGGTACACTTTCCAACCAATCGAAGGTATCACGGAACGATGTCTCTGGATGGGCGCACTGAACGACGATGAGATTCGACGACATTCTGAGGCTCTGGAGTAAGCCCCTTTCTTCTTCCACTCAATATTCACCTTTTCCCTTCTCCTTTCCTACTTGGTGTCATGGATTTTCACCATACCGCAAGCAGACAACACTCAGCTGCATCTCCATCTCTCTCCACACACACACACACACACACATATTACTTTACCATGCTTCTCACGCGTCCCTTTTGTCTTTTTTACTTGCATGGGTATAGGAGTCACACTACGTCCGACTTGACTAGAACTTCATAATTTCCTTATCCCTATGACTTGGCTCAGTTGCAGCGGGCGCGCAACTTGAGGCAACGCATTATTTTGCGCGGCATATTACTCTTTGCTACCTTTGTCCATCTGTCTATCCTTGTTGCTTTCTTTTTATTCGTGTCTATTTCAGGGGCATTTGCCAAGACGATACCATATAACGAATGAACTTGAAAAGCAGAAAATGAGAAGAAGGAGAAAAAACAACAACCAACAGCTGGCCACTGCTGGCACCACCACGACCATTACTGCTTCTATTCAAATACTGTTACTGCACTCCTAGGCGAGATTTCTTTTCCTCTGTTGATCAGGTTGTCATTTTCTTCTCCCCTTGTCTCTTCACTTCAGTTTTTATTTGTTTCGGATGGCTTTTCTCTTTCCTTTTTTTTCGTCTTTTTTTTTCGGGCGTGGGAGTATAAAGAAGGATATAACAAATAGGGGGCTTAGATACCAATACTGGGGGCATTGTGGATAAATTTGGGTGATAGCGTATAGGACACACATATATACAGCCTTTGGAAGAGGATATATACATACCTATAATTGGCACCGAGTTCGGTTGCCCATAGAATACAAAGAAAGTTCGCTTTAAAACACACTTCGTGGCCAATTCACTCTCCTGAACTACGATCTCGTGCGATGGATATACACGTATTGCCCTAGAGAAAGGGGGCTACAGTCTAATAGCACGAGGGTGCAAACTTTGTAAAGGGGATATCTTTAAATTCTCTTTTTTCATCTTTCACCTTGGTCGGCTGTATAAAACCCTTTTAATGCACCGCAGGAAAATCAAGGAACCTTTGGGCGAGGCAACGATTAAGTCCGCCCCCAGCAGCCGCACAGGGCTTTCCCTCTTCCCTCCCTGGAAAACGAAAGGGGAGAGTATCTTTCCCTCATCAGTGCAGCCAGCTCAAGACCCAAAAGAAAAATCCGAGACCACCCGCCGTTGCAAAGCCGGAAAAAACGCCTCCCCCTTTGATCAGGTCCGCCCAGAATTACCACGCTCCGTGGAATAAAAGCTTCCCCATCGCCCCTTTTGCCCAGATAACCGCATCGCTTACCACTGGCTCTCCTTAGGAGCCTCAGCAGCAGCCCAGTCCTGAGTGCCAGAGGCAGCGGCCCAGTCCTGGCGGCACCGGCACCGGCACCGGCACC
>PNRQ01000423.1:0-11182 GCA_003439915.1 Trichoderma atrobrunneum | reverse complement strand
CGCGGGTCTGGTTCAGCCAGGAGTCGCCGCTGACGTTTCTTGTCAACCCGGGCCCGGCGGTGGTGGAGCCGTCGGCGACGAATCCGGCGGACCCGAATTATGGGATTAGATGGGCGTTTGCGGAGTTTACGTTGAATGAGGCTGAGTTGTATGTCAATGTGTCGTATGTCGACTTCTTTAGCGTGCCGGTGAGTCTGAGGTTGGAGAATGGGGCTGGGAAAGTGACGAGTGTGGAGGGCATGCCGGCGGGTGCGCTGGATGAAATTTGTGGCAAGTTGAAGGCGCAGGCGGGTGTTGATAAGGCGGGATGGGATCGACTTGTTGTTACTCAGGCTGGGGGGAGTGGACAGAACCTGCGTGCTTTGAGTCCCAACTCGGGGAGGGTCATGTTTCAGGGGTTATTCGATGGTTACTATCGCCCATATGTGGACGCCGTGTGGAAGAAGTACCAGTCGATGGATTTGGTGGTGAACATGCAGTTCGCCGACTGGGGCAACGCCGTCGGTCGTGTCGATGCCTCGGGCCAGACGCTCACCTTCTCCGGCGGCGGAGGCAGTTTTGCGAAGCCCTCGGAGGCGGACATCTTCTCGTGCGACTCTGGTCCCTTTGCGCACGGGGCGGGCGTGTCGGACAAGCAGCTCAACGTCGGGGCAAGATTGGCGGCGGCGCTGAATAGGAGTACTTTGCTGGACGCGGTGCCGCATCCGGAGGGGGAAGATGTGAGCATGTATTATAAGGAGGCGGTGACGAACCACTATGCGAGGATTTGTCATGAGGTGAGTGTTGGGGGGAGGGGGTATGCGTTTCCGTATGATGATGTTGGGGCGACGGGGGGGACGGACCAGAGCGGGTTTTTGAATGATGGGGATCCAAAGGTGTTGACGATTGGAGTTGGGGGGCCTCTTTGAGGGAGGATGGAGGAGGAGGAGGAAGAGGTGGTGGTGGTGGTGATGATATTGTATATATTGTTTGGATATTGGGATGTTGGGATGTTGGTGGACTTGTTTTATGGAAGTGAGACTTGTATATATGGGATTGGGGTACATGCTTTCTTTTGGTTATATGTTTGAGTATATGATTTCTTTCTTTATTACATTCACGAACTCGCTATACTCTATTCTAGTTCTTTATTTGCTTGAGCTCATAGATATGATAACCCTCACGACGATTCACATGTCAATTCCCACGACAACTCCCATGATACTTTATATACATCAAGACGGTACCAGCATCGTGAATGTTTATTTATAGCATTTGAAAAAGCTTTGCATAACACGGCCCCGCTGAATTAGCTCACCGTTTCTAGTCTTTCTGGAAAAAGAAGGTTGTTGGCGATCATGGCAAGCTTGGTGGATTTGGCTCTTGTTGTTAATTATAGCATCCTTAGCGGGATCCTTCTGACAGCAGCTGAAAAAAAAGGTGCAACAAAAGAGGAGATGTGGTGAGTAAGCCGGAGAGCGGATGGTCCTTGAGACGGGACGTGTGTTGCCACAAGATAAGCTTCATGTTGGGCTGTTGGTTGTGATGACTTGTTCGTATCTATCTATGTTGTGCCGTTTCTGTGTTACATCAACTCTTACGAATAGACTACTGCAAGGATAGATGGATTTGTGCAATGATATGTATGGTATGGGATGCGCTATTCAGGCAACAATACACGTTGGTTGTGCTACTCGTCCCTCACTTACACCACCAGGATCACACTAAGCGTTTACCCGTTTATTCGTATAACTTGTTGCATTCGCTTGTAACCTGTGTAAACTTTTTTCTCCATTTTCCAGGCGTCTTACCAATTACCCGGTCTCGAATCCAGTTTCCGTGCTTCCTCGCCGTTATTGCAAGGATGGCACTGCATTATCGGACTCGGAATTCAGCCCAGGTCCACCAACCACAAACCGTTGCACCCACCCTCTCTGTTGTTGGGGGCACGGGCCGCGTTCCGTCTCGCTGTTTTAAACAATGCCGATTGAGATGACATTTTGACATGGCAGGGGGAAATAGAGAGATGGGGGCGGCCGGTCGAACTGGGCCGGGGCCGGGGGTTGAGAATGGAGAAGTGACTCCGTGTCTGGGCGGATTTAGTGTTGTTGCAACATCAAATCCAGCAGTAGACAGATGCCCGTTCTGCGAGTGCTTTTCCCCCCTGCAGCACCACTGTAAGCATGTAAAGTATTTCTCTGTCCAGGTTGATTGACATGCCGGTGACATTCCCGTGCTGTAGCATGCCCTGTCAAAACGGATTGGATCGGAGTAAGCAGCCATACATTGGTTGATGCCTGCCAAGCCGGAAGCATAACGAAAACCACCTCCCTAGTACATGTTAGTTGGCCGTACGTAGCACAACGCGAGGGGCTCTCAGCGATGTTGTATTGCATTTGCATCTGATGCTACGTGGACGCTTTGGCTTTGCTCTAGATACTGCTGTATTCCTCCTCACAGTTACACGACTGTCTTGTGCTGTACAGTGCCTTTCTTTCTTTTTTCTCATCTTTTATCGCACATTTACATACTGTATGTGTTGTTAGCCCAAGGTCTGGTGTTTTGTATACTCCGTAGGTAGGATCATTTTGCTTGGTAATAGACATCCCATCCATTGCTTTTCTGCTAACGGGGTACCGCATCCCGCCTGTGGCTTCTGGGCGCCCGAGCTAGTACCTGCCTAAGCACTGCTCCAGCACTTCCCCGTCCCGCCCCCCACCAAGCACCAAGTTCGCCGGCTCGTTGATTGATTGATTGATTGATTACTGTGCAGCAACATCCATCCCATATAAGTTCAAGGTTACCGGCTAGACAATTTCCTGGGCCAAGCACAATCTCCACCTTCTCGTAACCGCAAGCTAAAGCAACCAAATTCGACTTGGTACGAGCATTAGCATTGCGAGCACTAGCACAACGGCTGACGAGCTGCAGCGGGTGACACCAGGACGTGAAGCTTCCCGGCTTTGGAGTCCACTGGCGCAGGCAGCAAAAAAGGCGCGCGACAGATTGTGAGAGAGGAGAGACAGAGACAAGAAAGAGAGAGAGACAGAGAGAGAGGAGGGGCTGAGAGTGTACTGTATGGAACAGCAGCAGCCAGGCCACGGAATTCCGGAGGCATTTTATCTTGGACCGTCGCGGTGGCATCGCGACTGAAGGCCTCGCTCGTCCTTTTGAACTTTGACTGCTGCTCCACCAACAGAACAGAGCAGAGCAGAGCAAGTGACAACACAGCAAGAGACTTGAGAGAAGAAAGAGAAAAGCAAGAAGACGAAAGTGAAAAAGATAGAGAGAGAGCATCAGCGAGAGAGACAACTGATTCAGCAGTACCGACACCATGGTCTACTGCGGCAAGCCCTCCAAGGGCTGCTCCAACTGCCGAGAGCGCAAGATCCGAGTAGGTTTGCTTCGTCTCCAGCTTCTGTCCTCTCCTCCTTGACCCTTGGAGTTTCAGCCTTTGGAGCTTCATCTTCATCAATGCAATCCAGTGTGGCGTTTCCGTATGCTTACTTACGCTTCTTCTCTTCCTCCCGCCTGTAGTGCGATCAGAAAGACCCTGGCTGCGGCCAATGCACCAAGCGCCAGATTGAATGCCCCGGCTATCGCAACATCGTCGATCTCATGTTTCGCGACGAGAGCAACCATGTGATCAAAAAGGCAACCACCGCGAAGCCGCGCATCAAGAAGCTGAAACATGGCGTCCGGGCCGCTCCGAAGCTAGACGCGGCGCCTCTACCGATAGGACCGCCACCGCCCTCTCCGTCGGCGGGTGTCCTGGTTTTGCGCGACAGCCCGCGGCCCTCAAAGGCCCTGAGCCCCTTCAAGTCTCGTCCCAAGAACGGGACTCTTCTGTCCGTGCTGCTGGCCGGCTCGGGAGACCATGGCGACGACTACGACGACTACGACTCGTGGCAGACCAACTCGTATCCCTACGAGTACGAACGCATCGTCCGTCGCGGCCATGGAGACGACGACGACGACAATGGCGATGATAGCTTCGAATATGACGACGATGACGACATGCTGGTGCACATCCCTTATGCCCCGTCCATTTCTCTCCAGGAGCGCGGCACTGCCTTCTTCTTCTCGCGCTATGTCGCCACCGACCATGGCTGCTATCAAAACTACGACTTCATCTACGACATCTGGAAGCCGCCCAACATGAACCGCGTGAGGGGCCCAGACGCACCCCCGCTTAAGAGGGCAGATGCTCTCATATCTGCCGGCATGACGGCCGTCGGCCTGGTTGGCCTGTCCAAAATCACAGGCGATCGCGAGACGATGACGCGCGCTCAGCAGAGCTATGGCACGGCTCTTCAGCTGGCCAACGCTGCTCTCCGAAACCCGGGTGAAGCTGTCGAGGATAGCACAATGCTGGGCGTCCTCATTCTTGGTACATACGAGTTCATCTCTGGGCACACGCCGCAGACGTTGCACGCTTGGCAGGAACACATTAACGGCGCCGCCACGCTTGCCACCATGAGAGGCCAAGCACAGTTTCGATCAAAGGCCGGCGTCAGAATGTTCCTCATGCTATGCCACTCCGTCCTCATCAGCTGCATCCAGAGCGGTCTGCCCATGCCAAAGTCCATTGTGGACCTGCGTAACGAGCTGAGCCATGTGGCAGACAGCAAGCGACCAGCATGGCGTGTCATTGACCCCTTATATAGGGCCCTTCAGATCCGACACGACATCAAGCACCGACGAATCACCGGTGTGGATGAAATCGTCGGCAGTCTCGTCGAGATTGAAGAGGACTTTGAAAAGCTCATCAATGGATTGCCGCCGTCCTGGCGCTATCAGAATGTCAGGTTGACCAGGTCCAACCCGGCCATCATGGGCCGTACGTGCCATGTCTATCCCGGCCTGACCCAGGCCACGGCTTGGAACGCCGTGCGGACCATGAGAATGCTCGTTCAGGAGACGATCCTGGAGCAGCTGTGCCACAGTGTCGAGGATCCCACCACTCTTCCGGTGCACCACCAGATGCTGTTGGTCAAGGCCATGAGAATGCTGCGCATGCTCGGCGAGGCTGTCGTTGGGAGCGTGCCCCAGCACTTTGGAATTGTGAGCGCTCGCGACGTCAAATACACCAAGACCAAGGAGGCTCAGCCTACCGTCACTGCCCAGAATCAGTCATCGACTATTCTGGCGACGCCGTCACTCTTGCCACCCGCCTCTGATCGAGACGAGAGCAAATCCCCCGTTCCCGCCTGGCCACGGGAGAGCGTAGCCACTCGTCCGACGCTGCTCGACCCAACGCAGTCCGAGTTAGACAATGGTCGAGGCTGCGACTCGGAGAGATTCTTGACGCTGGCTACGGCGAGTAACACCATCATCTGGCCGCTCTACACGCTCGGCCTATCGTCGTCCTGCACCCATGAAACGAGTGCCTACATTGTCGATAGACTCATGTCCATCTATCGCGAGACGGGCTTGGAGCAGGCCCGGGTTGTCGCGGGCATGATGCAGAACAAGGTCGAGTCATTGACTTGGGCCAGCATTCCTACAACCCGTTTACCGTCATTGCCTGATGACGCTCTGCCACTGGTGGTATAGATAAGTTTCTTTTCATTCTTTTACACTTCTTCTTTGACCTCTTTGGACTATGACTTCGTTGGATATACTTGGCTACTTTCTTTTGATTTCTTCGTTTTTTTCTGCAAGGTATGAAGGATGCTGACCTGTGGCCCATCATTTTGACTATCTCCCCCCCCTTTCTTTTCTTCCTTATTTTGAGCGATGGATATGATGCTTTTTGGCTATTCTTTTCTTCTTCACATCTTCTTTACAGCAGCTATTGAGCTACGACTTCTTTCTTTCCATTTATCTCTCTCATATCGGCAGCGTTTTTTCATATAGTCACAGTTGTATTACATTATCATTTATTTTACCAGATAGACAAAATCTCGCTGTCGCTGTAGCAGTTGAATGTCATTTGCCCCCCTTTTTACCAACTATCAAAGTTTCCAAACCCGCCTGCTTTCATCTTTTTGCGTGGCTGTGTCTCCCATGTGTCTACATCGTCTGCATCGCCAGCGCCTCCTCTTTTGTTACTACTTGACACCCCTTGATCCATTGCGCTCGCGTCTAGATACTTGCCGATGCTCTGCTTCGCATCCGGCTTGGCAAACGTGCCGTCGCCACGTAGTCGTTTGCCCGTCCACGTCGTCTTGTCGTCCTCCGTGCCGCCCTGCAGCCGAATCTCCTCCTCCTGCTTGTCGAGGCGCTCTTTTTCCTTCTTCTGGGCCTGGAATTCTTCAAAGGGGTCTACGAAGACGACGATGTCCTTGATGACGATCTTGTTGAGGGGTCGGTTGGAGCCGTCGGTGGGGACGTCTTCCATTTTGGCGAGGACGTCGAGGCCGGATTCGACGCGGCCGAAGATTGTGTGTTTGCGGTCTAGGTGGGGGGTTGGTTTGTAGGTGATGAAGAATTGGCTTGAGTTTGTGTTTTTGCCCTTGTTGGCCATGGAGACTGTTTTTGCTCATATTAGTCTAAATGAAGGAGAGAATGGAAGTGTTGGAACTTACCGGTGCCTCGCGCGTCATGTGTTAGAGGGCCATCAAACTCGTCGTTGAAATTCTTGCCCCAGATACTCGTGCCCCCCTTACCCGTACCTGTAGGATCGCCGCCCTGGATCATAAAGTTGGGAATATTTCGATGAAATGCCACGCCCTTGTAGTAGCCTGTCTGAGCGAGCCTGATGAAATTCCATACTGCCTTGGGCGCCGTCTCGGTTTGCAGCTCGATGGTGAGGTTACCTAGGTTGGTCTCTATCCTGGCGTAGCCCTTGGTCTTGACGCGCTTCGGCTTGAGCATAAACTCCTCGTCCGTCAGCAGCGCTCTTTCACCGCTCGTCTCGGGTGTCAGGCCAGTGCTGGTGAAACTGGCGGCGGCCTTGCCGGTGGTGTATGCTGCGGCGTTTGCAGCGATCTTTCTGTCCTGTATCATGGGTTGCCGGACAGCAGCGGCAGAGCCCGACTGCCTCGACTTTTCTAGCGCGCCCGAACTTTTGTTGACGTCGCCGCCGGCTTCTCTCGCCTTGCGCGCCTTTTCTACTGCCGCCTTGGCCTTGAGAACTTTGTCGCCCATGCTCCCTAGCGCTCCGGCGTTGATGTTTCCGGCCTTGCGCTCCTCTTGCTGCTCTTTTGTCAATTGCGCCTGTTCGCCATCTTTTAGGTATTTAAACTGGTCGAGATTCCGGCTCGCCATGTTCTGGGGGTCCTGAAGGGTGATGATGTCCGCGCGCGTAAAGGGCTGGTCGTCGACCAAATCCAGCCACGACTTGGCCTTGATGTTCATGCGCTCGACGGTGTCCCAAGCAAACACGTTGGCATAGTTGCCGTGCCGGATGGCGACGATGTGCGTGTTGTCGGTGAAGACCTTGTAGGTGACGGGATCGATCAGGTCGCCTTTGCCATCGCTCAGGCCGGCGCCGAGCGAGTCTGCCTCTGCATTCCTGGCAAAGTTGAGGCGGATCAGGTCCTTCTTCTGCAGGGGCTCGGCGTTGACGGGGTTCTGGTTCGGGTGCTTCTCGAGCCAGGCGCTGATGACTTCGACGTCGAAGACGGTGCCGTCGGGGGTGCAGACGGGGTTCTTGAAGGGCTGGAGGCTTGCGGCGCAGAAGTTAAAGGGGAGTTTGCGGAAGGGGACGTTTTGTGTGGAGCGGGCGCCGGCTCCTACGCTGGCGGAGTAGGCATCTGATGAGGACCATTCTGAATGGGTGATCTGGGGGAGAGTGTATATGTCAGTTGAGTTGATGGCGCATCGCGTAGGGTAGAGAGTTGGGAAGTTGATATGAACTTACATAGAGCTTGTCGGTGCCTTTTCCCATGGCTTAATAGATGATTTTGAGAGAAACAAATACGAAAGGTAAGATATAAAAGACGAATTGAGAATGAAATATGCAGCCGAAATCACAATGGCGTCTATGCAAAGGGGTATCGTATCGTATCGTCTGGTAGAGGGTATGATTATGTACGGCCTGCAAAAATGACGGATGACGATGGGCTCAAGAAATAACAGTTGAATCAATTGATTCCTTATCGTTATCAGTACAGCACTACCAGCCTGCTACAAACAGGTACCGAGATCCCCGAGCTACCCTGGCAAAAGCTACTTTAGCGGGCTGCGTAATTGGCCTTACGTACCACCCAACGGCCCGCATCTTCAGGTACACCGTGCGCGCTTCAATCCCGAAAGCTGCCACCTCGACAGTCTAGAATCCCGTGGCTTCGTATCCAGTTACTTCTTGCAACTTCGTAATGCTTTAGTGCACCTCGCCGGCTGCAAGAGCTCTAGGATTCTGATCTTTTCTTTTCAATCTCTTCCGCAACAACGATTGTCTGTCGCCTCTTCAGGCTATCTCGAAGCCACGACAAAAACACCTCCGACCAGCTGCGCTTTGTTCTGTTTGGTGCCGCGCAATTTGGTCGCTGAATAAACAGTCCAGTTCCGACGAGCGCTGAATCCGATCCCGAACCCTCGCCATCGTCGAGCCGCTTTTACTGCCTTGGATCTTCTGGATCCCCTGGATTGAAGCCCCGGCTGCTCATCGCCGACCCTCAGTTGCTTCTGCGCTGCGTCTAGATCCGTCGCCAACATGAGGCCTCTTCTCGGGCTTCTCGCCCTGGGCATGTCGCTCTGGACCGCCCAGGCGCTTGAGGTTCCCATGGTATGCGCGCCAAGTGCTGGACACCCGCAAGGGGGTGACATTGGCTAACCAGTTCATTTGCTCTACAGAACCAAAAGGAAGACTCTCGCCAGTACTGTACAGGTATGCAACATGCCATACTCACGAGTCTTGGACTCATCCCGTATCCCTGGTGGGCTAACAAACGCTCTAGGAATGTACAGTCGCACGTCTTGGGGCGGGCCGGTTGATCCGTTTATTCTCGTCAAGTTTCTCAACAACACTGCCCCTCAAGGGGACGACCCCATTGCGAGTCTGGTTATTTTCGAGTGGAGAGATGCCGATTTTGTGGGAATCCCGGATCCAGACATTCAAGCCACTGTAAAGCACTCCAGCACCTATATCTGGCCTGTCCCCTGATTGCTAACGACGACGACTAGCGACTTGCGCTCTGTGACGAAGGCATGATTAAGAATGGCGTTTGTAACTCGACTGACAAGGGCGAATTCGTTCTGGCACCGAATGCGACTGAGGCTTCCAACTTGTTGATCCTCAGCAAGGCCGTCCACCTCAACAACCCGACTCCGATCAACTACCCCATCAAGAAGACTGGATACTACTGCGTCATCACCGAGGGCTTCAACATTGATAAGTACAATGCCGTGGTTGAGTTCCGAAATGCCTACGGAGAGCTGCCGGCAACCCAAATCCCGAAGCTCCCTTTCTACGGTGGAATGTCTATCCTTTACGCCCTGGTAACCGTTTTCTGGGCTTTCCTTTACTTTCAACATCGACATGATATCCGTGAGTGCTAGATACTGCCTTGAACTATACACTCTTCTCTTTCTAACGAGGTCTGCTGTAGTTGCCGTACAAAACTACATTACGGCCATTCTCATCTTTTTGGCAATTGAAATGCTCCTGACCTGGGGCTTCTATGGTATGGTACTCTATACTTGCGCATGCTCTCACTCTATTCTAACCCTTCCATATAGATTTCCAAAATCACCACGGAACTGCCAACGTGGGGAGCAAGGTCTATCTCATCGTCGTTGCTATTCTCAACGCGGCTCGAAACTCCTTCTCCTTCTTCCTGCTTCTCATCGTTTGCATGGGATATGGTGTTGTCAAGCCTACCCTTGGCCGCACGATGATTTACGTTAGATGGCTTGCTGCTGCGCACTTTGTGTTTGGCATTGTATATGCAGTCACAAGTTTACTGGTATCGCCAGAGAGTGCTGGTAAGTTGGGAGTTTATCTACCTGTCTTCCCCAGATTACTAAGAGATGTGAATAGGACCATATGTACTTCTTATTGTCCTTCCGCTGGCCGGAACTTTGACTGCCTTTTATGTCTGGACGCTCAACTCGCTCAACTTTACTCTCAAGGATCTGCGTGAACGCAAGCAGCACGTCAAAGAGGGCATGTACAAGAAGCTATGGTGGGCTATCCTCATCAGTGTCTTGGTCATCTTTGCCTTCTTCTTCTTCAACAGCTTCACCTTTGCGTCTGTCGGCGACCCCGATTTTGTTCCTTTCCACTGGAAGACTAGATGGTTTATCCTCGATGGCTGGCTCAACATTGTTTATTTTGCTGATGTTGCTTGGGTCGCATATCTCTGGAGACCAACAGTCAACAACCGCCGCTTCGCCATGAGCGACGAAATTGCACAGGATGATGACGGCAACTTTGAAATAGGAGACATTGGTATGCCTGACGACTCGGATGATGAAGAGGCACAGATTGGAAAGCCCGTGCCTGGTTTCGGGCAAGAGAGTGGCCTGACAGGCGCTGGGCCGGCACAAGCCAGCACTAGCAGAGCCGTGCCTACGTCATCACAAGCGGCCGGCCGTGGCATTCCGCGAGAGTCGCTCGATGGAGAGACGATATTCGCGGTTGGCGAAGAGGGTGACAGGGCATCAGACAGCGAGGCTGATAGCGACGACGAGGATGCCAAGCTTGTACACAAGAAACTGTGAAGAAAAGGGGACGACGAGTCTTTTGAAACCGCTTGGCTGTAGAATGGAACGGAATAGGCTTTTCGGAGTTTATGAATTTGGGTTTTCGTAACAAACGCTGTTTATTTTGTGTAGAATAGAAAATTATTGACAAAGCATGAGGCATCGATGAAGCCCTTTTTTGGTGAACAAGGCAGATTTCATTAATCATCACACCGGTTTAACAAGATGCAAGTCGGAAAGGGATCTGCACTTGGATATATATAATATGTTCACAGCGAGTACTGGGCATTTGTCCCTCAAGCTAGTACTTATCATACATGTACCTTATCATACATGTACACATCGAACCCCTGAAATTCTAAGCCTCTGTCACATCACCTCCGAATCCAACTGGACGGCGACGGCCGTCGTTCTCGGGCAATATCGCGAGCGCCTTGTACACTTTGCCCATACCGCTAGGCCCACGGTCGACGAGGCGTTTCCAGGCCTTTTCAATATCGCTGGCCTTGGAGGGGGAAACGCCGGGCACCTTGCTGAGGGCCTCTGCGCGCTGGCGGATCCCCATGAGCTCGAGGAAGTCGGCCTGGGAGATGGGCCCGTGGACCTCGAC
>PNRQ01000422.1:0-11558 GCA_003439915.1 Trichoderma atrobrunneum | reverse complement strand
GGTTCCAGGAGAAGGCGATGTCGAGGTGACAACTGCGGTCCTGGGAGAAGGCGAAGATGCCAAGACGTCCCCAAACGATGCTGAATCTGAAATACTGCCTCGGCGGCGGGAGGGCATCAAGCACATCTCAACGCGCTGGCCTACGTCTCGGACAGCTACTTCATCGGCACGGTGTCGCGCATCCACCGGCTGTGGCGGCTGGGCCTGACTCCGGAGCAGGTCGCCCAACTACCTGATGCCGAGGGCGACAAGATGCGGCAGTTTCTCGAGTTTGAGGGCATGGGCAGCCGGCTGGAGGACTGGGCGGGAAGGCCGCGGGTCGGGATGCTGGTGAGCCTGGACCACAGCATTTACTTCCACGAGCCGAAGCGGGTGAGGGCGGACGAGTGGATGTTTTCGGAGATGGAGAGTCCCTGGAGCGGCGATGGGAGGGGGCTTGTGATGCAGCGGATTTATGCGGCGGATGGGACGTTGTTGGCGAGTTGCGTGCAGGAGGTGAGTCTTTTTCTTTTCTTTTGCGTTTGTGTTTGATCGTTTTTGATGACGATGAATGATATATGAATGAAGACTGACATTGAGATGAAACAGGGCGTTGTTCGGTTGCAGCAGGATGAGGCTGAGAGGGGGTCCAAGATTTGAACAAGGAGAGAGAGCTCTTTGAATTGGGATAAAGAACATGGAGGATCATGGCGTTTTTTTGTACAGCGTGGGAAGGAACGAGATTTGAGTTCATATTTGAACTGCTAGACATTTCTAATTGGCTACTTTTAGGTCGTTTGTTTGTTTGTTGTTTGAGTTCAAGTTTACAAGAGCTACACCATGAACTGTCTGGGTTTAGAGTATATTCACCAACGACTGTATTTTGTTCAGTTTTGTTATACAAAACAAAGCCCCCACTTCGTTCACATATCGTTTCATGTCCAGTCTCTTCTAATGATATAAGAGCCTCTGAATCTCGGTCTACATGCAACCACCAACAGCCAAAAATCATCCGTCTCTCTTTAGCATCTCACGACCAACAACCAACAACCTCTTCCCCAATCACTCTCATTCCTCGATTTCACCATCAACATCATCAAAGCAGCCATCATGTGTCGCCTCGCCAAATGCCACTACACTGTTTGCATGTGTTGGTCCCGCAACCAGTACATGCACTGCTCAAAGGCACGCCCAATCAAACACACAGAAGACTACAAGCCGTGTTGCAGTAAACCACCCACGGTTCTCAAACTTGTCATTGGCTGGTGTGATAAATGCATGTCAACAATCGAGGCTCACTACGCCAACGCTGAGAATTTCGATAGGAACAGGCCGGCGATCAAGTTCAGAGACGCCCTGGCCGTTCGAAGACTCTGGGGCCTCCAAACTGCCAACCGCGACCTAGCAAAAGTCCGGGAGATTTTCTCAAGGCTGCACGATCCCGGGACGTCGTTCCAGTGGGATACCGCCATTGATTATTCGCACATGACGATTCAGCCCGGTCACATCACCTGGGAGGGGAAACTCGTCCAAGATGTGTATTACGCTGCAAAGGCTACCGCAGTTTTGCTCGGGCCGGATTCATATGACCCTGATGTTGTGAGCTGGTCTGAGATTACGCAGCGGGCGAGGGTTTACACCATTGTCTGGGCGAATGGGTATGAAGATGGAGAGAGGCATGCTCCGAGGGTGCCTCTGTTTATGGATAAGCCGTATGATGAGGACTTTTGGAAGTTGACAGCACCTGAGATGACTCGCCCAGCAATGCGCTTCCAGTACTGGAGGGATAATCCGACAGGTGAAGGCTCTGAGCCTCCTCCTCCTAGCTACACGCATCTCTTTCCACCATCTGGTCGCGGTCTCGGACATTAGACATGATGAGTCTTTTTGTTTTCTTTTTTCTTTCCGTATTTGGAGGGGTAAGCAGGGGTGAAAGGAGATAGACTGAGTCACGGCGTTTGTTCATCTGCCTTATTGTTATTTTAAGCAAGCAACAAGTGATAATGGGCTGAATAGACTGGAAGAATGTTGTTGATATATCAAAATTATGGGAGAGTTAACCCGCCTGTTCATACTGATTTTGACTTGTGAGATATGAGAGCCGCAAAGTGTATGTATCTGATCATTTCGTATGTCTCTCTGAGCTGGAGCATCTGAGACATGATCCAGCATCCAACTCGTTAGCCAATACAGCTTAACAGCATCCCAGGTGCATGTATTCAGCCTCAATGCGCCGAGAACCGGCATTTCGTTAGTCTCAATCTGTTACTGCCCAGCACATGAGGCAGATTCAGCCGCAGCTACACTCCATCGGCACAAGCCAGGATCTAGCAGCAGCAGTGGCGGAACAGCCCATCCGTTCAAAAATAGCAACGAAAATGTGTTTGCATAAACCATGTGAACATTTCGCCTCGTTTACTTGGAAGCCGATATTTCTCGTGTAACAATTCAAGTGCTGCTGTAGGTAGGTATACAGGTTCAATGTACTATCAAATGGAGGCGCAGTTTTGCACATCTCTCTGGAGGAAGGTACGGAATGCCATATTCCGACACCGAGGCAAATCACAAACCCCAAGCAAATGTCCTTTGCAAAATCCTTCTCCCCCTAACTGCAGATTTTTCTTCTTCTTCATTTCTCTCTTTTCTTTTCCGCGTAAAGCGCCGTTCATTCTTCATCTCAATCGGCAGATACCCTTTTGGGACGAGCAACGATAACGCACAAACCCCATAGCAGTCCATCGCCAAGTTGGGCAGCTACAATTACCGACCATTGACTCACTCGCCTCGCAAAAACGAAAAGTGTTCCTAGCTTGGCAGCTTGGCCTGGGGTTGTGGCGCAGCGAAGGCACCTTCAACCCAATAGACGCCTGGGCTAGGACGGACGCCTAGCTACTTTGCATTGGCTCTTTTGCACGAGGGCGGAAAATTGCTTCCGGTCAATTTGCTGCTTAGCCAGATCGACGTGGCGCTTCAGCTCCAGGAGGATTTGCCAAGACTTGGGAGCCATGCTACGCTGCCCCCGTCTATCGAGCTAGCTGCGGCTCTGGCAGAATTCGAGACGGTGATCGAGACTCGCTCACTCTGAGAAACACCCCCTGATGCTGTTGCTCTTCTGCCGCTTGCTGGTGGGTGGCTGCCAACATTGAGCAGAGGCGCGACACGAAGCTACTGCAGCTCTGATACATGGCATGGTCCCACGGGGAGAAATGTCTCGCTCACTGAAGCTCTCAACTCGACTATTGTCGTCGCACGGCACAAGATAATTAGACTCATGGGGCCCTTCCCGTACCACTCGGCCATAGGCAGGGCTGCTGGGTCTCAAGCATGGCCTCCCATCCCCGAGTCGTTCTAGCCTCATGCAGTGGCAGGGATGAGGCCACCACGAAGAGATGATGGTCTTTCAGCTCCTTCAGGCAATGGCCGCAGTTCCTAAATCTATGCTTAAATACTAAGGAGTCCCAAACAATTTCCGCCCTTTTTTGTCTGCCCATGAAACCAGGCAAACAAAAGAGAATCTAGTTTGCTCTGCCATTTTCGGTCTTTTCCTCGGGTGGTATCATAGCATTGAGCTCAGTTCCTCCGTTTGTTTCTTCTCTTGTGCCCTTCACAATGCGCTCGTCTGCCCAGTACATCTCGCTGGCCGGCCTCGTCGCCGCTGGCACCGTTTCTGCAGGCATTCTCCATGTCCCAATCGAGAAGCGATATCTCAGCAGTGATCCCTCTCCCTCATTACTCCGTCGCGATGGCAGTATTAGTCTGGACGCGCTCAACAACATCACTGGGGGTGGCTATTATGCCGACCTCAGCATTGGCACGCCTCCCCAGAAGCTGAGCTTCCTTCTCGATACCGGTAGCAGTGATACCTGGGTCAATTCAGTCAAGGCAGATCTCTGCACAGAACCATCAGTACAACAGTCGGTTGGAGAATTCTGTTACAAACAATGTAAGCCAGCAATCCTTGCTACTTCTCCAATATTCTTGTGAATCGCTCCGCTGACTTCCAATATTATTATAGTCAATCCATCTCGCAGTACCTCTTATAAGTCGAGTACAGAAGACTTTGACATCAGTTACCTTGATGGCCGCAGAATTCAGGGCACTTATTTCAAGGATACAGTTACTATTAACAACGCGACTGTCAAGAACCAACAGCTCGGCTTGGCCCTCATTTCCGTTCGCGGTACAGGCATCATGGGTCTGGGCTTCCAGGAGAACGTCGCGGCCGACGTCAAGTATCCCACCATCATCGACAACATGGTATCCCAAAATGTCATCCCTGTGCCGGCATTCAGTCTCTACCTCAACGACCTGCAAACTAGCCAGGGTGCTATCCTCTTTGGCGGTGTCGATACCGACAAGTTCCACGACGGCCTCGCCACTCTCCCCCTTCAGCCCCTGCCCGCGAGTATTGCCAAGACTCAGGACATTGTCATGTACAACGTTCAGCTGAATGGGTTCAAAGCTTCCGCCGTCGATACCCCTGCCGTCAATGGCAGTGCAATTCTGGATTCTGGCTCAACAATCAGTCTCCTTCCAGATGCTGTTGTGCAGGCCGTCTGGAAGAAGTACGGCGTCCTCAACATCCGAGGAGTCCCCATTCCTTTTGTTGATTGCGGCAAAGCAAACTCCAAGGATACCTTTAGCTTCCAGTTCACCAACAAGACGATCAAGGTGCCCATCGATGAAATGGTTATTAACAATCTCGCCTCTGTGCAAGACGACATCCAGTCGGATCCCACTTTGTCCAGTTTGTTCAAGGGATGGAGCGGAGTTTGCACGTTTGGCATGAGCTCAACTGAAGGCTACGGCATCACAAGCGACCAATTCATCTTGCTCGGTGATACCTTCTTGCGATCTGCATATGTCGTCTACGACTTGCAGAACAAGCAGATTGGCATTGCCCAGGCGACTCTCAACTCGACAACCAGCACCATTGTCCCGTTCCAGGAAGGCTCAAAGACAATTCCTGGCCCTGTTTCTACAGGCGCTGACAATTCAGGTAATTCATCTACCCCTGATTCCACCGAACCAGGTACTTCCGGAGACTCTGGAGATTCCTCCAGTTCTGCGAAGCCTGGAAGCCCCAGTGAATCTAGCAATTCTGACAATTCAAAAGATTCTGCCGGCTCTACCTTCTCGATTACTCTGGCAGGTATCGCTGTCATGGCTCTCTCTATGATGATGAGTGCTCTATAGAGGCCAGATGACCACCGAAAGGGGGGTTAACATAATGGGGAATGCTCTATTTTCGATAAAGCAAATGGGGTTTTAATAAGATGGCGAGATGATTTATGCGGTTATAGCGAATCTATGAGATATCAGACTTAATGTCAATTTACGAAACGGCTGGGGGGATATACCGTAGCGGCGATTAGTTTCTTGGGTACAAGCAAGCAAGTCCATCACATGAATATACGAGTGATATTACTAGCACACACCAAAGCCATGTTGAAGCACATAACACACGTAATGTATCCTTTGATATTGACTCTACAATTATCCTACATATAATCCCTTACCCAGGCCTCAAGGACTCGTTCGTTAAGTGAAGTAACATTGGGGATGCAAGATAGCTTTAAATTAAAGAAAGCCCAAATCCTCAAGACGCATCTCGAAGAAGAGAGAAAAGAGGGAAGATGAGAAAAAGAGCAGTCGTTTTGGTTGCTGCCTAGAAGTGTATTCGAGTCTTCAAACGCCTTTGTATATGTTCCAGAAACATTTTCATCCAATAACTTGTCCTTTACTCCTCTTTCTTGTCCTCACTGTTCTGCTCATCATCCTTCTTCTCTCCAAACTCGTTGAAGAACCGCTCTCTCGCCCGGTCGTTGACGGCATCAACATAGTCCTTGCGCTTGTTGAGCGTCCTGCTCTCTCCCATAGCCTGCGCGTCTCCCAGATTAGCACCTTCGGCTCCAAGGCCCACGCCTTGCCTGTACACGTGGGTGACGATGCTCTCAGTGCGCCCCTCAGCATTGGCACCCAAGCCGCTGCCAGACATCCAGCCCATCTTGGCAAGCATGCCAGCACCTTTAGACTGCGCCGGAGTCTTCTCCTGCACAGGAGCCTTGCCTTGGTCCTTCTGGGGACCTGAAGCGCTCTTGTCTGCTGGAGCAGGCGGTGGCTTCTTGGGTTGGTTCCACTGCTCGCGACGTTCCTTGGCCCTGTCTCGGTATTGTGGTGCCGTGGAGCCGGAATCATCACCAGCTTCAGCTTGTTTAGGTAACAGAATACCTCGTTTGCTTAGCCTCGCTTTCGCGCTCTTGACGGACTGCTCATCTAGCAGCTTCTCCGCATGGAGCTTCGACTTCCCATGGCGACTCAGCTCGTCTAGTGACTTAAACTTACGCATGCAAAGAAGACATTGTAGCTTGTCTCGGTCCGCATACGTGATTGGCTTTTCTTCTTTAGCCTGGGCTTCAGGCTTGGCTTCAGGTATACTATCACCATTTTGTTCCTCTGGCGGAGGTGGAGGCGCGGAAGAGGGCGCGGGAGGCGCGGGATGGACTGGAACTGACGAAACCGCCGAAGGGCCTGAGGCCTGCATCGATGCTTCAGTAAAGGAAAATTTGATGGGCGCTTCCTTTGAACTCTTTAGGGCGGGTGGTGGCGGCTGCTTCGCAGCGGACTTCTCGTCAGACTCCCCTGTGTGAATCTCTTCATGCTTCTTCTGCCACATAGCCATATGACCAGCCATCGCAGGGGCTGCCCTCTTGGCTGCAGCAGCACCTTGAGGGTCATCTGCCTTTCTCTTCTTCGGCTTCTTGTTGTTTCCACTCGGATCACTCCCCTTTGGCTCTCCATCCGCATTAATAGTCTCAGGAGGCTCAGCAGATATGAGTTTCTGGCTGGGGTAGGCTCGCAAATCACGATACCGGACGCGGAGGGTGGTGTTGAACAAGGGAGTAAAGGAAAACCGCTCTGTCTCAGGAGTAACCTCACGTTCCTCTGGAACAAAAACCCCCATATGAATGTGAGACACGTTGACAGCACAGGCTGCAACAGTGAAGGATGGTAGTAGCTTGATTTTAGCCATGGCATCGACAGCATCCTGCAGAGTCCAAAACTCAGCAAAGCCATATTTGACAGACTCGTCTGTATTCGGATCGCGCATTAAGAATACGCGGTGGAGTGACCCCGGACGTGCACCAGTCCGAGCAGCACGATCAGCTGGGGCAGTTGATTGGAGCTTTGAGCCCGGTACCAGCTTCTGGCTGGCTGGGTCAAGCTTTTCAAGTTCTAGCCGCTTCATGTCTGTTGCAAACATGTCCTCATTGACAAAGGCAGTCAGAGGATAAACTACCAGGATCTGGGTAGGCGCATCGGCAGCATCAGCAGCGGGATTTAGACTTAATCGCATTGTGGAAGCTAAGGATTACACGTTAGCTGTCAGTCATTGAGAAGTTGTATCAAGTTGGACGCACATGATGGGGATGAGCCACAGCGCTTGCATTTGCTGCGCGAAGAGTAGTTGTTGAAGCCGCACTGCGTAATTGTTAGCTATAGTTACAGTTTCTGTCTACCGGCTAAGGGAAATCTCACAGGCTGGCAGATCCATTGGCCACCAACGGCACCGGAAGCGCGTGTTTCTGCGTCCTCCCTGCGATGGGCAAAGTGGATGTAAGCGCTGATTCTGCCATCTGGAACTTCATCAGTCGTGTGAGGTAGTGTGATGAGGACTTTGGGGAAGTTTTCATTGACAAAGGCAGCTGCATGATCAACTTCCTCAAACTGGATAAAAGCTCGGCGTTTTCCTTTGTGCAGTGTTAGGAACGGATATTTACAAGAGCTGGAGTCGCGGGGACGCATACCTTTGGAATACGTTATCCGAACATCGACGAGAGAGTAGTTGTCGGAAATGCAATCGCGAATAATGCTCTCACGTAACTAGACAGAGATCCTCGTCAGACACACACTTTCTCGAGATAATATTCGAGTATGCGAACCTCCATTGCATCTACCCTGACAGGCAATCCTTCGAAAATAACGGTATCACTGGGCAGCCCAGCCTCTCTCAATCGGCCACCCTCTCTAGCGGGACTGCGGGAACGACTCCTGCTGTAATAATCTCCATGTGGTGATCGAGAGTTGTAGGATCTCCTATCACGGTAGGAAGAGGAGGAGCCATAGTCGTAGCCTCTGTCTTGGTCATGACGCCCGCGGTGATAGTCATCGTTATACATTCTGCCTTGGTTGTCATGGCTCCAGTCACGAGGGCTCAGGCTTCGCCTCGGGCGCGCGTCATGAGCGTCTCGGTAGTCTGGCGCAGCAGCGGAGGGGAGGCTGGCGATGCGGCCGGGAGTGATGGTCGCGCCGGTCCCACGCGTTGCCGTACATGTCGTCGTCCCTGGATGGAGACTGTGAATAGCCTCGTTGTCCCGTGGGCAAGTTAGCCGTCAAGCTCAATTCATCAGCCATAGGTAAAAGCCCTGTAACTGTTCTCAATCTCCTATGAGTGCGCGGGCCGTGTCTTTACCCTGCCGCGATGGTTGGTGGTCGTCGTGGTAGTCTCTATCTCGGTCTCTTTCTCTGTCTCTGTCTCTCGATCGAGCATGGCGAGAGTCGCGGTTGGCTTCACGATCTCTGCCCCGGTCTGGGGATCGTGCGGGCTGGTCGTCGCGCATAACGACAGAGGCCAATCAGGCACAATTCCGAGGGGGGAGTTTATAATATTAATGATATAGAGGAAAAGGAAGTAAAGAGAGCGGAAACGAGTCAGCGATGGCCTTGTCGAAACGAAGCTGGAAGATGAAGTTCAAATCAAAGTCACATGGTGGGATGTTGCAACAGTCAAAATGAAGTCCCACCTTATTTTGCAGCACAGGGAGCTGAACTCTAATAGAGCTGGCGCTTACTCAGCCGCTGCATCTACCAAAGGCCTCTGGGGAGGGGCTCTGGTGCAGGTACACAGACTCCCAGCCATTTGTTGCTGCACGACAAGGTACCTGACCTGTTGTGTTCTACGCCACTCCAAAACCTTCGCAAACGGCATCTCGTAACTATAACCAGTATATAATCTTTACCATACCTCATCTTTGTATATCGTCTGTCTCATCTTCTCCATTATATCTGCGTCTCATAATCTTCGTCTTTTTCTTTTTGGGTTTCCCCGGCGTTTGTTTTGGACATCATTCATTGGTCATTGAGCTGTGTCTCAGCCTCTATAACACTCACAACCCCGAGTCTATTTCGCCACCAGCCATGGGAGATATCAAAGACGACGACGCAAATACCATCTGGGAGATGTCTGAAGACGGCTGTTACGTGGGCCTGACACACGATTATCTCAACATTCAGCAGGCCATAGACAAAGTCCGCAGTCCCGCGGCGGGCGCCATTGTCTTGTTTGCAGGTTGGTAGCTCACTTATGCAACGTTCCGGTCTGATATCTCATGCTAGACTACTCTCTCGCTAATCACATCTGAATAGGAACAACGAGGGATAACTTTGCCGGGAAGCCAGTAAAGGAACTCCAGTACACAGCTTACAATAAGCTGGCCTTACGGACAATGTTGACCATCTGCAAAGACATCCTCAGCAAGCACGGACTCAAAGGCATCTCCATGATCCATCGCTTAGGCACCGTGCCTATTGGCGAAGAAAGTATTCTCATCGCGGTCTCGTCACCACATCGGCAAGCTGCGTGGAGGGCCGGGGAGGAGGCCCTCGAAGCATGCAAATCTAGGGTAGAGGTATGGAAGAAGGAAGAATTCGAAGGTGAAGAGGGCATCTGGAGGGCAAATCGAGATGGTGCCATGGGACAAAAGGTGGATTCATGAGTGATTCTATATTTCTTCTATCCTGTTGCTTCTCTGACGCTGTCATCTCTCAAAGATGAAATACTCTGATATATCCCCCGCTATTTAATCATAAAACCATTCCCAGCTCTTTGCAAGTCTCGGCTTTTTATTTTTCGTACACGGGTAACGGCTCTTTTAGATATTCAAACGGACACAATGGCGGACGACTGGAATCGCGCTTCGCTAGCATGACTGTTGCAGAAGACAAAGTTAGCATCTTTGAGTACCTAACCTAGGTAATTAGAGGTGCAGTTTTGAATCGAATGACAAACCAATGTGCTCGCTATATATCTCTGTAAAGGTCTGGCTCGAACCCAGCCCTGAGGGAGCCAAGCACTCGGTCAAGGCAGACGGATATACAACGATGCCATACTCGGCGACGAGCATCTTCCAGAAATCGACTGGTAATCTGGAAAGAGGACATCAAGGGTCAGCAATGAGGACTATCGCAAAATGACACGCAATTTGACATACTTGTATTGCCCTGATTTGACACCTCCATGTACGAATGTGCACACCGTCTCCAGCATCACAAGCCCTTGTTGCATAGCGAGGGAAAACTCATCGTCTGTCCAGCCACATATTCGTTTCAACCGCTCTTGCGCGCAGTTCGTGGCGATACTCCACCCCTTCTCGATTTTGTGCAATGTGCTGTCTTCGAGGTCGTGCATGGTGTCGGGTAAGATAATAACCTGATTAAATAAGACGTTGAATTGATCGCTTTTTTTCCAATCCAAAAATTGTGTATGAGGTTCTTTGTTAACAAAATCGCATACTGGTGGTGTATAGGTTAAGTACGGAAGAGCCGCATGTGACGACAAAGGCACGCAGCCATCAAGGTTCTCGGAAGGTTCATCCATGACAAACTCTATCGCACTGCATACCTAGTACTATCAAGGTGCCGATTGAGAGTGCCTGACTAGCTCAAAGAAACATTACAAACAATGAATGACGAATCGCTGTCGGGTACATACTTGAAGTGGGAGCTACGACTCTACCGGCTCTTATCGGGGCGGCCGGATTCATGATGTTAATAAACCTTGGAACTGAAATAAACGGCCGCTGTTTCGAAGTACACCCGAACTTGAAAAGACTAGAAGTAATACATTCGTATACCATTTATGCATTCAGTACCTTGTAGCTTTCACATCTACAGCCGTAGCCTTCTCTTAAAACATCTTCATCTACTTTGGAGGCAGCTCAATAAGAGACTTTGGTAGTAACCGAACCCACTTGACGCAGGTGCCCACCAGCACTTGAACCACCGAAAGCAAGCACTAAGAGTATGGGGCGATTGTGAAGAATCCAATAGCGAGCTTTATTTTGAAGAGCTAGTAGCGACAGAATATTGGCGTAATCTTGGTATGCTGAGTATAGACCGTTAGTAGAAAGAGTGATAAGACAGAAGACACACAAGAGGGACGAATTATATAAATGTATAAGACATCTTGATTAAAGCTAATGTGGCGGAAAGCGTATAATGCATAGGCATTAGGTACCTAATGCGCTTTTAATATAGCAGCTCCTTTATACCTTTTAATTATAAAAGGTATTATTTATATAGTATTAATTATAGTACTTTTTATAAAAGGAAAATAACTATAAAATAACTATATATAGGGTTTTTATAGTTATTTCCTTTATTTAATATAAAATATTTTAAAATAACTTTTTTAAAGTTTAATTTAAGTTTATTTATATAATATAATAGTTATAAGCTTAAGTAATTATTACTTTAGTAACTTTTATTATATATAAAAATAATATTTTTAAAAATTTTTT
>PNRQ01000421.1:0-11966 GCA_003439915.1 Trichoderma atrobrunneum | reverse complement strand
TGCGGCGATTTCCTTGTCCTTGCGAAGGTCGCGGCGCCCGCGCTGGGTGCGCTTGCCCGATGGCGGCATCGTCGGCGTTGTGTCGTGTATCGTGTATATCGTGTCTGTTGAGGCGAAAGGTTGGATGGAGGGGGAGGGTCGTTGCGGAACTCGATACTGCGGAGATCGATCTCTTAGCCGGAGTGTTTAGAATAATAATTTTCTTTTTTTTATCTTATCGCCCAGCGTCTTTGCTTGATGCTCGCTTCAACAGCCAGCTGGTGGTCGGGCGGTCTGGAGGCGGCGCATGAAGGGCCACAGAAGCCTGCGGTCAAGTTTGTGCGCCCCAGGCTGGCATTTAAAGAAAAAATGCGTGCAAAGAGGCAATGATTCAATCGAAAGCTGCCATATTTCTGATGGCTTGTTCAAACACAATCGCGTTCGCGTCGGGCGACCCACCACTTTAGATGTGGGAACTTTAAAGTGGCGAGGAGGTACCTGGGTACATGTACATGCGAGGCTGGTATTCTCGTTTACTGTCGAAGGTTTGATGCAGGGCGACGCGGGCAGGGTCTTCATCAGCGGTTACCTGGGGTAACAGTGAGACGAAGTACATGTACTGTAAGCAAGGTACCGCAGGCAGTGCGTAAGGCTTCAATGTTCTGTTCGGAGCATGAGACATGCGTGCTGGAATTCGCTCATGCTAAGACAAAGCTTGAAGAATCGCTGCCGATTCTCCCTTGAGACCAAGTACCGTTTGGTACAAGCTACAAGTGCTACCGATCATGTAGAACCCAAAGGGTGAAACAAACACAACAAAGGGCAGAGTTAAAGTAGGTACATTCGATGACATTCGAAGACATACAAGCACAAACTACGCCCGCCGTCAAAACACATCTGACGCTTGTACCCATACTGTACCTTGTCAACTTGTATCATCTGTCCAGGGATCTTACCTCCAACTTGGCCAAAACACAGACCACACCAGACCAGGACTGACCAGGTAGCTCGAGCTCCGATGCCTTAGCATTAGCACCTGAGCATGTGCGCAGTCCTTACATGCATATCATCCTTGCTGCTTTAGCGCCGGGCCGATGCTCTGAGGCGGAAAATTGCTTTTCCCGCCCGGAAAGCCTTATGCTGTGGCGCGCGATTGGCCTAGCCAAAGTGGTGGGATTTCTGAACTCTGGCAAGCCGATTTCCTTTGAACATTTTGGACGTGTTTTTTGCAAACCTTTTTTTTACAGCACAACAAAAAGGTCAGCATCGGCAGTGCATTTAGCCTGCTACAATCGCCGCTGAAGGAATAGGTGATTTTACCATCGCATCGCTGAATTCTACCAAAACCTCGTCTCCAACAACAAATACCAACGCTCAACTCTCGCTTGGCCCCCTCGACGATGCTACTGAGCCCATCGGCTTCGATCGCGATACATCATGGCTAGTGAGCAGGTTTACGGCGTCACGCCGCCAATCTCCGTCACGCTCCCCACCGAGGCAGAGAAGCGTGCCAGCGATGCCCTCATCGAAGAACTTCGGCGCCAGAAAACATTCGAGAGCCCGTCAGACACCCAGAAGAGGCATGTTCAACGCGCGTGGCTGCATACCCATACCTTGATCCTCCTGAACTGACCGGCTGCCTCATCTAGATTCACGGTTCTCGACTCGCTGCAAGAGATTTGCAACGAATTCGTCCGGAAGGTTGCGAGAGAAAAGGAGCCCAAGAATGAAATGCTCATCAAAAACGCCAGGGGCAAGGTATTCACGTACGGCAGCTTTCGCCTTGGTGTCTTTGGACCTGGCTCGGATATCGACACGCTCATCGTCGCGCCAAAATACGTTACTCGAGAGGACTACTTCAAATACTTTCCCGACCTGCTCGTCTCAATGGCGCCCGCGGGAGCCATCACCGATCTGACCGTGGTCACGGATGCTTTCGTGCCCATTATCAAATTCGAGTACTCCGACATCAGCATCGATCTAATCTTTTCTAGAATTATACAAAAGCAGATATCCCCAGACTTCGATAATCTCAAAGACTCGAGCCTGTTGCGTGGTCTAGACGAAGCGGAACTACGATCCTTGAACGGCACGAGAGTGACGGACGAGATTCTGGCTTTAGTTCCCGAAGAGAGTACATTCAAGCTTGCTCTCCGAGCCATCAAGCTATGGGCGCAACGCCGAGCCGTCTATGCGAACATTATGGGTTTTCCTGGAGGTGTTGCCTGGGCTATGCTTGTTGCTCGTGTCTGCCAGCTCTATCCCAAGGCTGCCACCTCAGTCATCGTCAACAAGTTCTTCTTGGTCATCGGCCAGTGGCGTTGGCCACAGCCCGTGCTTCTTAAGCCCATAGGAAGCGGTCCTCTTCCAGTTCGCGTCTGGAATCCCAAGGTACGTATTGGCAGGACTGTCCCTGGTCATCTCTGGATACATGCTGACCCGCCTGCTGCTCACTAGGTTTACAAAGGCGATTCGTTCCATCTGATGCCCGTCATTACCCCAGCCTATCCTTCGATGTGTGCGACCTTCAACATTACTCGATCCTCCATGTCCGTTATCCAGCGCGAGCTTCGTCGCGGCTTAGAGATTTCTGAGCAGATCATGGTTGGCAAGAGACCATGGAGTGACTTGTTTGTCAAGCATACATTCTTCACGTCCGGCTATCGATACTACATCTCTGTGGTGTCTGCAAGCAAGGACAAGGAAGCCCACAAGGTGTGGTCGGGATATGTCGAGTCCAAGGTCCGTATGCTGGTCCAGAAATTGGAGCAGCATCCCTCCATCGCACTTGCGCACGCCTTCAATAAGGGGTACGATCGACGACACCGGTGCAAAAACGACCACGAAATCGAGCAAGTGCAAGAGGGAAGCCTTGAGTTCATGATCAAAGATGAGAGTGATGGCCAGTCTGGCGGGATAGAACCCAAGCCAGAAGTGCAGGATGGTTCTGCCGAGGCTGTATCCCCCGTCGAGGTCTTCACCACTACTCACTACATTGGTCTCGAGCTCGAAGAGGGTATGTTGCCTCTTGCTCCATTCGCTATCTAGGCCCCCTATCCGTCGAGTTCTCATGTGATGCTAATTTTACAGGTGCCAAATCCCTTGATCTATCATATCAGGTCGATGAGTTCAAGGTCCTGTGTACTTCATGGAAGAAGTATCAGGAAGAACTTCAGCCATCCGTTTCTCTGGGTGTGCAGCACGTTCGAAAGTAAGCCCCCTCATCACCTCTACGATAACCAAGGATATGGGTTGATGGTCATGAAAAGCTTCAACCTCCCAGACGACGTATTTGATCCCGGAGAAGAGAAGCCTCAGAAGAAGAGCGCTAAGAGCACCGCAAACAAAAAACGAGGCCCCCCAGAGGTAATACTATCGCATCGACTATTCGCCCCGCGCTGTGGGATGCGATACGTTTATCCAAACCTCCTGAGGAGGGAGAATGTATACTGACACATTGGCAGGACAATACTCCACCGGCGAAGAGACAGCAAGCCTCGGTTGCAGCCGCGGGCTAACGAGAACAGACACCGTGTCGCAGTTCAAACCTTGCTTTCGGTTTGGACGAATGTTTTACTAAAATTTCAAGCTGACGTTAAGGAAGTTGGATGCATATTTCTCCCCATCCACCGTAATTCTGGCTAGTCATTAACTAGCAGCTCAACCCATGCGACCTCGTCGATATTATCGCTTTCTAGTTCCCTTTTTATTTCTTTTCTTCTTTTCTTTTCTCTTATCCCTTTCTTCAACTTGTCCCTTTTTTCTTTTACGTATACCACCGTACTGAGGCAGGCATACGAGGTACATAATAAAACGGCGCCTAATCTGATATTAGCAGGACGATGAGAGCTGGTACTCGCGGTTATACCACCTCACTTCGCATATTCTACGATTCCGTAGCGATTATCCTTCGGTCGTATCTACACTGACACAAAGAGGTCCTCTGAGATGATTTTTCTTTTTTACTTTTTTCTCTATTCAGATTTGCATTTAAAATCCATACTAGGGGTTAAATTTAGATAGAGTTGGCTTGCCACAAATGCAATTATATTCTGAGACATTGAAAGGCTCTCCTTTTGAGGCTGTGAGTGATGCTTATGAGACAATGTTCCCCTTGAGGGTTACAAAGTACTGCGTAGGTACAGCCTACAAGCGACCCCAGCCATGCTGCATTCCTGCCCCTTTCTTTGTCTGATCCATGTGCTTTTAGCATGGACCTTTTGTATGAGTCCCATTCTTAGTATACACTCCTTTATGTATCTCACCCCCTTGTTTTTGAAATAGGCAAAGCAAGGTGAAACTTGCAGCTCAAGCCATCAAAGATCGTCATCATCTTCATCGCTGCCGCTTGACCAGTCATCTTCATAGGCAGCTCCCAGGTCCGCCAAGCCGTTGACCAAATTCTCTCGCTCCTCTAGTGAGATGAATGGTGTTACTTGCGAGCGCAGGTTCTTCATCTTATACACGATCGAGCCTTCTGAGGCTATCGATGTGCGTACAGAAATACTCTCGCGGCCATGGAGGTCGTAGTTGTATATTGAGGGGAAGCTGTCGAGGAGGGGATAGAGAAGAGATGTTTTGTAGCTAAGAGGGGGTTTAATTAGTCTTTGTACAGCTTCATAACGCAGGTGTGCTGGTTTTTGTATAGTACAGCTTGTGGGAAAGGGGGGGTGGCTTACTTTCGAACAACAGTGTTTCCGATGACGGGGCGCTGGTTCTTCATATATTCACCTGCGGAGTCTTTGCCAGGGTCCTCGGGTACTCTAAGAGACGATAGTCTGCCAAATGCCCGATTACTGCTGCTTCCCATTTTGACTCCATCTTTGGAGCTTCCAATCTGCGACAAGTCCAACTCCAGAGGCTCGTCCGAGCCTTGTTCGGCCTGCGGTCCAACAGCCATACGCATGTTTGCAAGAGTCTGTCGACCAGAAACATTCAAGCACTGCGCCATATCAGCCATACCAAGAGGCTGCGAGCTCCCATCAAGACGCAACCGAGACTGCAACGAGGCGGTCTCCGTAGCCGTAGCGAGCAGTGCAGAGACGTTCCACGCCGAACTGCTGTCCACAGCAATACCAGAAGGAACACGAGAATCGGGAAGACCTAGGGGCACCACCATGGAAGCCTGAGCACACGCTTGATTAAGACTCATCGCCGTGTTAGCCAGCCTCAAGCGTCTCTTCTCCCTCGCAATCGTCGCCACGGGGCTCTGTAAACCCCAGACCCAGATACACGTCTTGGGATGCTCATCCCTTAACGCCTCGAGATACGAACTGGCGAACCCTCCCCACGCATCGTCCAGCGTGGTGTACACTTGCACGCCCTGCATCTGGTCGCACTCCTCTACAAACGGGCGCCAGTCCCTATCCACCATTTCATTTTCCTTCTCCAGCGACTCAAATAGCTCGGTGCCCATTTCGAAGCGCTCAAAGGGCATGATGCTGGAGTTCAGCTCAAAGTCGTACAGCTGGACTAGAGATTTGGGGTGGTAGTAGACCCGCGAATAGTCGGACCAGTACCGTATATCTGAGGCCTTGAGTGTGCCTGGCTTGACGCCGGCGTCGAGATCTTTCTGGTAGTCGATTGAGGATAGCGGGTTCTGCTTATGAACTGCTGGTTTACCAGGCCTATTCATTCACAAAACAAGCAACAGAAACAACACTTTAGCAACATTCTCACAATCATAGGGATACAACACTCCCCAACGAAACAAAACTCATCAAGAATCCACATCCTCCCCCTTTAAAGAAGTTTTCAAAAAAACTCACCACAGTGAAGCCAAAGCAACGTCCTGGCCCGGCGCAACATCATACATAGGATTGACCTTTCGCAGCGGCCCAAACGCGCCCTTCAAATCATACACGAGCGCCCGCGGCAGAAACGTATCCGATCCATCTTCGCCAATGCCCGGCCTCCAGTGGATGTTGTGGTCCACGAGCGACTTTTCGTCTTCTGCGTATGTGAAGTAGGATTCTTGGGTGTTCCAGAAGTGGGTGGCGACGTAGTTGCTCAGATTGCCCAGCTGGAGGGTGACAATCTCACGCATAGCTCAGTGCGGTTCTATGCAAAAACTCGATTAATAACAGAAATGGCAATAAATGACGAGCTCCAGACACTGATTTTATGTGAATGGCAGATGAATAATGACGAGTTTTTCTCACTTTTCTCAACGGCTACAGGGTAATTAATATGGAACATATTGGTAGCTCTGAGCTGCCAGAGGTCCGCTCAAGCTGGGTGCTGACTAATACCCACTAAATGTCTATGTACGCAGAACTTGTTCGATGAGAAGATGCAGCAGTCTATTCTGTCTACAGTCGTTTCATAGATAGATTGAAAAGATCAAGTCTATGCATCTATCACAAAGGTGAGGCGCTCAAATGAAAAGGTTGAATATGGGAGAGTAAATTAATATATATCTAGACACATGTACCATCCACCTCATGATATGCTATTACAAAAACGTCGAGGCATCATTTTACGGCCCTCATACTATTGCCTGCAACAAGTGGGCAACGAAACTCCCCAAAGAAAAAGGAAACACAGGCTTGGACATGGAGGGGTTAAAATAAGAAAAAGGAAAGAATAAGAAAGAAGCAGTGAAGTGGGGAGAGAGAAAGCCTCGATCGTAACACCGTGACATACATCAACATCTTGAGACCATTCCATCTGGACGAACAAGCCACGATGTGAAAAATCCAATGACTCCAATGCTGCTGACAAGCTCAAGAGTAAGCCTGCTGTTGCACTTGATCTGACCAGCCAGTCCCAACAGCCCGAGAGGATCCTGGTGGTGTGGTACTACTTCTTCACGCTTCGATTTCTTGTGCTTCTGACGCCTTGGCTTCTGATTCACTCTTGCCAGTGGCATGCCATTCATCGTCATACCTGGCCCAACAAGTTGCATCGGTACCTCGCAAAGGCGTTCTGCCTCTAGGCTCTGCCGCAAGCTTTCTGCCCAACTCGCCATTTCCAAGGGGCGGTGGTACTGCTCGGGTAGGAATGAACGGTTCCAGGAGGGAGTGGACAGGGGGTACACACTCATGGGTTGGCGGCAGATGAGCGCTGATTGCAATGAGGAGCTGCTGGCCTTTTGTCGCCGCCACCTCACACCTTTGAGTGAGGCGGCATGTCGAAGCCTGGCGCTGCCATCTTGTGACATGAGCTGCTCCACGAGCCTATGAAGATCTGTAGCGACAAGTGGGCGGACGTATTCTGAATTCATCAACACGCTGGCGTCCATTACATCGTCATCAGAGTCGGAGATGCTCGAGACGGCATAGATGTCCGATGATTCAGAAGACACTCCAGGGGCACTAAACGAGAAATATTCAACCTTCTTGTCACGCAGGCAATAATCGATGGTTTGTTTGGAAACAATAGCATCGTTGTTGCTGATCTCATCGGCGCGGGCTAACAGGGGAATCACATTAGTGGTGTTTTGCAGCAGTCGAATCGCCTCTACATCTGCGGCTTCGGGGCCTATAGATATCATGTTAGGGTCAAACATGTTCAGAGTTGAGTGATGAGCAAGTAACATACCAGTATGGGGTAGCAGATACAGCACTGCATCAACGATAGGCTCAGTCCCGTTGCTTAGCAGATTCCACAGGTCGCCATCACTGATTGGCCGGTGCAGTAATGGAAAGAGCTGTGATTCGACATAACGGACGGCCGGATGCGCAGCCTCGGAATCTTGCTGCGGAGGACAGTCCACAAAACAGAGGTTACGGTCTAGCATCTCATCCATTGCTGAACTTCGTCGTCTTGGGGCAAGAGAAGGATCCAGCTCTGCTCTCCACCACGGGTAGGGGCGGGTGCTGGCATATACTTCGGATACTTGGCCCTTGTCGCGATTCGTAACAGGGTCAACATGAACAATATGCTCGCTGCACTGTGCAATAGCCGTGATCAAAGTTGATTTTCCGATCCCTTTTATCTTCTGGTTAGCAGTCACTTCTCCTCAAGTATCGCCACGACAGAAACAACACACCATCTGGGCCTGTCACCAGAACCTTGAGCTTTCCCAACGACTTTCCCGTGTCTGAAAACGGCCGGCGTCGCGGAACCGTCAGGCTAGGCATGATGAGCTGTGGTGTATGGCTCCCTGCAAGACCGTCGTTGGCATGTTGATAGAGGCCGATGCCGCCTTGGTGTGGGCCGATTAGACTTAGAGAAGAGCTGATCCGGCTGGCAGACATGGAGGCGACAGGCGAGCTCATGGGCGACGAGGTTTCGCTGATGACGGACTCGGGACCAGAAGTGCCCAGCATAACGGGAGTCATTGGCCTGGAGAGGTCGTGAGGCGTATCGCCGCCTGGTTGGGACGAGAGAGACGGTGAAGGCCACGAGATGGATGTGGAGGCTGACATGTTGGATCGGTGACAGCTCTTGCCAGCCCGGGAACTTGATTCATATTCGCTCTTGTACGGAAACCGCGGCGTCTGGAAGCTCATCTCGCCCAAATCGCTGATTGAATCCTCGGTTCCGACAAAGTACGTCATTTGGGGAATCGTCGCAGTGGGCGTCAAACTGTCGGAGCGCCCATGATGGGCAGATGCGCTGCCGCTGGCCGGAACTGGTCGCATGTTGTGCGCGAGTCTCCAGCAATGAGCGGACCTGAAAGACTCAAAGAACAGAGGATATCTGGAGGGGATCGACCAAGCACTTTGTTGAAGCAAGATGCGATGAAGGCTGACGTGTGATTTAGATTTGATCTATCGTTGGGGGAGACTTTCGACCGGTGATTAACGCGACAGCGCAGTGTTGAGCAAGGTATGGGTACCGTCTCACCGAGTACTGCGCAGGTATACTTGGCAAGCGGTGCGGTGGAGATGCGCGACAGCGGAGAGCGGGGAACGACTTTCCGGTACTTTTCGCGTCGTACTCCCTACTTAGTCAACCATCGGATGTAAGTCGTTCGAACAAGTTGTGACAGACAGCCGCTAGAGGACTACTGGCGAATAAGGTGTGATAGAGGCAGAGATGAAAGTAGATGCTCATCTATTCCCTCACTTGATAATGGAGCGCGTGGTATTCCTGCTTTTCACGAAGCCAATAACGAACCGCCCATGACCTTCTGCAATGCTCCGCGTCCAGCATCCGACACAGCATACCGCAGCTGTCCTCTGTACTCCGTCCTGTAGTGACAAACAGCTCAAGTACAGAGGCAAGCTCGCACCCCGTGTTAGAAATACACCCCTTTAAGATCCCTGGAATGCAGGGACAGCGCTCAGCGTTAGTTCGATACGGCTTATCTAAGTGCATATCCGCGGCCCACAATAGCGGGGCAGCCCGATCCTCCTCTGTATTCCCATCTGGTGCTGCTAGCTTCCAGCCTCTTGGGGAGACATCCAGCATTTTGGGTATTGACTCATCTGGAGACAGGTAGACGAAGCTGTTCGGTTGTTAGGAGCAAAGACACGACGCAGAACCGCCAAGATGGACGGCAAGAGACATCCCAGCTCGTTCCAGCAACTGGAGAAGCTCGGAGAGGGCACGTACGCCACTGTGAGTTGGTCCTTTGCAGCCCTTTGCCGCCCTTTGCCCTGCGGTTAAAGGACATGTCGGCTAACCACCATCCGGTTTGCTAGGTTTTCAAAGGGAGAAACCGCCAGACCGGAGAGCTGGTTGCTCTCAAGGAGATTCACCTCGATTCCGAGGAGGGCACGCCCTCGACCGCCATCCGAGAAATCTCGCTGATGAAGGAGCTCAAACACGAGAACATTGTCGGACTTCACGATGTTATTCACACCGAGAACAAGCTGATGCTTGTGTTTGAGTACATGGACGGCGATCTGAAGAGATATATGGACACCCACGGCGAACGCGGCGCGCTCAAGCCTACGACGATCAAGTCCTTCATGTACCAGCTGCTCAAGGGCATCGATTTCTGCCACCAGAACCGAGTCTTGCATCGAGATCTCAAGCCACAGAACCTACTCATTAACAGCAAAGGATGTCTCAAGCTTGGTGATTTCGGCCTTGCCCGTGCCTTTGGCATCCCCGTCAACACCTTCTCCAACGAGGTTGTGACCTTGTGGTATCGTGCACCAGACGTCTTGCTCGGTAGTAGGACATACAATACGAGCATCGACATCTGGTCAGCTGGATGTATTATGGCTGAGATGTACACTGGCCGGCCATTGTTCCCTGGAACAACGAATGAGGATCAGATTGTTAGAATATTTCGCATCATGGGCACACCCACCGAACGCACATGGCCCGGCATTACCCAGCTCCCAGAGTACAAGCCCACGTTCCAAATGTACGCCACTCAAGATTTGCGAAACATTCTTCACGCAATCGACCCCAGTGGAATCGACCTGATCCAGCGAATGCTCCAGCTTCGACCAGAGCTCCGCATAAGTGCTCATGACGCCCTGCAGCATCCTTGGTTCAACGACCTCGTCCTCCAACAACAACAGCAGCAGCAACAGCAGCAAGCAGCCTTGCAAGCTCAGGCGCGGAGTTTCCAGCAGGCAGTCCCCTCACAGGCCTTTGACAACAATTACTAGGCATAGCCTGTGGCGTGTACTGCGCACCAGGATCCTGCAGGGCTGGCCATTAGCAGGCATACCTATATGGTTAATCCCGGCTATTCTTCGATTGTATGGGAAAAAAGTTGACTCGTTATTACTTCTGGCTGGCGATCAAGACAGCGTAATTGCATATCTACATAAAAAAAGATGATCCACACATGTCCAGCAGACGGTGTGGGAATACTACGGTCAGACTAGAGCTGTCGCAACAAATCCGGGCTTTGGCGGTGGCTGGATGATATTACTGATACTGATAGTTTATCGTTCATGACTTTAGGGGGGCAGGACAAGATATCCATCCTTTTAATAAGAAGCGAAAGCAGAAAATTCTCATGTTGGGCTTTGCACACTCCGTCACAAGAAATGGGAACTTTTACCATTTGACTTTGTAGCGCTTGGATTCAGTGTCTATTGACAAGGCTACCATCTACGGGGCTCTTGAATTTACGTTTATTTGGCTCCTTGGACCACGTCTCGGCAAGGGCGGCTGTTTCATCTTCCTCGGGAGCGAATCCCATACTCAGCCTGAGCTTTTGAATCTCGTCGCGAACCGCCTTTGCAAGTTCGACTCTGAGCTGCACCGCCTCTGGATCGTGTCTCAGCTGGTCGGGGTCACCGGCTTTCTCAACCATCTTCTTCCAAGAAGTGCGATAGTGGCCAAAGAGGCTGTCGACGTCGGTTGGTTTCCCAATCATGACTCGTACTCGCTGGCCAATGCGCGGCAGGAAACGCGGGAACCCTCTATCCTCGGACATGATATTCTGCGTGCCATGGATGAACATTGGGACAAACTCAGGTGCTGGGTCGCTTTCGAGAATCAGGCGGGATACACCCCATTTGAAGTAGCGCAAGGTGCTGTCGGGGTTCTGGTGGCAGCAGGCCTCGGGGAAGACGTGGACCCAGGCATAGTGGTTGGCTGCAAAGGCAGCGGGCGAGACGAAGGAGTCGGTGCCGTTGGTGGAAAAGGTCATGTCGGAGGGCTTGATGACGGATGAGGGACTGGAGAGGAGCTTGATTGCCTGGGCAATGGTGGGCTGGTATAAGCCCCCTTGCGGCGAGTGCCACAGCCGGTGGGTGGGCAGCACCTGGCCGTAGCTGAAGAAGGCCGAGAAGAAGCGGTTCTTGAAGCAGATGTCGTGGGCACCAAGGCCCCAGCGGAGGTTCTCGACGTCGACGGCGTACCGCAGCGGGAGGATGCCCCAGATCAAGGGATCATCGAGTCTGGGCTAGTTAGTTAGCAAGAGTGTTTTATAGCAATTGATTTTGGCTTCTTCATTTGAGATACCATACACGGAGACGTGGTTGCACACAGTCAGCAGGCCGCGGTCTCGCTGCCCGTTTTTGCGGCGGTCCAGCACGCCCAGCAGGTTGTCCAGCCCCGTGACCTCGACCCGGTTGAGGCCGTAGAGGAAAGCTCGTGATGCGGCCCCGACGCTGCCCATGACG
>PNRQ01000420.1:0-12257 GCA_003439915.1 Trichoderma atrobrunneum | reverse complement strand
GTTGACGATGGTGCCGCCGCGGCGCGCGGATGATGGCTGGGAGGAATGTCTTGAGGCAGTAGAAGGGACCTAGGAGGTTGGTGCCGATGCTGGTCTCGATCTCATCGATGGTGAGGTCCAGCAGCGGCTTGCCCACGACGATGGCAGCATTGTTGATGAGCACAGTAGGCGTACCGAGCTATTCAAAGTCAGTCAGTCAACTCATTCAATCTCATCGTCTAGATCAGTCGCCATCAAAATACTCACATCCTTCTCAATCTCAACCGCAACCTTGGCCACCTGCTCCTTATCGCTCACATCGCACTTGTAAAACGTCACGCCCCTCGCCTCGCCATTCTCCATCTCATTCACATCCAAAACAGCCACGCTCGCGCCCCTCATGCCGTACACCTCGGCCACCAGCATGCCCAGCCCGCTCGCGCCGCCCGTCACCACAATCACCTCCTCGCCCAGGTCCACCTCGCGCGGCGCGCCGTTGGCAATGCGCTGGTTGACCGCGCTCGCGATCCACATGACCGAGATGAAGATGGCCCAGGCAATGGCGCCCACCATGGGCGGCGCCTCCCATTTGGTCGTCTGGGCGCGCAGGCACAGCGGGATCAGCCAGCTGATGAAGGGGTGGAAGATGGTGACGTTGAGGACCTTGAGGATGAGGTCGACGGACAGAGGCGCGAACCACGAGTCGTGCTGTGGCGGGCGCGAGTAGCTTCCTGGAGGCATGATGGCGGTGGAATTTGGTTTGTGTGGTTGATATGAGGTTTAGAGGCCAGGAAAGGAGTATAAAGGAGATGAAATCTGGTGATTTGAACTAAAGTGGCCGCAGTGGAGGGTATCACATGAAAAAAGTACCACTGGCCCAATTCAACACCCAAAAGACAAACGCAGTAAAAAAAATTGTTCTCAAGAATCTTGCCAACAAATACGATGAAAGGAGAAAAATCATTAATATGCAGAATAAAATAAAAAGCGTCTACCCAACACCCATCAAAAACAGGATTCAAAAGCTCTTTTATAAAGAAAATCATAGTCACAGCGTCCCATCTCATGAAACCGTTTTAGCGCTCCCCCTGGACTCCAGCTAGTCAGTTTCGCGACGCAGCCTGTGCCCCTAGAAATTTAATTGGTCAGACGCATTTCTTTGTCAACACCTTTTCTTTTCGACGGATCTGGGAGCGGAGATGAGATGAAACGCTTTGGCTGTGTCTGAGCTTTTGATGTGCTTGTGAGGGGATTTGGGGGTGCCTGTGATTGTTTCACTTTGCGGTGGAGGGCTGAAACGGCCTCTCATGATCTTCTCTTCATTATGGAGTGCTTCTCATCAAAAGGTATTCATTCAGTCTAGATTTGTACAAAAAATTGTCCATATGCAAAGCTTATGCCGTGATGATGCCGTAACCCATGATATATATCCCAGAGCAGAGTCTATCCCAAACCAACAAATGTATATAACCCGATCAATGCCATGCCTCCATACAATCGTACACGCAAAATCATGCCAACCTCTCACAACTTCTTCTTCCCCTCCGCCTTCTTCTTCATCTTCTCCCGATACGCCCTATACTTGCGTATCTCCTCCTCCTCCCACTCTTGCTCGCGCTGCGATGCCTTCTTGCTCCACTCGTGATAGGCCGGATCTCGCGCGATGCCCTCCATCCGCCATCTCTGCGGCGGCTTGATTCCCAGCGCCGCCTTCTGCTCCCACACTTGCTTGCCCCTCTTGAACCAGCGCTGCTGGCGATCCTCTTCTTCATCTACCGACGGCCTCCAGTTGCTCTTGAGGATTCGTCGAATCGCTTCGCGCGATACCTGGAACTTGTCTGCCAGCGCATCCGTGGTGTAAACGTCAGGGAACTGTGCATTGAGAGCTCGGATTCCAGCCAGAGCGTCTGGTGAGAGTCGTTTGCGCGGCTGCCATCCCTCTGGAAATTTCTCTTTGAGCGCTGCCTTCTGGATCTGCCACGGCTCTTGGGTCCTAGGCCTTGACTTTGACGTCTGTCCCGTTGAATCCGTCGGTTGGGTTTCTCCAGAGCCTGGCCTAGTTTTTCGTTCCCATTTTGCCCTTGATGTCGTGCTCTTTGAGCCCTCCTCTCCGTCTGCAGCAGCAAATCTCCTCTTTCCACTTCCATCCCTCCTCGTCCGTTTCCTCTCGGCCGGTCGTGAATCCGCTTCAGCGTCTATACTTGACGCCATCTCGTCCAGCGCTTTCGAGGTGCTTGGCTGCGCATCCTCGACAATCGCACCCTGAGATCCCTCCTCCTCTTCACCTTTCTTTGTGTCCACCGCTGTAGCCACTCCATCTTGCCTGCGAAGCCTCGAAGCGTGCAGTCCACGATTCTGGCCCAAGACCACCAGAGAACGGGCTGGCCACCGAAATTGCACGGCTGAAGAAGCGTTGGGCCGGTGAATCTGGGCGAGGCCACGCGCAAACGTCCGCCATGGAACGGCGCGGCACGAGCAGCTCATTGTCGGGGAGCACGTGTGTGAGAGCAAGGCAAAATCGATGCTCTTGTCTGTTTGGAAGAAAAATATGCCAATGGCGAGGCTGCAAGAGGAAAATCAATTTAGGTATCGTTAGTGGGGGGGTCGATGTGGGGCCAGCCGCACTCTGCAATCGCTAATCACAAGCTGGATATAAATCATCATTGCATGCAACTCAAAAGCTGCAATGCATGTCACGTATAATGAATAACAGTTACTTTGAATGAAAATGCAAATTGTGTGTGCTTGATCAAGTTAATTGAACTAGACAATTCTATCCAGCCACGTGCTATGGCTGTTGATGTTACGCCCATCTATCGTTTGGTACACATCTACCTAGTAGGTAGGTATTCTGAGACAGGAATCTCTGCTGCTTTTCAGACAACTCCATGAAAATAATGAAAAGAAAACAACCTCAACTCCATATCCATATTAATAATGAGGTCCACACGAAGAATCGACAATCTCCGGAAACCAATAGTAGCCGTGCGTCATATCTCTGCCAACGCCAACCAAGAACCGTCTTCCCAAAAAAAAACGTACAGAGAAGATAAAAAATAATGAGAAATGATAAAAAATCCATATGCACACCATCCATCATGAAAACGTGTCCAAAACACAGCCATTTATAGGTCGTTCATCAGCTCAACGGGAGGTCGAGCAGTCTGAGCCATGATGGGCTTTGAGACTTCGAGCGGGCTCAAGGTCGGCTCATCCGTCATGTCCTCAACAAACACGGCAGGAATGCCGGGGCTGGTCTCAGCATCGGGCTTGTAGATGAGAGTCGAGCTGCGACTCCGAGTGCCAAAGTTGGGAACACCGCCGTCGGTAGGAGTAATTGGTGAGTCGTAGATGGGGATAGGACGGTGGTGAAGCTTGGCAAGAGCTTCAGCAAGGTCATCAGCGTGGACCTGCTTGTTGGGCGCATCCTCGAGGCGCATCTCCCAGCCGTGGGGAGGGCTGGCGGGTGGCGAGATGAAGAACAGCTTGCCGGCGTCGGGAAGTTCCAGGTGCTCTGGCTTGGCCTCAATGGGCGTGGAGTGGCCAAAGTAGAGCTTGATGCGCTCGCCCATGACGGCTTCACCGTCCCATACCTGGCGCACCGCTAATGAGGCATCGATGTCGAAGAAGGAGACGATAATGCGGCGGAAGGACTTGAGCGGCGCAAACGAATGTATGGGTGCTGTGTGCTCGATGAGTTCGCGAATGGTTTGCAGGTTCTCAGGCAGGAAGATGTCGGTGTTGTTCAGGTTGGTGAAGATGAGTGTGTTTGAAGGAGGAGTTGGCTGAACCAGTGGCGGGAGGTTGGAGAGATCCAGACTCAGGTTCGCCTTGTTGCGGGATGAGGTGGAAGAGGACCTTGATAGATTAGGTGTCTCCATTGTGATGTAGGTTGTGAAAAAGTATTAGATCGCGTTGTGGTTAACGTCTGATCGAAGTCATAAAATGCAGATGCGTAGTCTAACGATGCCCTTGATATCAAGCTGAGCTCGGGGTGTCGTGTGACGTGTTCGGTGCAAGTTCGGCGGTTATAGAGCCGCTATAGCCGTATATGTAGTCGTCCAAAGATGCAATATTCGCTGTGCTCAGCAGTCGAGATGGTAGAGCAGGCTGTTGGTGTTTTAGTCTTGTTCTTGAGGAGAGGGAAAAAGAAGAGGAGAGAGGAGGCAATCTTATAACAATCAAGCCCGAAACAGAAGGCGGAACAAGTGCAAAAGGTTAATGGAGGCCACGGGACTGCAGTGGCTCAGGATTGGCTGCGCAAAAAAGGGCAGATGGCTGCGGTGGAGCCGCGATTGGCGTGGCCCAATGCTTAGCGCTGGCGGTACCCCGTGCAACTGATTACAGCGGCGCAAAGTACCTGCTACGGGCGATATGGGCGATGGAGGTACCTGCGATGTACTGGGGCAGTGCAGGCATGGCCCCGAGTAATGAGTAATGCAAGCAGCTCAACCAGTCAATGCGGGCGGGCGAATTCGTGCGAGTGCGAATTTCTTTGTCCTTCTTTTTCTTGTGTGCCCCTGCAAGGTGAAATTTTTGAATCGCCACAAAAAGCCCCGGGGCGTATTGCTTACGACTGCGTGTATGAAAGTACAGCAAATGACAAGGCGTGATGTGCCCTGATTGGGGGAACCAGCATGTACCTGACCGATGGCTGCGAAAAGGCCAGTGTCACAATCGAACTCATGTCGTTCCAGTTCCCCATTTTGGACACCTCAGTCTAGCGGCAATACGGCGCAGACGAGGTACATGTGAACAATAGGAGGTGCCTGAGTTTGGTACTAGAACAGTACTTTATGTATTCACATTATCACCATGAATTAAAAGTATTCTGTAAGTATCGTTCAAACAACACACAAGTACCATATCATTGAGAGAAAACGTCCCCCGCCTTGAACCCACTGGCAGGCACATTGAGGCTGTGCGACGACTTTCGCGGTACACCCGATGCAGCAACTCTGAGGTTTCCAAGCAAGTCCAGGTACACACACGCCGTCACCGACGTTTTCCTGCCAGCAGGTTTTGGAATCCAATTAATCAGTCACAGACTAAGCATAACCTTTCTTCTCCTCTGTGGCTGAAAGCCTCTTTTTCCTTCTTTTTCTTGTCACTTCTACCAGTGTCGGGATTGACTCGGTTTCTTGTCCCATGGTCAAGCGGCCCTTGACTGGCAGGTATCCGCCGTCCCTCGAGCAACTCCATCTCGTGCAACATCACATCAACAAAAGCTGTCGCATGTCCAAATCCATTTCGCACTCCGCTCTCCGTAGGTACCTACTCTATCCAGTCGTCAATACCGTAGTCCTCCATGGGTACATACCAGAAAGTACAAGTACAAGTTCCGGCAAACTGCATCCCAACCCGGCGGAAATCTCGCCCCGTCAACACACCCCCGTCGTTCTCGTGGGCGGCTATTATCCTTGGCTTACATAGAACTAGCAGTAGCAGCTTCACCATTCACCTATCCCGCTTCCTGGCCTTCCGAAGCGAGTTCTTGCATCAAAATCACCCCCCCTTCGAGGAGTGGAAATAATACAGAGCATTCGAAACAATTCAACTAGCGAAATCCTGCAGAACGTAACAGAAGTCCGAATCCACTTGTTATCTTCCCCCTCACCCATTCGCCTTTGAGACGGCGGTGCAATGAACCAGCCATGCAAAAGGTGGAGTCTTGTTGGGTTGTCACTGGAGAACGATTTTCTTGAATCTTCCTTTTGCGCATGATCGCCCGCCACCATAAACTTACGTATGTATGTCCCAGCCGGGCCATGTGTCCCGATCGCGGTTTGCCTCGAGGGCTGTGTATCGCAAGATGCCGTTTCCAGCTAGGTAGGCGGGTTGTTTGATGCCCTCGTGCCTGTATCATGGTATGGTAATGGAGTCGGTGCTACGCCTCAAGCACGAGCCGTTGTGCTAGCATGTACGAGCATCCCAGCCCTCGGCCCAATATTTCCCGAACAACGTTTGCAAGATGCATTGCCCATGGAATCCGCTTACGCTTCCGCCTCACATATATACAATCACCCTGCAGTTGTCGTAGCCTGGCATAATCATAACCTCTGCATTAAACTTTCTACATGATGCATGACAAACTCTAGGCTGAGCGTGATAGATATCAAAACATCAGCCACGCTGTAACCTTAAAAAGCTGCCTCTTCACCTCCGGCCCATCCAATGGGATGCCTCACAAACGTCATTCCGCAGAAACAATCACATCGAATGACTAATCCCCTGTATCCTACTCATTCAACTACGATTCAGCCACACTCAGCACAAACGACTCCCTGTGGCTGAGCCGTTCAACAACATTCCCAATACATCGTTTGCCGTTTAGACAACCTCATTTCGCTTAATCAAATCCCCAACGCCCATTTTTGTTGTTTTCTGCATTCAAAGTTCAAATGCCCCGGCATTCATCGTGCCGAACGTGCCGCTTTCCTTTTTCCTTGCCCTTAATCCCCTGTCACTTTTAATCCCAGATCTACCTAAGCCCTGATCCGTTGGAGCTTGAGCGTTTGAAAGCTCAGCTCGTTTTTTTATGTGCTGCTGTCAAAGCGGCGAGGCGCAGCAAGCCTGTGATGATGCGTATCCTGCCAGGTTGACCACGAGGCGTATGTAAGGAGGTCACTGCCATTTCATTCAACTCTGACTGTTCAATTGCAATTTTGCATTCGGGCTATGTTTTGTTTGTATAGGGGAAAGAATGCGGAGTGCATGTGTGGTAAATCATCAATGTGAAATAGTCTAGTATACAGGGTTGGCTGAGTTGGCCGTGTTCCACGTTTTCAAGCATTGCACACGGCCACCTCTACGGCCTGCCAACCAACGCCGTTCCGAGATCTCGATCAAAGCTTGCCAAGATCAGCCCGGCCGAGTTCCCACTCTCGTCTTTGCATAACAATATCTCAGCCTCACTGCTAAACGCTACATCCCCCCCTCAAAAGCTTCATGGGGCAGAATCTCCTCGCCTCTTTCTTCCCCCCTTTCACACGTAATAGCGCCAGCCAAGCCTCACTCAGCCCCCCTAGCCCAATGGACAATGGAATCCTCAATGTTTCCTGCAAGAGCCATCGCCGGTCTTTCGGTTGTCATCCGCTCACCGTAGTTCAACACCGAGTCTGTCCACCAAGGCTTTCCTCACCCTCTCGTGAATGGCGTTCGTCTCCGCGCCCGTCAGCGTGCGCTCCAGATGGCGGTAGACGATGCGGTACGCCACGCTCTTGCGCCCCGTCTTGGGGTGGACAAACTCGTCAATGAGGCTCACGCTCTCGACCTCATCGCCCCCGATGCTGCGGACCAGCTCCATCACGTCGTTCTCGTGGAAGACGGCCTTGTCGTTGCCGCCCGCCGGGGACGTCGAGCGGATCCAGAATGACACGTCTCTGGGGCTGGGCGGGTGCTTGGAGAAGGGAACAAACGGCTTTAGCGTGTCCAGGCTGGCTGAGACGCCCGTAAACTGCGACAGGAATCTCTCGTCCTCGGACCAGAAGAGCCGGATGTCCGGGATCTTGAACAGCAGCATGGCGATGCGGTCGATGCCGATGCCAAAGGCCCAGCCCACCTGCGATGGCACGTTGGCATTGATGTAGAGCTCCTGCTTGACCACGCCACAGCCCAGCACCTCGAGCCAGTCGCCCGCGTAATACACCTCCAGCTCCCACGACGGGCTGGTAAAGGGAAAGTATGCTTCCACCCACCGCATCCTCAGGGGCTCATCCACAAAGCCCGGGTCGTCCTTGATAGCCGCCGCCTTTGCCCTAGTGAAGATGTCGACCACCATGTTTTCAAGTGACCGCTTCAGGTGCTTGCCGAGTGCCTCAGCCTCCGCCGCCGAGTGATGAGCCTCCTGCAGCGGGTTTCGCTCAGGATGCATGGGCGGGTTAGGATCCTCCACCACCACGTCGTGCTTGGGCAGACGCTCGATATCCTCCATGACTGCCGCCGCAATGTCTCCGTTGGGAACCTTGTTGCGATCCCATGACCGCGCGCCCTCCATCTGATGGAAGATTGGGTAGTGGCTTCGGTCAATGGCATCTCGTCGATACACGTCCGCCGAGATGAGGTAGCCGTCGCTCTCGTTCGCCCTAAAGGTATCCGCCTGATGTGCGCTGGTGTGTGTCCTCAGCAGCAGCTTCTCATTGAGATAGTACGTGTCAGTGAGAGCCCGTCCAGGGTGATCCGCTGGAAAACCCAACGAGTCAAAGTTTTGCTTTGTCGTCACCACGGGGCTGTACTCGTTGTAGTACTTGTACGTGGGCTGCGGGAAGTTGGCCTGGATGATCTGCCGCGTGATGGCGATTGGATGGTCATTCTGGAGATGGAGACGCCTTGATGTTTTGGCGACAATATTTTTCGGCACGTTGAACCAAGGCTTCTGTGTGGGATGAGTGGCTCCTCGAATAGTCACTGTTGAGGTTGATGTTGATTCTTTAGGCTCCGTTGAGGTAGCTGGAGATGTTAGATTCAATGCTTCATCAGACACCGAAATTAGGTAGACAGTATTGTATCTCTTCTTTTATTGCCTCATCTTATAACAGGCAATGCGGAGAGTGTGTCTAACCTTCAGAGTAAAATCGATAGGCAAATCCCTGTCGCAACGCTCTTGAGCTCAAAGTGAGCTGCCGAGCTCTGAGTGATAGGCCAAGGCGGCACCGCATGCTTCCTATTCCGGCCAATGACATTGTATAAAAGAAAAACAAGTACAAAATGCCTGCCTTCAATGCCTCATATAGAGACGGCCAGAATGTGTCCAGCACCGATTCAGCCGTGAAAAGCTCACTCTCATCGGCCTCAAGTTTGGACGTCTGAGCTCATACCATCCCACCAATGCCCGCTTAAACGCATATCGCCAAGTGGGGGAGCCAAAAAGAGACCCGGGCTTCGTTACCCTGGAGCTAAGGGCTGGCTTGGCTGGCTTCATATCCACATTCTGCTTCATCGCCTCAACATCAATCGGATTGGCGAGATGGCCGAGTTGGTTATGGCGTCAGGTTAAGGCTACCTTAACAGCAATTCCTGGTGGAGCAATCCGCGTGGGTTCGAGTCCCACTCTCGTCAGATTCATTTTTTGTCATTCATTGACAAATGGTGACCATGACATTGTTTTCTTTTTCTTTTTTGGTAATTGTAATGTGTAGGATAAGTGTGCTTTTAGACGACATAAACCTCCCGATAAGACCTTGTAGAGTTCATATGTACAAATCCAATCTCAAATATGATGGGCTACCTATAAGTCATAACCCAAATGCTATGCAATCCGTACCCGACTCCGAACAATGCAATCAAACGCCAGTCATAAACAGATCATGAGTCATGCTCATGGCCTCCAACCAAGAGTCACTTAACCTAGACTCAAATTCACCACCTGAGGTTCCAAGTATAACAATCTAGGTAATGTCAGCCGAGTGATTATCCCGGCTGTCATCACTTAGTACTGTGAAACATCTCGTTTGATGATGGCCTCGAGAACACCCTCTGGGCTAGACGCCCACAATTTCTGCGCATGTGCACAAATCTTAAAGTGCTTCAAGAAGTTGTCTCGCGAAAACACCCTGTCCCACGGAGCGGTTGTCGCTCTCGACGGAGCCTGCCCGGGAGCCTGCCCGGCAATACTCCTCTCACAGCCGGCACATGATATTCCATACTCGACCGTCCGGGCCCGCGGATCATAATACGGCAGTTCGCACGACGCCATGAAATTGTGGATTGGGTCCCAAAAGGGCTGATGCTGAGAGCGTGCCGCGCTCGTGTCCAGCCGATCGCCGAATTCCTTCATGGCAGGGAAATAAGGCACCAGCTTGACACGGCCTCTCTGGTAGGACTTGTCCATCGAGTACAGTCCCGTGGTGTAGATACCCGGCAGTGCTTGGAACGACCGTTGCCGGCCGACTTCCGCGCGGGTGAGCCGAAACAGTCTCCGTACTTCGGCCACCGTCACCATCCTCGTCTCCGGATCCTCCTCGATACACTCGAAGCAGCAGCGGATCCACGTCGGCAGAAAGACAAAGCCGCCAAACTTGCCGCAAAAGGTACAGTCCTGAGAGCACAGCACTCGATAAAAGTCCAGCAGGGTGACGTGAGCCGCGAGCTTCATCCGCAACAGCGCACAGTAAGCCGTCAGGCCGTAAGACACGGCGGCCTTGTACTCTTTCAGGGAATCGACGACTTGCCGCGCCCGAAGGTTGACCCGACGAAGGTCAAAGAGCGCCTGCATGTCCATCTGACGCAGAGCCTGCAACAGTAATTCCACCGGCAGCCGATCAAGGTCCCCCAAGCCCGCCCGAGAGACGATGGACGATGTTAGGATGGACGACCGCACCTTGGAATGGTCGCTGGGCCAGACATGGACAACAGACATGCCATAGTCTCGTCGGTGATAGCCCGTAGTCCGGATAATGGCGTCATCCTGCTCCCTCTGTAGCATTTCACGGGTCGTCCTTCGTGACGGATGCGAGAGCGAGTGGAATGCTGAACCGACCGAGGCCATGTCTTTCTTGTCTCTTTTCTTCTTCTACCACTCATTCAATCATGCAAGACGTTAAACTCAATTCACAGCACAAGCATAATGTCAAAAATAGCGGAGCAGCACAATCAACGAATGAAAGCGACGGGGCAGGACGAGCACAAACACAGGCATAAGGAGTAGAGAAGAAAAAAATCAGATGCAAGAGTACGGGGGGCCCGAGAGCCGTGGAACAAGTTTGCTCTCCCCCCGCCAGGTCTTGCTTTCACCGACTTGCCTATTTGACACGGGCTTCCCATACGTAATAATGCATCAGGACATGATTTCAACATACCACTCGCGCCTGCAGGGAGCAGTGCCACGAGCTTGTTAGTACGCTGCTAGTAATCTAACGGATTAGCACATGCATGCATTGCCAAAATCCCATCCGAATACCTGTAAATTGTAATGAATGACATGCAACCATTGAATCCAGCTGCGACGTCCTCACCGCCTTTCGGCCCCGGGCGGCTGCGTTTTCTGCCACGCCGACGTCAACGGACGGCTGCAAATTAGCCGATCTGGATAAGAAAAATCTACGGGGCTGATAAAGTTGCTCCGTTTAAGTGCCAGCAGAATCAGACAATCCTCCAAGTATTTCCAATCAATTCACCAAGCTTGCAAGTTAAGCTGTGCCGGCTTCGCTCCTCGCCGTTTGTTCTTTTTGCGCCCGTCAGATCTCAACCCCCCTCTTCCTTGCTACCGCTACCCGGCTCCAGTTTTCGGATATCGTGGGAAAGGAGAGAGAAAAAAGCAGCTGAGGAAAAAAAAAAGAACGGGGAACTAGGGGTTGCGGAAACAAGTACAAAAACCCCGACCCAGAAACTCGGAAATAAGGGAAGAAAGAAATATATCTTGAATGCTTCCTCAGCGGAATGTCCCTTCCGTAGCTCTCTGTCGCCTCTGTCGTTCATTGAACCCTCTCGACTCGACGCTGTTGCGCAACCGGCAACGATGACCTCAGCATCCGCAGCTCAGGCGGCCGAGCCGCAGCTGCAAGCCGAAAAGAAGAAGAAGCTGAGAGCGCCGGTGGTGCGGTATCCCTTCTGGTTTGGAGGAAGCGCAAGCAGCTTGGCCGCCTGCGTTACGCATCCATTGGATTTGAGTATGTGTTGCCTTTTGCCTCCTTTTTTTGGTTGCTTCCTGTCTTTTGCTGCTGCGCCCTTCCAATTCTCATGCTGACCCAGTTATAATACAATAGTCAAGGTACGGCATTTTGAGATGTGACCCCAATTGCATCCGCCGATGTTCGGCGCAACCCCCCCAGTCGTGATATTCCATGTCCCGAATTTTGAGGAACAGCTTTCATGTGAAACAAACGTTTCCCCTTCTTCTTCTAACCCTCTCGAAACCAGGTCCGCCTGCAAACTCGCAAGCCCGATGCGCCCAAGTCCATGAGCGGCACCTTTGTCCACGTCGTGAAAAACGATGGACCGCTCGGCCTCTACAGCGGCATCTCGGCGTCGCTGCTCCGCCAGCTCACGTACTCGACCGCCCGGTTCGGCATCTACGAGGAGGTCAAGCAGCGCTACATCGCCCGCCACGGCGGCAAGGAGCCGTCGTTCCCCGCGCTGATAGCCATGGCCGTCGGCTCGGGTTTCGTCGGCGGCGTGGCCGGCAACTTTGCCGACGTGATCAACGTGCGCATGCAGCACGACGCCGCCCTGCCGCCGGCCGAGCGCCGCAACTACAAGCACGCCCTCGACGGCATGGTCCGCATGGCCAGGGAGGAGGGCGCCCTGAGCTGGTTCCGCGGCTGGCTGCCCAACAGCTGCCG
>PNRQ01000041.1:0-188547 GCA_003439915.1 Trichoderma atrobrunneum | reverse complement strand
ATGGCGGTGCGGCTCCCCAGCACCACAAGTACAACCCGGCAGACTATGCCAACGTGGATCAGGGATTCGGTGCCCAGCCGCCAGCTCAGCAACGACCTGCTCCTCCTCAGCAGCAACAACAACAGCAACAGCTCCTCCTCCTCAGTTGCCTCCCCAGCAGCCACCCCCCCAACAGGCGCTGCCGCCACAACCCAGTCAGCCCCAGTACCAGCTCCTCCTCAGCAGCAACAACAACAGCAACAGGCTCCTCCTCCTCAGTTGCCTCCCCAGCAGCCACCCCCCCAACAGGCGCTGCCGCCACAACCCAGTCAGCCCCAGTACCAGCAGCCTGCCGCCCCGAAGCCGCAGTCCCCCGTGTCTCCTCAGGGAGCTGCCACAGGGCCTGGAGGTGCCCAGCGCAAGGCTCTGCCGTCTGCCACTGATCCTGGCACCGGCGCGCGCATTGGTCTTGATCACTTCAACTTCCTTGCCGTTCTTGGAAAAGGAAACTTTGGAAAAGTCATGTTGGCAGAAACGAAGCGATCCAGGCGACTGTTCGCCATCAAGGTGCTTAAGAAGGAGTTTATCATTGAGAACGACGAAGTGGAGAGCATCAAGTCGGAGAAGAGAGTGTTCCTCATTGCCAACCGCGAGAGGCATCCGTTCTTGACCAACCTGCATGCCTGTTTCCAGACCGAAACCCGTGTCTACTTTGTGATGGAGTACATTAGTGGTGGTGATTTGATGCTTCACATTCAGCGTGGCCAATTTGGTACAAAGCGAGCTCAGTTTTACGCTGCCGAAGTCTGCTTGGCCCTCAAGTACTTTCACGAGAACGGTGTCATCTACCGTGACTTGAAGCTCGACAACATCATGTTGACGCTCGATGGCCACATCAAGATTGCCGATTACGGTCTTTGCAAGGAGGACATGTGGTATGGCTCAACGACGAGCACATTCTGCGGAACTCCAGAATTCATGGCCCCTGAGGTATGAAGCACGCGCCTCATTTTTCGTTGTTGAGATGAATGCTAACACCAACCGACTAGATTTTGTTGGACAAGAAGTATGGCCGCGCGGTCGACTGGTGGGCCTTTGGTGTCTTGATCTACCAGATGCTCCTGCAGCAGTCTCCCTTCCGAGGTGAAGACGAAGACGAGATTTACGACGCTATTCTCGCTGATGAGCCCCTCTACCCGATTCACATGCCTAGGGATTCCGTGTCCATTCTCCAGAAACTGCTCACCCGAGAACCCGACCAGCGACTCGGAAGCGGCCCTACCGATGCGCAGGAGATCATGAGCCAGCCCTTCTTCCGCAACATTAACTGGGACGACATTTACCACAAGAGAGTCCAGCCGCCGTTCCTGCCCCAGATCAAGAGTGCTACGGATACGAGCAACTTTGACTCCGAGTTTACAAGCGTTACTCCTGTTCTCACCCCAGTCCAGTCTGGTAAGTTTTTATGCCGCCTTTTGCCCTCTTGTGGTCTGTCGCGTTATGCTAACTAACACCTGCTACAGTGCTTTCTCAAGCAATGCAAGAAGAGTTCCGAGGATTCAGCTACACGGCGGACTTGGAATAGTAGAAACGAACAGAGTTTGACCAAGACAACCAGTGGAGATAAAAAGTTAATGGCGGCGGCGGCTCTATACACGCGAGCTTTCTTCTTGCTATCCAGCCGAGATGTGGTGCCGCGAGGTGCCCAATGGATCTTTACAGACTACTAGTACGGTGAGACGATATGATGGCCTTTTGGTAATACTTGCAGAAGGAGAAGAGATTTTGATGAGCGTTTGGTGTCTTTTCTTCTTTTTTCTTCTTTAACAAAAGGGAGATGTCTTTTCCGTCGCTCGCCAGGCTACGTTTTTGATTGCCTTGAGTCTTTACTTTCCATTCTTAAAAGGGCGACTTTCTTTTCTTTTTTCTTACGTTTTAAAAAGAAAAGCAAATCTCTTTGGGACTTGGGAATTACTCTTCATTTTTTCTTTGCTTACTTGAAAACTGATTGTCGCGCATTTTGTTATTTTCAACATTCAATCTTCATTCTTCAGCGGAGAAGAAATTAACCATTGTTGCTTGCGGGGGAATTTGTTAGCGTAAGAAGTATACCTACTAATAGAGAATTTGATGCTATACCTACCTATGAATTAGTTGATTGATCTAAATCATGTTGTGTGATCTCCATTTGATACTATGCCTACGGGGTGATACGAAGTAGTTGATTGGTTCGAGTCATGTTGTGTGATGTTGATTTGAGCGTGAGTTTTCACAGTATGCATGTGAGTTGTACGCTGGGTGATTTAAGAATGTCGTGATGAGAATTGGCTTCTATGGGATTATTTAGAGACTATAGAGATCCTTCTTCTTCTTTTACGTCTATATATAATTTTTTTTCTTGTTCGTTTACATGTTATTGTTTTGTTGCTTCCGTCTTTTCAGTTTTCTTAGTTGGTGTACTCCTTTTGCAGCAGCTTGGCAATGGTGTTGAGCCTATTTGGTATATCATGTTAGCCTCTTGAACTCCTCACTCTATTGGGTTAGTATTTGAAGATGAAAACTCACTGAATGTTGCTTGTGCCCTCGTAGATTGCACCAATCTTGCTGTCACGGAAAAACTTCTCGGCCAGGCCCTCACGGACAAAGCCCATGCCGCCCATCCACTCAACAGCGAGACTGCTCACGCGGCCGGCAACCTGCGAAGCATACAGCTTCGCCATGGCGGCGTCCTTGATGAAATCCTGGCCGGCCTCCTTCTTGCGGGCGGCGTTGTAGACGAGGGCGCGAGCGGCAGCGATGTCGGTGTACGCCTGCGCGAACTGGTGCTGCATGCCCTGGAACTCGCCAATGAGGGAGCCAAACTGGCGGCGGTCGTTCCAGGCGTACTTGACGGCGTTTTCCCAGGCTCCCAGGGCGAGGCCGGTCATCTGGGCGGCGATGCCGATTCGCCCTTCGTTGAGGATGCTGATGGCGTACTTGTAGCCCTGGCCGCGCTCGCCGAGGATGTTCTCCTTGGGGACGTGGACGTCGTCAAAGTTGAGGACGCAGGTGCTGCTGGCGCGGATGCCGAGCTTCTTCTCCTTCTTGGCGATGGAGAAGCCCGGGGTGCCCTTTTCGACGACGAAGGCGGTGATGCCCTTGTAGCCCTTTGACGGGTCGAGGTTGGCGAAGACGAGGAAGATTCCCGCCTCGACGGAGTTTGTGATCCACATCTTTGATCCGTTGAGGACGAAACCATCAGCAGTCTCGGTGGCGCGGGTGGCCATGGCGAAGGCGTCGGAGCCGGAGACGGGCTCAGAGAGACAAAAGGAGGCGACGGTGTCGGTGGCCAGGCGCGGGAGATAGGTGCGCTTGATATGTTCAGATCCCCATTTCATGATGGCCGTGTTGCAGAGCGTGTTGTGGACGTCGCACATGACGCTGACGCTGGGATCAGCACGAGCGAGCTCCTCAATGGCGATGATGGCGGAAGTAAAGTTCATGCCCGCGCCGCCGTACTCCTCGGGGATCTCGATGCCCATGAGCCCTTGCTCGAACATTTGCTCGACGATGGCCGGGTCCATGGCCTCGGCCTCGTCCATCTCGCGGGCCTTGGGGAGGACGACGTCGGTGGCGAACTTGGAGACGGACTCGGTCATGGCGGCCTCGATCTCGGAGAGGTGGGAGATGGGCGTGGGGGGGATTTCCGAGATGTCGATGGGAGAGGCTGAGGAGAGTCTGGGGGTGGTTGTGGCGAGATGGCGGATGGGGCTGGTGGCATTGTTAGCTGTTGATTGAATTGATATTGATGCTGTGAAGAGGTTGCTTTTTCTTTCTTACACATTGCTTCGGATGGCTGGACGGAGGACGCTGGCGACGGAGCTTCGCTGGGCGAGGGCCCGGCTGGAGCGCAGGGCTGGGCGCAGAGCCCGTGTGAATGACGATGACATTTTGAGAGGAGGTGAGAAAGGATGTGGGGGGGAGATGCTATTAGCTCTACGCAATGAGAAGAGAGCAAGCAAAAGAAAAAAAAGGAACAGCGAGGCCAAGGGTAAATAGACAAGAAGAAAAGAAGAGAAGAAGAGAAAAGGGAGGAAAAGCAGTAATCAATCGATTATCGCCGGGCCCGGCTCTTCACTTGCTTTTTCCCTACCCCAGCTGGTTCGTTGAACTTGTGGTTGTTCGGTGGATTCAGCCGAGGATAACCATTCTATCCGGGGCCGCTATACTGACGCCGACGGGCAGCGGGGCAGACAGGTGAAAAGCGAATTGGTAACGTGGGGTGAGTTTTGAAATGAAGAGCCGGGATTTAGCCGCACCGAGATGGGGGACCCTTTTCACATGTCGCGCGAGGGGTGGTGGGAAAAAGGTACATTGTGTAAAGTACCGTTTTGTGTGTCGGAATGCGGCTGATCTGGGGTTCCGGGATATTCAAGGTCATGTGATCAGCCCACTTGCAAGATTTGGTGATGGCTGCATATTGATGGTTTGGATTGATAGCAGAGGCGCAACGACAATCGCCAACACTCAATTGCACATACAACAACACACCAAGGGGGATCTTGCTTTTATAAGCAAGAACAATCCCAATTGCGCAGCCCATCATGGCTTCCGCACTCCTCCGCAGCTTCTTCTCCCCCGCCACCCGCCAATCCCTCACATCAACAACGACTCTCTCCTCAACATCAATATCCCCCATCGTCTCCAGATTCCAATCGCCGCTCCTCTCCATCGCCCAGCGCGCATTCTCAACAACCCCCGCCCCGCAAGCCACCCTGAACCAAGTCCTGCGCGGCATCCGAAAGGGCAAACGAGCCCGTCACGCCGTCTCCCCCGCTCTATCCAACACGCACTGTCCCGCCCTCAAGGGCGTCTGTCTGCGTGTCGGCGTCGTGAGGCCCAAGAAGCCCAATTCCGGTGAGCGCAAGACTGCGCGTGTCAAGTTATCTTCTGGAGCCGTCGTGACGGCGTATATCCCCGGTGAAGGGCACAATATCCAGCAGCATAGTGTGGTGCTTGTGAGGGGAGGGAGGGCGCAGGATTGTCCTGGTGTGCGGTATCATTTGGTGCGAGGAGCATTGGATCTGGTATGTTGAAGATTGAATTCTGGTTTGGGATTTAGAGTGCTGACTTGAGTTTGTTTTTAGGGTGGTGTTGCGAGCAGAACGACCAGCAGGAGTAAATATGGTACCAAGAAGCCTAAGAAGGCTACCGTTGGTTGAATTGGTGTATGAGTGGATGGAGAGCAAAACGATATATGAAGACGACGGGTTTCTTGCGCAGATGAGGGAAATGTTGATCTAGACATTGGACCGCCATGTATAAAAATACCATAGAGCAGCACAAGAGACGAGCACTGTACAATACATATCAAAAAGAACAACATATAATCACTCTTGAAAGGGCTCATGTTAAGAGAAACGAAAATCAGGTCAAACAAACATCCTCGTCACTTTCCATTTCACCATACCTATATTTACACTAGCAATCATAGTCCAAATCGTGTAAAGCCAGCAGACACAGACGCCCCTTTATACCTCCCGCAGTTTAAAAAATACCATTCCCTTTTTTGTTTTCGTCTCTTCTCATAGTCCCCCTTTAATTCATGCGTGCATGCACATATACATGCACATGCACAAGCACCTGATGTGTGAGACGCGCCTGCGAATTAAACTCGAGTATGAATAACTAAGCGTACTCGCCCGTCCCATTGAAAACTTGATCACTGGTCAAGTATAAAAGCTTTTCCATCCAATTCTCTAATCCCGCTGGTTTTCCCAGCCCTCGGGCTTGTCCATGCCGTTCATGTCAAAGAACCGAGACGTGCCTATGTCGATAGTTAGCAAATGCTCGCACTGTCCCATACTACGGTCAACAAGGGACGACTTACAAGAGTAACCCCTCCAATCGAAATTCTCCTTAGGATCGCAATGGCAGCGTAGGTCGATTCTTGTCTTCTCCCCAGTGGGGCAGTGAGTAAAGGGGACGTGCCAGTAGGCAATGTCGTTGAAGAACTGAATCTCGCTCTTGTTGAGCATTAGGCCGGCAGCAATGGAGTGGACGGGAGCATCTCCCCATCGCTCGTAGAAGAAGCCGCCATCCTTGTCCAGGGACTCAAAAAAGTCAATGTACTGCTTGCTTCGCAGCCACTCTAGGCTACCAATCTCAAAGTTGGACCACTGTCATCTCTGGTTAGCTGTACTCTGGTTCGAAATCAATCAAGCGGGAATGAATGCTTACAAAGTGGCAGTTGTTGTAGGTTTCACCACCGTCGTCACTCAAAAACTTCATCGAGTTGTCCTCGGCAATGTGCTCGGGGTGGTTCTTCATAAACTTCTTGGTGCTCTCCCACAGAGTGGCAATGGTGGCCGGGTACTCGTACAAGCTCAGCACAAAGCTGTACTTCTTTCCATTCTCAACCATGAGGCGGAAGGGGTCGTAGTGGATGTCGCAGTAGAGCTCGATGGAAGGCTCCACGCGCCAGTAGTATTCGTAGTTCAGCATCAGGGGCTGGCGGAAGAAGAAGCCCGACTCGAAGCGGCACATGTGGCGGTAGCTGACCGAGTCGCCGTAGATGATCTTGCGCTCCGCCATGTCCTCTCGCACCTTCTTGGCCTTGTCCTGGTCAATCCACTCGGGGAAGGACCAGTGCTCGGGAGCAATCTCGCCATAGTATGTCTTGCCGGACACCAGAGACGTCGTCACCTTCTTGAAAGTACTGTCAAAGGGCTTGTCGTTGAGGAAGACCCAGTCGTAGTTGTATCGTCGGTTGAAGCGGTCCTCGACCTGGCGGATCGAGCGAGCAATATCCCAGACGTCGCTGTTTCGGGCGAGGGTGACAAAGGTGGCGTTGACTCGGGGGCCGGGGGCAATGCCCACCAGGTCGTTGAATCCGGGATCGTTCGGGGTCAGGGCAAGAGGAAAATCCTTTGCATTGCCAGAGGGAGCCTTTGGAGGCGCGGGCTTGGAGACATCTTGGGGTTGCTGGTTGGGGCCTGATGAAAAGGCGCCCTTGCTAATGTCCACGCCCTCGTACTTGGAATTGGAGACGAAGTAGAAGACTAGAATCGTCTTTGCATCTCGGTTAGCATCTACCCGATTGTGCATGCGTCACTGTGCCTTTTGCCTTTTGCATTAAATGAATGGGTCGGGGTTTTTGTGTTTGGGGCCACGTACAAAGAATGCGATAAGCAGGTAGCGCACATAGCGCGCATTTGCAGACGCCATGATGGTGCGAGGGCGGCAACAATTGCCAGGAAGAAGACGAGCGGTTGGAGGAAATCAACGACGTCGATGGAGAGCGGGAAAGGAGCTGGTTTTGTTTCTGGGGTGGAGGGAAACAATCGGGACAGGGGTGGCGCACAGCGTCTGGGATCGTGGACAGATGCTGTTAGACGCACATGGCCGGGTTGTATCGAATCGCCAGAGATTGAAGGGAGCCCCGAGCAGGCGGAAATTCAAATCAGGCCGCTGGCTGGTTTGGGTCGGGCAGCCAGAGCAGCAAGTCGGTGATGGAAATAGTCGTCAATGAAGAAAAGAAATGGAAAGGGCCTGAAACGAGAGAAGATGAAAAGGAGGACAAAGATTGAGGCGGGTATCCGTAGATAATAAGTGGGAGGGAAATCCTTCAGGTTCCAGAGAGCGCCTCGTATCTTGCTAGTAGCGGGTTAGCAGCTGCAAACGACTCGGCCGGCATTACGCAGCTGAGTCCAGCACGGACGGCCGGGCTTGCGTGTACTAAAATCCCCTAACCGTCAACTGCAGGGAGCTATTGGCCGTTACCAAGTACGCGGCCGGTACATGCGCTCGTAAAGACAGATTGGCCCCTTTGAGGTGGGCAGTGGCCGTAAAGCTACAGCGATTGGGTCCATGTACTACATGTAGTCGGAGTATCGACAAGTACCTTTGCCGTACCCCTTATACAGATTCAATCAACTTGATGGATCATGGAAATTGTTGCTGCTCAGGCTCAAGCTCAGGAGACGGCAATCCGGAATCTTGGGCGGATAAGGCTGTGCTAAGCAGTGCAGTACAGTACCGGGAAATGGCAAAGGGGGCTGACTGGCCAGCCCAACAGAGGCCTCAAATTGCTGTCTGCTTGATTTGGTGCGACATGGAGCAAGAAGAAGCGGTATGAGAGACGATATCTGAGTACAGAGCAATACCGAGGTGGTACCTGACCTGATGCCAGCACCAAAAGGGGAGTCTTGGTCGTACAATGGCTGGCACGCGATGCATCTCGCCAACCAACAGCAAATCCATTTCCCTCTATGTCTTCTAAGCTCTAGGTGGCATTGGATCTCTCGCTGTAACTGAAGCCCCTGTAACCACTAGCGCACTGCTGTTTCGCAGTGGAGGCTCAGCACTGATCGTCGCCCAACCCTGTCGACTAGCTCGGCGGAAGGATCGTGGAATGATACAATGTAGACGTCTGGTGGCTGAGTGCGTAAGGGGATATACTCAGGTATGTACTGCATAACATGTGTAATTGAGTGAGGCCTTGTAGACAAACTAAAGCACTCATTGCAAAAACAGCATTGAATGTTTTGACCAGAGTTGCAGAGCAACAATTGATGGGCTCAGATCGGCGGATGCCTGTTATGGACCCCTACATAGTACTGCACATGTACATGCACGTACGGGTCATCCTTGTCCAAAGATTCTGTACAAGTACTCGTAAGCCGGGTATCCGATCTCGTCATGTAGGAGATTGGCTGCTGAATGGCTTGAGGCAATCAGACACTGGTACACAGCCAAGCGAGAGTCCAAAAAAATGAAACACGTCACAACTCCATATGTATCTACCTGGTAGCGGTTGAAGAAGGGAGTGGCTCTTCAGCTATCCAGCATTCCATGTCTCAAACATACAGCTACCTAGACAAAATGGTAATGCTAGATGCTGGAGGAATATAGCTCTGGTAGCAGATCCTCAAGGAATTGGATATCTCCTAGGTGTTACTTGGAGAAAAATACTCAGCGAACATTGAACTATTGTTTTCTTCACCTTGTCTGTATGGAGTCATAGAGATGGACCACCTAATAGTATCTACACTATCGATCCAGTAGGTATCCATAAACAAATAGTTGAGTTTTTGTCTCCCACATAATTCGAGAAAGAAAAAAGCCACAATAACCTTGATATCCATCTAATTGACGTAATTTGTAATAATCTACCGTTTCATGTTTTATTCAAATAAATCTTCTCATGATTAATTCTCATAGATATTGCACGATTGGATTTTATGCAGCTCGTTCTCGTTGCCCCTCCATGCGCGAGGCCACGTGACCCCACGCCGGCTGACTGTTCTGTTTCCTCCCACATGTGGGGGTATTCGAGGACGTCAGTCTCTCACCAAAACCGCACAATTGGCCTCCAGGCGCTGAGCTCTCGCTTCGCCGCCCCGAGTTTCTGGTTTCTGGATCGCTGCTCACCTGCGCCTTGTTGGACAGGCCGAATTTTGACAAGGAGCTCCGCGTTTGGTCAGCTTCTTGCTTGTGCTCTTGGACATCCTCGGCGTCGCAGCGGGAAGACACCATGATAGGTTTGTGCGCTTTTCAAGTCCTCGCCATCCCTTCACTATCTTAGCGGTACGTCGCCTTTTGCTGCCTTTGCCCTCAAGCTGTTTTCTGTCGTTGCGAGAGCCATTCTGCCCAGTCACATATGGGGAGTCCTTGGAAAGGGGAAGCTGCATCCGATATTCGAGCCTTGTCGAGGCCTCGTCCCTTCAGCCTTGCCGGATGGGCAAGACAACACATCGCGCGCAGAATTGCGGGGCCACTCCGGGGCTCAACAATCTCTCCAGCTCACCACTGATCCTTTAGCTTTGGCCGATTCTACCGCTCTTAGCAGCTCAGAGTCTAAATAAGCCTCGCGAACCTTTGTCTACTTCTTGAAATTGTTTCATACAGAACCTTGTCCTCCACACTAACAACATCATTACTAGTATGTTAAACATATAATTCCTCGTTCAACAATCCAACATGTCTTTCTTCGGCTTCGATACCAGCGGCCGTGGGCATAACACGGCCGCCCCAGGCTTTTCCCAACCGCATGATCCATTCGCTGGCCTCTCCGGTCACCACAATGACGGCGGCGATGCCCTCAACTTCGAAGACACCTATGATGGCCTTGGAGATCAGCTAGACGATGCCGACGATGCTTTCAACGACGACACGTTTGGCGGTGGTCCTGCCGATTCTAGTTCTGGTGCTGCAAAGGTTGGCAAAGACTTTGACTTTTTTGGTCAGACGGCCAAGGTTGCCGATGCCATCGAGGAGGAGCATCTTCGCTTCAACCGGTTGCAACCAGCCGCACGAGCCAATGTTTCCCAAACCCAGGCTCAGCCCATTGGCATACCCTCCCAGTCGTATGGGCAACATCCCTATGAACAGCAGGCGTATGGGCAACAAGTGTATGGGCAGCAGGCGTATGGACAACAGGCCTATGAACAACATCCGTCTTACTATGCCGAACCCATAGCGACACGGCCTCATCGGACAGGCTACGAAAAGTACAATGAACCCGAGCCTCTCCCCGATCTGCATGTCGACCAGAGCATCTGGGGCATTGGCCCCTCCAAGGCAGCGGCTATCCCAATCCCCAAGCCTTCTCCCCAGCCCGCGCTTTCGGCCAGTGTTGGAAGAAAGGTGATGAGCCTGGAAGAAGTTGAAGCAGCCATGCGCGCCCAAGTCAAGCCCTCGCCGCAGCCAGCCGTCTCCGAGCTTGCTTCGTACCAACAAGCCTCTGCTGGCTATCCGCCTGCTCAGCATGCATCTCCTCACCCCCAGCACGGCCAGCCGCAACCTGTTACCATCCTGCAGCGGCCTCAAGGCTCACAAGCAAAGGCTTCGCCTTCTCTCGCCCCCAAGCTTCCCACCCCTCCTGGGCAGCAGGAGCAATATCACAATCTCCAGCAGCAACCCGCACCCGCAGTTCAGCCTGTGCAGATTCTTCAAAACCCCAAGCGTATGTCTACCGAGGCGCGCATCGCAGCAGCTGCCCAACAGGATGCCGCGAAGATGGCGCAGTTGAGCGCTCATCCTCAGTTGGCCCACATGTCTGAGGAGGAAAAGGTTGCGTTCTTGGATCAAGAGACCAAGCGTGCCAAGCGCAACCACAAGATCTGGTTGCTTTCCAAGGACAACGGTGTGATGACTCCCCAGGACAAGAACTTCATCACTCGTATTCAGCTCCAACAGCTCGTCTCCGCCACGGGCAACCCTGTCGAGCAGGGATCCGACGCTTCTCTCTCGGAAGACTTTTACTACCAAGTCTATAGCCACATCCGTGCCGGTCAACGTCAAAACCCCAGTCAGCCTCTGAGCAACTTTGCCCAGACCTATCTCTTCCAGACTGGTGGCCGCCATGGAAATATGCGCCGCCACGGAAGGCCTGCGGAGAATCATATCCAGCGCATGGAGCAGCAGGTCCAGCGAGCTGTCGAGGCCGCCAAGAACAAGCCCAAGAATCCCCAGCTCGTCATCGCTGGCAGCTTGGGCAAGATATCCTTTAGCAATGCCAAAACGCCAAAGCCCTTGCTTAACATCAAGCGCGCGGCAGAGAACGAGCCCCATCACAACCGAGCTGGAAGCGGAAAGAAGTCGCCTGCCAACGGCCTTGACCGCAAGACGATTCTGCGAAATGCCGAGCGGGTCTACGTCACCTTGATGAAGATCGAAGACCACGTTCGACTCATGCCACCTCCTATCACGAACCAGGCCGACCAGGAGTTGCAGGAGAAGCACCAAGAGTGGGCAGCGGGATTGGAGGCTCTCAACTCCCGGCTCTGGGAAGAACTCAAGGTGCACGAGCCCATTGGGGTCGTCGTCCCTCACCCCTTTATTGCCTTTTTGTCTTGCGCCAAGGGAAAGAAGGCTATCCCTCGAATCTTTCCTCACCTGAGCTTCGAACAACGCACCACCATCATGACCATGATTGTCTACCACCTCGACCAGCTGGATGTGGTGAATGGCGCCGCCGTGACCAATGACGAGCCTACTCTTAACGCGAGAATGCGAGAGAACATTGACCTGTTCCTATCCACCGTCATGCCGTCGTTGATGCAGTACTTTAACGATACTGGACTGGATATTGTGGATGGCGTCTTGAACCTGATTGCCACTAATCTAAACGTCGATCACATCGCCAAGACCAGAGTCGGCGTTTCTATGCTCACACTAATTCTCAGCCGTGCCGTGCTACTCAAGCAGACTGGCGGCGGCTCCCCTGAACAGTGGGAGAAGTGGTAAGTTGCTCAATTAAACTTCCCTGACAAATAATAAGCACACAATGGCTAATATTTCTCTTTAGGGATCAAACGTATGAAATCTTCTTTAGCCGGCTCGAAATGTCGCTGCCCTACATGTTCCCCGGCAGCATCAACACCGGATCAGACGTGTACGTGTGGCAGCTCCTCGCGGCTCTTGGAGTCAGCGCCAGTAACGACCAGCAGACTCGCCTGGTCCTTGCTGTCAAGGATCGTGTCATTGGCACCATCTCTCTCGCAAAGACGCTGCCTCCCACAATGGCAACGGAGCGCCTCAGCAGCGTCAACTTGTTCTTGCACTCGATTGGCTTGGACGTGGACATGTTGATGGGACAGTAAATGAGAAAAACAGGACCCGGGAACTGGTCTTTTACATGATTTTGATGGAAGAAACTCGACTACAAAAATACATATTTTTTTCGTTAGAAATTATTGCAGTGGGTAAGCAAGTTGGAAGGATTGGACTAGCAGTTGTTGTGCTCGTGCTATGGGATGGGAAAAAGATAATCTGGACGACTTGGAGGGAAACTTGTCGTTTTGCATTTATTTCAAAAAAGGGAGCTGTAGTGCTGCAAGGGTTGCTAGTCCGTGGGCAAATGAGCGGGATATTATCGTTTGATCTTGTCATGTTGTACTACTACTATACCAACGAGTGGATGGGGATGATACCGAGTCACGATGGGGGAGAATCTGTGGCTGTGGGTGAGTCGTTTAGCTCGAATTTCGATCCTCGATATGAGGACAATGCAACTTTTTTTTCTTGATTAATCACTTGGCTTGGTGTGGGCACTGGGTTCGAGTTGTTTCGAGTGATGGATATGAATGGTATTGTATTTTCTGTAGATCCAACCACCCAGCTAGAAAAGTATATATGATATAGCACATGTTTGACAATTAGAAAACCAAGAACTCCGCAAAACACCTGATTCCATGCAAAAGAATAGTATCCCGACTCTAGGGTTCTCACGCGCCTCTCGCTCGCCCACCTCTTCGAGCAGCCAGTGCCGCAGCCGCACCAGCTCTAGGACGGGTCGCCCTCGATGTCTGACGAGGCTCCTCTACCGGCGGCGCAGCAACAGCGGCAATGGGCTCTGGCTTCTTCTCAACGGGCAATTCCGGCACCGGATCGGGCTTCTTGATACCGCTGATGGACTCGAGGAACTGCTTATCATCCCACTTGTTGCCCAGCGTCGGTACGAGCTCCTCCAGATCCCTATCCGCATCCGCAGCGGGCGCGCCCTGTTCGCCCGCGGTCTCAGGTCTCGGCCGGAGGAACAAGCTGTCGTTGTAGACCTCCCACGCAGTCTCCTCGTTCTCGTCGGTGTAGCGCATCTTGCGCCAGGGCTCGGTCTGGACGGAGCGCAGGCGGTCGGCCATTGTCTCTGTAGAAACACCGTCTGCTCCTTCGGCGGTGGTCTTGATGGTCATGTGGATTGCGCGGGCGGTGGGGGCTGCGGGAGCTGCGCCTTCCTTTGAGGCTGCGGCGGAGGATTGGCGTTCTTGCGCGGTGGCGGCGTCGAGGTGGTGGAGTTGAGGGCGGAGGTGGATGAGGTTGGAGACGGGGGTGAGATGGAGGTCCTCTGTGTTTAAGAGAATTTTGTTAGTTGGAATCTATATCCTGAGAAAAGAAAGATGGGTTTGCACGTACTGCCTTGGAAGACGCCGACCATGTACTGGACTTCGTCGGTATCGGGATACTGGCCGCCCAGCGTCTGCGTGCTGAGGACTTTACCCTGGCGCACGGCATCGTTCCAGTCGAGGTTCTCATCTTCTTCGACGTCGCCCTTCTTCCTGGGCGCGCGCTGCTGGACGGCACCGACACCGAAACCTCCCGCCAGACCGTGGCTTCCACCATTCTTGACGGCCATGGAGTTTTGCAGCGTGCGGCCCCAGCGGAGGCCCTTTTCGCGGTCGTACGCGGTGGTGTTGTCCATGGGCATGTCGATCTCGACCATGCCCGAGTGTTCCTTGAGGCGTAGCTCGGTGGGGGGCGGGCGAGGCGTGCTATCGGTGCGGTTGGGGTGTTGGAGGACGAGGAGGCGGCGGCCGAGGGGGAGGGCTGGGTTGAGGAAGACTTGGTAGCTTGCGGTGATGGGGTCGTCTTCGTCGTTGTTGTCGGCGTCGGCGTGGTCGAGTTTGGGGTTGTCGTTGACAATGTCCATGAGGTCGGGGTCTATGTTGGACATGATGGTTGTTTTTGGAGGCTTCAATTGGGTGGTTTTATGGGGGGATATGATGTGAGGATTCTGGTATTGGTAAATATTATAGGTAGAAGAGAATTTATGAGAGGAGATAATGGTTATATCAAGTGTTGTGATAGTAGCTGGTGATGAGTCGTTGGCTGTGAGTTGGAGGTGGGGTGTCTTTGGAGAAATTTCCTGGCGGCAGCTCTTATCGGCGCTTATCGGGGCCCTGCATCTATGCTGAGGAATCGGGACTAGTTCACCGAGCGTCTAGGAGAGAGTTAAAAATGCTGTGAAGATTGAGGTGGGCTATCTGGATATGAATGAGAATTGGGACTAGTTTTAGCAGAGCATCGCGAGGGAGGTTAAAAATGCTGTGAATATGCACAGTTTGGCTGCATACCACTCGTTAATCCTTTGGACTCGTGTGATTCGTGTCGCCATTGGTGTTTGTACGTTTGTACTCCTCTTGAGAGAGCTAAGACTGCTGTGAATTCGCGTTCATTCGGCTGCTCATTTGCGAGCAGAAGTAAGAATACTACCAGGTAGGTTAGGCTGCCGCCTACAGGTATGCAGGGCTTCGAAGGCCTATTACATTGCTTCGAAGTAAAAGGTATAGAGACATATTCTCCCACAACAATACCATAGGATTTGAAGTATAGATACATGAATGTTTTATAAGCCTCCAGGCCTTGGGCAAGGTTAAAAATGCTGTGAAAGAGAAGGTTGCATACGTGCATGTTCGCAGCGAGAAAGCCATCCACTGGTAACTCCATGCGCCTACTACAAAATTGGTAGTTGGCTGCCCGAGTCTAGTTAGTACCTGTATGCAGGCCTCCGCCTTAGTATTACATTGTTTTAAAGCAAATGGTACATAGACTTGTTCTTTTTCGACATTAACATAGTGATATAAGTATAGATACATGACTGTTTTGCGAGACTTCGGGTCTTGAGAAAGGTTAAAAATGCTGCGAAAAACCCTGGTCCCCGTCGAGATTCTGGGCGCCTATCCTGCGCAAAAACAGGCTGCTATGAAGTAGGCCGTGGGCTGATGCTTGTCATATTCCCATCGATCAAGCCCAAAAATGTGATCAAATTATGAACGACGATTGCTGGGTGTTGTCTTGTCTAGAATTCTAAAAGTTGTACTTGAAAGATTGTAGTCCTTGTCTTTAATCTCTCCCCGTTGACCGGTATAATATGTTATAAGGGCGATAGTTAGCTATGTATTTAATGGAGACAATCTATTTCATGTTAATATTTAAAGTATGTGATACTTTTTCCGCCGCGGATGGAGCTAACATCGTTGTAAGTTTCGTACTATTTGTGATTTGAGGCGTTGGAATGCAGCACGAGGATCGTACATCGCGATGGGGTCAATGCGGCATAAGAACATGCAGGCCTTGGGTTAGATCTAAACCCACGGCAGACCGCTCTTTTCTTCCGCGTCAGAACTTAATGGATTCAGATTCAGTCGCCATGGCAGCTGAGATTACCAGCTGGGAAGAATTACTCTGGGTATATGAAGAGTTTGATGATGAAACCGAAGACTTCCAATATACCCAAATCGCAAAGGTGAACGATGACAAGATATTTTACTGCGAGATCAACAAGCCAAAGGCAGAAATTACGTTTCAAGAAATCACCGCCTCCCTCACTCGAATTCCTGACGACGAAATCTTCCCACCGTGGCCACAAGCTTCTACTACAACCGAGGCTCCTCAAGAGCTCCCTCCAGGCATTTTCATCAAACGACCTCAAGTGAAACAGTATGACAACTTTGTAAAGTATAAAGTTTTGCATCTCCTCCGCGATGGATTAATAGAGGAGGCAGAAGTCATGGAAATGTTAAGGAGCCAACCTCACCCGAATATTGTTGGATATCACGGTTGTCATGTTCGGCGTGGATACATCACTGGACTTGTCCTGGACCGACACCCCTACGACTTGAACGATTTCCTAAAGAGTGGCCAAACTATCCAAGATAAAGAACTCTTTATGAAATCACTGCGCTCGGCAATCTGTCACTTACACACGCTTGGCTGGGCCCATAACGACCTTAACCCGTCAAACGTCCTTGTGGCAGAGGATGGTAGACCCATTCTGATCGACTTTGGCTCGTCTCGGAGAATTGGGGAGAAATTGTCAACTAGCCGTGGTACGAAAGGGTGGATTAATTGTGAGATAAAGGACTATACAATGTCGGAGACACATCATGATACGTTCGCTCTCGAAAAAATCTGTACCTGGTTGAGTAACCCGACATTTGAAGATTGAATAGCCGCGATAAACAGCCCACAGAGATAGATGCCGGGGACTCTTATTCTAGAAGACCCACCATCCCGTCAAAACTGGGCATCGTCGAAACTGTGGCTCATGCAGCGCAAGACAGAAGGAGCAAAGTTTCTGAAGGTTAAGACTAGTTTAAGGTACTTAAGGTCGTTGACAGGCGGAACAGAGTTGCTTGATTAGCTCCGCAAGGCTGTCAAGAGTACTGCGGTATTAGCCACTTAAAATCCAAAGTTTCCGTATCCCATTTCACAGCATTTTTTAACCCCCCCCCCCCCCGGAAGAAGATGTAGCAGCACAATAGAATGCACCTGTCTATGTCAGCCATCCTTGTTGCGTGCTTGCGCCCAGTTTCTCAGCATCAATTTCTCATTTAGACATATCATATCCTACGTGTATGTATAAGCAGCACAGAGACTACTATCTCTACATCCCGCGAATAAGAACAGAGCGACTGAGAATGATGAAGAGACTCTAGCAAGAATTAAAAGTCCTAGTTGTGAATCCCTTTACCAGTTGAAGGTTGATACTAAAAACGCCTAGGAGGTCGAAGTAAATTAGACCCCCCGATTTGGGTCAAGCTAAAAGCCGTGGTGCCATGTTTGTTCAATAATCCGACAGGGGGCATCACAACACCAACGGCCGGCCAATCGTGCACCACGACAAATTTCCGTTCCTTTTCATCTTTGCTCATCATGATCACTCAACGCACAAGCCTATACATGGGGGATATTGGACTAAATTCTGACGGCCGCAGCGGGCACTTGTATGACACGGCGATAGATGGCTCACAAAATCCAGGGGTCTTGTTCTAGAAGACTTGCCATATTTTGACATATCTTGACAACCCCATAATCCGTGCGTTGGGAGTTTAGGACTTGGCAGCGCTCACATCATATAAAGGGAAAGACTAAATAATGGTTTGCCTAAATTCTTGGCAGCGGCAACACCGGCTTCGTGGCCTATCAGCTTAGATGTCTTTTGTTCCTGGGGAAAGGAGGATTCGCATCTGCGGCTGAACGCGCCCCTGCGCTATCGCTTCGTAGCCGCAACACCAAGCAGTTAATCATGTGGGGACGCGTGCTGAGAGTCCTCCATAGATTGTGATGACCTGCTTTTCTTCTTTTCTTTTCCTCTTCTTTTACCTTTCTCCTTCTTTTGTATTGTTTGTCACTCCTTTTCTGTTTGCTTGTTGAGTTGCGATAGTGGTGTTTGGGGGCATACGCTCTTGCGCTTGAGAATCAGGGGCAAAGTTGTCAACTAAGGCGATCAAGTCGCGCACCTCACACACTCTTTTTGTTTGAACTCTGTCACTCATTTCTGTAAATCTTACGTTAAACAAGTCAACGAACCGTTCCCATTACCCTCTTTCAATTCCCTGGGCAAAACCTCGACATTTTCTGTCATGCTGCAACTCTTCTCAGGCCGGGTCCGGCGTCCCATTTCGCTAGTTGGCATCGCTTTTGTCTTTAGCACTCTAGCCTTGTACATTCTTGCACCTGTAAGTGGATTCAACATTTCAAGTTGTCATTAAGACAACTCCATGTTAGTTGGTTAACTCACACAATGAAAAGTACACTGTCCAGCATGGAACTTCAGAAACGTCGAAACAGCCATGGACCACAAGTCGCATTTCGCAGCCTCCGAGTAACCAGACTACAACCACCTCTCAGACAACAGATCAAAAATTCACATTCTTTTACCCGCCACAAGAAGCAACATCAACTTCTGCAAGACACTCCTTACCATGATCCTGCTAGGCTATCCCAGCCCGACGATTATCGCTTGGGCAGACCAGGACCGCGCCAGTGGACTTCTCGGAGGCGGTTCACACTTTGCCAAAATCACACGGACTCTGGATTATATCAATGACCCTAAACGTCGCAACCAGCCCGGCTTCGACGATGAACTTGTCATGATGCTCGATGCATACGATATTTGGTTTCAGCTCCCTCTTGACGTGCTCTTGTCTCGCTACAACGCAATTCTCGAGGACGATGCCGCACGAGTTTCTCAACGCATGGGTCGAGCTTATACCATTGAGGGCATCAATTCACGAGTCGTCTTTGGAGCAGGCAAACGCTGCGCACCGAATCTGCTCACCTCCGTGGCCTGCTATCCCGTTCCTGAATCACCCCTCCCAAACGACCTTTATGGCGGAAACACGGATACGTTCGTCGGAACTAGTCAGTGGAGCAGCTACCGAACTCGATATCTCAACTCGGGGTACATTATTGGACCTGTGGGAGAAGTGCGTCGCGTGTTGGAGAGAGCTTTGGAGAAACTGGAAGAATGTCAGAACCGAAAGGGTGCTTCGTTTGATGACGGAACTGGGGCGTCAGATGCGTGTTACAAGGGTAGTGATCAGAGCATCTTTGTCGAGATGTTTGGAGAACAAGAGTATTATCGCGAAGTCATGAGGCGGCATCATCGCACCCGTGTTGATGATGTGCTTGATAGAGTTGTTCCAGGACGAGCTGGATCAAAGCCCCCTCCTACGGTTGTCCAGCAGGTCCCTGTGCTGGATCGTCTGGAACCTGCCTTCACTCATCAACAGTACAACAAGACGCATCTTCCCGATAAGCCCTATGAATTCGGCATTGCTCTAGATTATTGGTCTCTGCTCGGTCATCAGACGTCCAACGCTGTCACTGATGCGCGGTATATCCGCCACAGCCTCCCCGTGAAGCAGCAAATGGGTAAAACAGGGAAATTCGACTGCGTCCCCAAAACCGAAATGATGTCCCTACCAAACGATTTACCCAGCGACAAGCCTCTCCCATGGATGAGAGGAATGATGCCGGATATGTGGGCGACGATGCCGCTGTACACGGAGATTTGCATCGGCACGGTGCCCGTCATGATCCATCACAACTCGGTGGAAAAATACCAGCGGGAGAGGCAGTGGAGTCAGACGTGGTGGTACAGGAGAGCGAAGCCGCTGTTTGAGGAGAGGCGCAAGGAGGGCATCGCGCAGTTGGCGGAGGGCATTCCGACGGATCGCGGGACCATGGAGAAGTGGGAGATGATTTGTCCAAAGTTTCTTGAGAAGGAGCTGTTTAGGAATGAAAAGGGGAATTAAAGAGATTGTATGAATACGGGACGGATGAGGGTATGTGTTATGTTTGCATGAGAGGTGTTTTGGGCGTCATGATATGAGTCGTTTCTGTATATTCACTGTACATTCTTCAAGATATTACATATATGTGCTTAATTATAATATAAAATCACTGTATACAACTTTTAAAAAGCCAAAAACGCCGTATATGAGCGCAAACCAGCATCATGCCATTACAAAATCTATTTCCTGCCCTTCCCTCTGCTTCCCCGTCCAATCTCCATCAGCCTGGCCTTCTTGTGGAATCTCTCTCCCATCTGGTGTCCGCTTCCTCTCGGTCCATCCTCCGTATCACCTCCACGCTTCCGGCTCTTCTCCAGCATGGCTCTGACGCCAGATCCCGCGCCGCCCTCCTTTCGCTTGGTCAACCGATCGATGCGATCAACGCCCTCGCCGAGATTATGCCACTCCTCGCCGCCAAACTGCATACGCCCGCTGCGGCCGGCTTGCTTGGCTTTCTTGGCGCGATCCTTCTTGCTTTCCTGGGGTAGACGCGTAAAGTTCGTTTCTTCGTACTCGGTGCGCTCCTGTTCGTCCTTACGCTCCTGCTGGGTCTTCATTCTGCGGCCGCCCTGGACGATGGTTGTGCCGATGCTGGGTTCGGCAATGGGTGCGGATGAGAGCTCAGAGGCGACAAACTCCTCCATGGTGTGTGAGCGCATGGGGCGGCGGGCGGCCTTTTCGCGGGTTTGGGTCGTCTCCATGACTTGACGCTCGCGGCGAGGGGGTCGGTATACACCAGCGGGAGCATCATCGTTTTGATCGCGCTTGGCGGGACGGATGGCGACGTCGTCCATGAGAGAGCCCATGTTGGGCGCGGCAGAGAGGTTGCCTCGCTTGGGCTGGGGCCTGGAGTGACCGTCTTCGGCCTCGGAGTCGTCCTCTTCGTCTTCATCCTCGTCATCATCTTCAGAGCCTGAGCCTGATTCGTCCGTGCTAGATCCAGTCTTTGCGCTAGCCTTGGCCTCCTTCATCTTCTCGCGTCGCTGCGCATCTTCCGCCGTCCGAAGGAATCTGTCGATGGAGAACCGCAGCTTCTCTTCCAGCGGCCGGGCTCCCTTTTCGAGAAACAGACGTAGCTCGACAAGCTTTGTTCGCACGGCATCGTCCAAATCTTGGTCTTTTTCTTTTGATGCGTTCTTTCCATCTGACTTTGCGTTTCGTAGCTTGACGAGGATGAGAAAGACGAGGTTCTGGAGGTACGAGAGCAGCAGCTCGTTCTTGACGTCGAGAAGCGAGATTCCATCCTTGGGGTGGTCAATGGTTGATATTTTTGAAGTTCCCTCTTGTGCGAGAGACAGCGACTGTGTTAGAGACGCCAACAGGGCGGGCAGAGTCGTTGCGGCGGCCATGATGGGCGGATGAGCTGCAGCTGGCGGTTTTGCGTCGAGATGGTAAAATTCAAAAGCCTGGAGAAATCGATATCGATTTGAACTTTTTAGTGGGGGCATGTGGCGTATCTTTCTTGTACCTGCGCCTTGCCTGTTTGGGGCTAGTGGGTATTCTTCTTTCAATTACCCTGCATTTTGTTGCTACATTTTGAGCCTCATTCAAAGAGAGAAAGAGGAAATATAACTGTAGAGATAGATATTTTGGTTTATGAATTAGAAATAGATTTATTTCACGAAAGATTCTGGTTTTTAAGAGTTTGGTGGTTGCGTAGAATCTGTTGGTAACTGTAAACATCATGTACACACTGCTGCTATAAGAGAGAGTCTAAAACATTACAACTCAAAAGAATACAAGACCAACATCATACTCAAGAAATTGTTGTAGAAAAATTCATGTCGTCTATACACTGACATCGACACAGCGTTGCTATTCGACTTTTCGTTATAAATACAAAGGTAGTAGTATATCATATATCTCCCTTCAACACCTCTAAGACGCTCATGGAAATCCTTCCATTGCGACCATCCAAACCATCTCTTCAAACCATGCCTCTATAGAGCATCGCGCATCTCCTTTTTCATCCGTGTAACCGTTCCAACTCCTCCGTAAACCAATCCCGTGTACACCATCGCTACGCTTGCACCAGCATTCAACACCTTCAACGCCTGCTCTCCATTCGTAATGCCTCCAGTCGCAAAAAGCACCTTTTGCTCACCCTTGCCATCGCCGGGCTGTGAGTCGAGCAACTTGCGGTATCGGCCGACGAGGTCCAATGTGCGGTCGAACATGGCAGGGCCAGAGTAGCCGCCCGTCTCCATCAGCGCCTTTTGCTCCCTGACTGAGAGCTTGGCTCCCTTGGGGTTGAGGCCGGTTCTTCGCTTGGTGGTGTTTCCAACAATGATGCCGTCGACGCCGCTCTTCTGGACGGCCTGGACGATGCCCTCCATTTGCGAATCTTCGTCCTCGTCGGGAGAAACTTTGACCATGACCTTGGGGCGCACTTTTCTGTCTGTTCGAGATGCCTCGTCGACAACGGCAGCGAGGAGTCGTGTCAAGGGCTCTGCAGCTTGAAGGTCTCGGAGACCTGGCGTGTTGGGGCTGCTGACGTTGACGACCAGAACATCGGCATAGCGGGCCAACCGTTTTGTGCAGTAGACATAATCAGAGGCAATGGCCTGCTCGTCCTTCTCATTGGTCTCCTTGTTCTTTGCGATTTGCACGGCGAGTATGCGTCCAGGCTTCAAGCTTCCCACGGGAACACCGGCCTCTCCACTGATGATTTCCTCCTCGGTGACTCCTATTGAGCGCGCAAACCGTCGAAGTCGGTCGCGCAGGCGGATCGCCATGTCGTCAGCCCCCTTTGAGTTGAGGCCGTATCGGTTGACCATTCCGTCGAGAATCGGCACGCGAAAGACTCGGGGCTTGGGGTTTCCCTCTTGCGGCAGCGGCGTGCAGCCACCGACTTCAACAACGCCGGCTCCGAGCGCAAACAGCGCATCGGGAATCTCGCCGTCCTTGTCCAGACCGGCCGAGATGCCGATCGGGTTCGCCAATTGGTGGTCAAAGACGGTGGCTGAAAGGCTGGAGCTGTTGGCAGCGGCATCACGTTCTCGGGGGTTCAAGCCGACCTCGTAGAGCAGCTTCAGCGCCGAAACACCCAAATGGTGCGCATCTTCGGCATCGGGGACGACGGTTCGCAGCAGCGGCGGGACGACATATCGGTGGACGAATGCCCGCGTGTCGGTCGTATAGTAGTATGAGGCGTAGAGAGCAGCTGCCAGCGCAGTGCTATAAGCTGCGACCTTGAATCCGCCACCAGAGCTGCCGGAGGAGCTCGAAGTATAGCGACGAGGGGCCGAAGTTCTGAGAGAGTTTTGCGTCGATCGGGGGACGGACTTGAGGCCGTTGGCGGCGAGACGCGACCGCAGCAGTGAGGCAGACATGATTGGCGCAAGTCACGCCGTGTCGGCTGCCAATTGCTCGAGTTTCGCTGTCGTGAGTCGAGAAACGATCTGATATGATATTGGACGATATATTGTGGATCTGGTGAAGTCGGGAGATCGGGCAAATCCTCCGAGGAGCTGTCCGTACTGTGGCGATACCAACAACGCACTGTCTCTTATATGAAAAGAGGTGCCCAGACCATACCAGCGGTTTTATCCACATCATATCTAAGCATTGAATTAATGGTTTCTCAATTTTACAATTGATTAAGTCTTTCATTCATATTGATGTTCATCGTCTGTTTTCCCGTATCCTCCGTTTACATGTCTACGCCTCATCTGGTATCCTACAGATATACTCTCTCAAGGACCTCTTATACTCAATGTTACCTAGACAACGTCCATCATTCAGTTTCCTGCAAAATGTTATCTTCCATTGTCTAGTAGTAAATTGTCTGTGGCTTGGTTGTGGGAGTCAATTCGTGTTGTAAATCGGACGCCACTAGCCATAGATCTCCCCCCTTTTATACCTGGACCAACCATCGTCTGAGTCTTATACTTAGAATCCGCCACATATGAAGCCATCGTCGGGTTTGATATCTTATACTTTGATATTGCTGGGCAACACGTCTTGTTTATTGTTTATTGTGTCTTTATAGCTTTGGACGCTGAATGCTTATTCTTCCTCTATTTGTTTGCCTATAAATACATGCCCACCCCCCCTAGCATTGTGATTTGAATCATCCCTCACACACAATTTTGCAATATCCAACGTGAATAAAGGCTCAATTTATATCTAAGTTGACCCAATTCAAACCTATCTTGACACAATCCAAACCTATCTTGATCCAATTCAAACCTATCTTGACCACATTCAAATCTACTTTGACCCAATCCTCACAATGGCAAGAACTCGACTTGTACGATATCGACCTCGGCGACGAGAGCCGGCATGGGCACCTGGAGAGATTTTCCAGATGCAGCACTCTTATCTCGATATGACGCCGAGGACAGGGCCATGTGCCATCTCAAACATCCCACCGGAGATTTTACTCACGATAATGGACCATCTCCCAATGCCTTTCCGCCTTTCTCTAGCTCTTACCTGCAAGGGCTTTTACAATACTTTCCGTCTTCTAAAATCAAACAAACCCGACGAAACGGAAACTTCGTCAATGTTGTACATCTTGCAGAGAGATATACCCAACGTATATTTCTGTTTTTGGTGCCACAAGTTGTGTCCCTTAAACCAGGATCGGAACTGGGAGGGCCAGAATGACCATGGATGCTCCAAGTCGGGCTTGTTTGGCGACTGGGACTTGGTCCACAAACATATTCCCCGGCAGCAGATTCCATTAATCTGGCATCCCGTTCTCAAAGAAGCACACCTTTCCTTCATGGAAGCATACTTGGTCATGGACAGACACTTTTATGGCGAGTCTCATGGACTTCCCCTTTCGACACTCGAGCGACACTCAAAGTTCGAAAAGTTCATCATATTGAACAGGACTACAATCAATGATCGAGACGACTGGGATGACGACCTTAGAATGGTTTTGCGGGTATCAAAAGCCTGCAAACAGACTGTATTTGATGTCAGAACACAGGGATCCAAAGCAAAGGCTTTTCAAGCCCCCTGGAGGTTTTCCTTTGACTCCATCCCCAAGATTATCGACAATGAGCTCTACATCGCTAGAACTCACACAGTTGAAGGGCCAATGGTGGGCTGGGAGCACTTGGTGAGACTCTTGGAAAGCATTCACCTGCCTATTTGCCGCCACCTGAGGTGCATTACGGAAACGCACTCATATTGCCATATTTTCGTTACTCGGAGCCACAACCATCGGAGTATCTGCCCAAAAGACTGGAATCATGACCACCATTTCCAGCAAAGCGGTTCATGTCACTACTGCTACACGGATTATGATATCTCGCTTCAAAGAGATAACGACAAGAAAGAGTGGAGGTTGAAGATCTGCACATATCACTACCTCGGAGCCTGTCGCTCCCCAGCCGACCTCCTTTGGGATTATCTTGTTCGAGATGTGTGTGGGCCACTGAATCCTTTATACTGGGAAATGAAAAATCGGCATCTGGATATGGATCTTGGGAAGGCGCGGCGAAGGTGGCATGAGGGCGATGAGGAAGACTCTTCCTAGGATGCTTTGGCATACAATACAATGCTTATTATAGCCTGTCAATGCTTTTGTTTACGGAGATACAATTACTGTATTATGTTTATTTGCTCTTATTTTTTATGTACAATTTTATGAAATAAATTCTTGTCCATCAAGTCGCAACTGATGATCCACGAGACTGCAGAGTTGTGATAATGCAAATGGAAATGACAAGAAAAGGTTACATATGTCCAAGGAACGGACATTGAATGTAATCAGTTGACAATTTAAATTAATAAAGAACAAGAATAGGCGTACTTTCATAGTATAGGTATGTACATGCTGTTCAACACTCCGCAATTGATACCATCCTTATTTGGTTCACTATAAGAAGCTAAAATAAACAGATATCTGTTTCCCACTCATTTAGATAGCCGCCCTCCTCTTCCTCCTCTGACCAAGGAATGTTGATTCTGAAGTAGCCTAGCCGCACGAACGCATTTGGCCCATCTTCCTCCGATCTTCTCAACACTAGACCCTCATAACGGACTGCACTGTCTAGCGCGGTTCTCAATCCTTCCCTGATGTCTCCATTGCATATGAGGAGAGTTACTGCCGACGGTTCCGGAAGTTTCATCCAACGATCCATTGCGCAATAAATTATCAACCCTCTCCATATTGGGCCTTCGACGGTTGCAACTAAATCATGATATGATCCCTCAGATTTTAGGGTTATGGGTTGATGCGATCCTATTTTCATCGAAACCAAAGGAGCTTTTAACAAAAGCTTTCGCTTAGAACGGTCTCTGAAGTCTATGATTTCATCAAGAGAAATAGACTGTTCCGGTTCGGCATATCGAATAAGATCTTTGATTCTCAAAGATTTGTTTCTTGAATCGTCGACGAGGTTGTAACCGAAGTTCGCAGCCGAAGCCCAAGACCAGCTAGGAAAATCCTTAAGAATGAACCCATCTCTTTCATGTCCGATCCTCGCACATTGCCAAGGAAGAGCTCTTGAATAGAATCCCTTGAAGATTCCGCCAAAGTATTCCACATTATGTTGTAATGAAAGACGACGGGCAACTCCATGGATGGCAGCGAGACGATCTGTTGGTTTTGTCAACTTCATGCTCGCGTATTGAAATATTATGCCAAGCCAAGCAACTCCTAAAGCCTCTTCTTTAGGCAAACTCAAGATCTCTCGTATAAAATGATCCGTGTCTATATAAGTCTCACTGTGCTGCTGCTTGCGCAGATTCCGAAACGGCTGATTCTCTTGGAACAGGCCACTGTCACACTCCCACAACAGACCGATCCCACTCCAGTGTAATCTTTGAGTGGATAGAATCCTTTCTTGTAGAGCCCAAGCACGCCTCATTAGTGGCATGTATCCAATGTCAGGCTCATCACCTATTGTTCCTTCAAGTGGTTTGAAAGAAACAAAGTTTTCCCCATACTGGATGGCCTCTTCTTCTCTCCAAGGGTAGCGGGCTGAGTGCCTCTCTCCAAGGAATCCTTCTGAGCTATCTGATGCATACAAGGCTGAGATGCAAAATAGAGCGTTAGAATAGTAGTTTCCCATTTGGGCTGCCTCGCTATTCCAGTCGTCAAGAAAGTCGTCATTGTCTGGTTGGATGATACATAGTGCATCAACCCAGAGATATCGGATCCCCATGAGCCTTGTGATCGTGATAGCATCTTGAATTGTTTTTGGTAAGTCGTATACCATAATTCGGTGTTTTCTTTGACGCAAGTTACTCCGCGTTGTTTTTGCCGGTTGGTTCCCCATTCCCCAACAATAGCTTAGAATAAGATATTTTGGGTTTATGTCACTCGCCAACTCTTTGGTGTTGACAAGCCTGGCCGTGCTTCCATCATTGGATTGAACATCTATCAACCGAGTTGGTATAATATTGGTTTTTTCCTTGAGGCCTTGTATTCGTTGACATTTCTCATGATTTTGACTGCAGTTGTCTATCCATTTAATAGTCATTTGCATGAGCGTCCCAAGTTCATCATCGATATTTCCACTCGCCAACCCTAAAAATATACAGTGAGTATCCGAACCACCATCACGTTGGTTGGGTTTTCGTACGTAAAATTGGAGGTATTTCTCGATAAGACGTCTTCTTGTTGAGGAGAGGAACTTCAATAGAAACCACAGTGCTATCAAGTGTACGCGTATTTTCCAATTCCATAGCATAATCCAATATGGTAAAGTGGGCACGCTTTTCCAGATAACTTTCCTTTATAGTAAGCATAGAGTACTCTCCTATTCCACCGCAGCTCATGTGCATCCAAAAGATCTGACAACCGCGACAGCCCCCATCTGCTGAAGCTTGGAGGTCGGTTGGGGCTTTATAGTGGTCAATATCCACGTAGGATTCGTTATCTTTAGTTGAATAAACTTGGAGAACTGCGTTCAAAAGTTCGTAACACTTTTCACACAAACCTTTATCGACAGTAATTGAAGACTGCATTGTGAAATAGCAAGAACCAGGCGGCCTGAAAAATATGAGAATTCGATAGATAAAGATACCAGAGAGCAACGGAATCAAACTTGGTATACAGATGTATCTGAGTCTCTTTATTAGGGCGGATCACTGCATCCGGCTCTTGTTCTCGGCTTACCATCAGAGTTCTAGTGCCAATTCGTAGTAACCACTTCCCGGAGAACTTATGGACTTTTAAAAGATATTAGATATTGAGAAGCTCGTAATGTTTGGGCTTAGTTAATATAATGAGCATATTGTTACGAAGAAACTTGCAGGCGAGTTCAAAGGACAGGGATTGGGCTCGCGTATTAGGCATCAAGGCTAACAGAGGGACAATAGACAATAGCCAACCAGGAAGCTGAAAGCCCCATATTGCCATATGTCATACTGTGAATGGGCAGTTTATAGCATGAGGGCACAGCTGACGAAGCTCATAAACTTGACCGTCTGCCCGTCTACTTGTTTGCTATACTAATACATCAGTCCAATTGAGTTGCCTACTTTGATCTATCTACAAAGTCGTCTTTTTGCGCAAGTGCTAACCCACAGATACATATTTTCACGATTTTCTTTTTCTTGACCAGATGAATAGAGAGTCGATGAGATTGGACACTATGCACGCATAAGCTCCCTAAAAAAGATTTACGGTCGGCGAATGATGCTTTTGCGTGAGCTCATCTGCAGCAAACCAAATCTCATGTAATGATAGTATACATGTAGTCAGCAACGCAGGCCTGAGAATTGCCATATATTACGGTTGCTGACTAGAGGGCTGGCTTCTATCCTGGAGCTCCACAGGTGGAATAGGCGCCAATGTCGGGACGTACGACTTACACTACTAGATTGTCACCATTACAGATTTATCTTCAAATGGGATAGTAGCTAGTTCGCGAAAGCCTGTCAAGTTACGCGGCTAACGTTTGGATATATAATTTGCTAGTATTTATAACCGCCCAGTATCAACACACTAGAACCATTGCTGGATTCCAACGTCAATCGACGCCAAAAACACTCTTCTATTGCTTTCTGTAACGAGACAAGCGTGCTATTACAATCGGCCATAACCTCTATTTTGCAGGAAACAAAAGTGTCCTCAACCTAGTCATCCCAGTAAAATCTCCCATCACCGTCCCTGCTACCTCCTTGTCTACCCAGCCCTCAGTGTAACCGCCGCCGAAGTCAACCAACCAGGCATCTTCGTTCTCATCAATCAAAACGTTTGCTGCTTTGACGTCTCCCCAAACTATAATATTCTCGTGCAGTGCTGATAAGGCAGTCTCGAGCTGCCCCATCCACCGTTCCCTAATTGCAGGCGTAGGGTCATCGGGTTCTTCAGGGTGGACTCTTGCGGATAACGGTCGGCCATCGCAATCGATGTAAGTTAATAACAGCCTAAGAATAAAGTCGCAATCATCCATCACAATACCGTATAGGCGACAGACGTTCACTCGAGAGTCCAGACCGGCCTCATGAATCTTTTTATAGGTTTTAAGGTCTTGGGTGATCTGTATACTGCCATAACAACGTTTGAAGAAACACACGGTCTGACCGTTGTCAATCAAAACCTTCTTTGGTGCCTTGAAGAGCGCGTCTTTGGGTGCGTTATGGCTGATGACGATGTTGGCCGGATCGTACAAAGATGTCCAAGTCTCTAAGTCATCGAGAAAGTCGTCATCGAAGCGAACAAAAGATGACCAATAGGGCGACTCCTCGGTTGGCACAAGGCGTGGCTGTAGCTTCTCATCGATTATATCAAGTATGAAGACGAAGAATTCGGGATAGAGATATTCTTTCAAGGTGACTGTAATGGGTTCAACTGGCGGATCAGGCCCGAGGTTGGTGGAGCCATCCCCAATCATACACATCGGTGTCGTATGTTTCATCTAATACCTCCTGACCGGATTTCAAAACTTCCAGGTAAGCCTTGTACTTATTCGTCATGTTGGGAGAGTTGACGAAGTTGGATGGTGAAAACTTAATATAAAAAACCTTGCCATTGCGCCGAACTGTGAAGCGAGCATCATTGTCATCTTCTCGTATGCTAGTGACAACGTTTTCAATCTCGTACCGTGGGGCGGCCATTACAACGATCCTGAATAACAATGAAGTGTTTCCGGCACAGTCATTCGGGGTCTGTTTTCTTTAGTCCGATCTCGCAGTGCTTAGCTGGCAGCTCCGCATGAGCTCGGGGGCAGTGGCGCGATAGGAACAAAAACGGCTGAAGTGTTCCAGATTAACGATACCATTCATTAGGTTTGATCTATCAGACTTTGAATAATAGGTCTGCGCCTCTAGAGAGTGCAGCATAGAGGAGATAAGGTCTACATGACGCCAAACTGATGTCAAGCTCAGCGCCCAACAGTTGGTGGAGGTGGTTTTGCGCGTTGGTTGGGGTGCCGTGACTAACAACCTTGTACGGAATAGATGAGCCTGGACCAAGTGGTAATACACGTACAGATCGATATGGCTGCGTTTCTTTCACATGTAAACTTAATACAGCTAGCTGGCTTGCTTCTTTAGTCTACTGAGCCATCCACTTGTTCCCTATATAAACCATGCCGTTCCACGTCGATATCTTGCTGGATTCATTATGAGTTAATGTCAGAGGCCAGTCACAAAGGAGGTGACTCCTTCGTCTTTGAACCCGGATAGGGGCGTCTGAGTTATCAACTAGTCAGCTAGGTGGCTGAAGAGATGGAACAAAGGATATAAGAAGGGAGCCATCTACCCTTTGTTTCTAGGAAGGTCAGAGATAAATACAGTCCTTTGTGTAATCCTAGCTGCGTGGTCCGTGAGAATGACCGTGCCCCTGGACCCCTGACTCTCTCACTCTTCCTTTGAGCCGCCGTTCCTGACAGTTAAGTAGTACGCTCAGTTTCCGCACCATGTATCAGAACACCAGAACATACTCGCGCAAACGTCGAAGCCAGCGCCTCATTGAGGCTGAGAAATCTAAGAAAAGACTTCGGGACTCAACTGAACCCATCCATTTGCCAATATTATCTTTTCCAACAGAAATCCTCTTATCGGTCATAAGTCACCTACCGTCGCCATGGCAACTTTCTTTTGGTTTGACTTGCAGACTCTTCTCAGAGTTAACTCGCAGAACTTCTCTACCACGCCTTGAAGGAGAAGATCTGATTGAGTTTCTTTCAACCTTACAAAGAGACATCTCCAATATGTATTTCTGCTATTGCTGCAACAAGCTGCGCACACTCGATCCTAATCTTGATTACAAAAACCAAGCTCATACAGAGACGGCTGGAGCTTTCAGGAATTCACGATGGGTGCCCCATCCCACCAATACCTTTCACATTGAACTTCCGCCATATTTTCCTTTCTTTTTCTTCGATACCAAAATATCATTTATGGAAGCAAACCTGGTCATGAGTCGACACTTTCATGGCTTCTCCCATGGTACATCTCTCCGGGGCCTCGAACGATGTAGTGTTCTCGAGGATGTTATCGAATTAGGCAAATGCATTAGGTTCTGCCATAGGCCGAGAATAAAGAAGTATATCTCAGAGGATTACATGGATTCAGAAACCAAATTTCTTGAAGAAAATCTCGAAGCGCTGCCAAGGAGGGAAAACGCCTGGAGATTTTTATTTCGATCCATCCCGAAGATCATCGATGATGAGCTCCTCATTGCCAGATTTTATACGTTGACTGGGCCTCCAGTGTCTCAAGAGCAACTTAAAAAGTTGATGGAGAGTACTTCGATACCAATCTGCAGTCATCTCACCTGCTCAGCGTTCCCGTATTGCTGCTATCTCATGAGAAGCATCCCAAAGCGCTATTTGCGCTGCTGTCCATTCATTCAGCCGACAAGTTCTTACCGTGATGACGATGGGAAAAGAATCAAATTTGATCCGGAGCGCGACTCTTGCTTATTATGCAGCACAGATTACGATATCTCAGTTGATCTGGAAACGAACAACGAAACGACCATCAAAATTAGTATCTATCATCGCCTTGGATCATGCCGGTCTCCGAGCGATAAACTTTGGAATTATTTTGTTAACCGCCACCCAGAAGTTAGTCGTCAGATCTTAATACGGGATGTTGATCTCAGTGACGCGTCTGGCTTTGATACCAATGGCCTGTTTGACTTTGAGAACATCCCCTCGGCCCAAGAAATAAGATCTCGCCATCTGGAGGTTGATCCTGGGGTAGCCCGGCGAAAGTGGCACGAGGAGGCACCGGATGAAAAACTATAAGTTTACCTGGCGTATCTTAAGTTACACAAATGGCAATGCAAACCGATGAACTTGGATATAATAATAACTCTATCCCGTCCAGAATTCCTCTTCTATAATCTGGAGGTCAAAGTGGCCCCAAGTTCAGTAGAGTTTGTCGTGTTATGTTCAAACAAACATTGAAACATTCATAGAGGTATACATAAGGAAGCCACGTTCAGCAGGCTGCTATATGACATGAGGCGAATACAACAGAAGACATTTCAGTTTCTTTGAATAATCTTTATCCCTACTTACATGCATGTGTAAATTCATATAATAGGCTCCTTGTCGTCTTCTTTTCTCTAAAAAAGGTATACATAAATACATCGACACCACTCAAAGTTTAATATGCGATGTGGCTCTTTGCTTCTACATAACACGAACTGTATCGGTTCTTTCCCGTCTCATAGTATGCCATGCTGTTACTATGGTGATAAGATAGGCTAAGAAAGTTACAAATAAATTCCATTTTCTTTTCTACATGCCTTGGAGGGCAACATTCTTCCTTCCTAATAAATTTAATCTCAGAAAGGATATAAACAGGCCCTGGCCGCGTGCCCGTCATGATTCGCCAACTCACCATTATCCACACAGTTGTCACCGTCCGCACAGTCATCGAAGCCCACGGGTAGGAGCGACAAATATATCTAAAATGGATATCCAGTTGGCACTAAACCCTTCCACTGTTAATCGGGAATGTCCATTTTTACTGTCCTTACCGGTCGAACTTCTTCTCCCAATAGCATCTTACCTACCAATTCCAACACAAATATCTCTCGCTTTGACTTGCAAATGCTTGATGAAAGTGTTGTTTCCTGAGAATACCCTACCACGGCTCAGCAAAGAGGACCGTACCACATTCCTTTCAACTTTGCAGAAAGATATACCTGGCACATACTTCTGCTTCTGTTGCCTTCGGTTACGCCGACTGATACCAGATGTGGATTGGAATGGTTATGATCACAAATGGAACATTGGATACTTCAAATACCCAACGTGGAATATCAGTTCAGGTAATAACTGGCATGTACCGGCTCCATACTATTTTTCATCGTTCAAAGACTATTTCTCTGTTGATTTTATGGATGCCTACCTAGTTATGAACCAACATTTTCTGGGTTCCTCCCATGGCCTGCCGCTTCACATTCTTGAGCGGTATGCGTCGTTCCAAGACCATATCGAGTTGCATAATTGCCAACACAGTTCACCGTTCCAAGGCATAACCAAGGTGGAGTCACAAAGTCCTTCAGGATCCGACTATCGCCTCTATGAGCGGAAGGACGATGAACCTGATCGAAAAGAGACCGCCTGGAGGCTTTCGTTTCAGATGATTCCAAAGATTATACACGGCAAACTGTATTTGGGTCGATTCTACACGATAGTTGGTCCTCTGGTGCCTTGGAACTGTATGGCGAGGCTCATCAGTAGCTGTTCGCCAGATATTTGCAAGCATTGGAGATGCTTGGCAGATGCGAGACTAGAATGCCCTGCTCAACATGGCCCCATGGCACACGCGAACTCGGACAACTATATATCCATTGTTCCAAGGTTATACAATATGGAAGGGGATTTCGAACCGCTCAGAAATTATCCGGAAAGCGGCTCATGCCTATTTTGCAATACGGACTACGAGATTTCACTCCACCAGAATAAAGAAAACAAGGAATGGCGATTCAGGCTTAGCACGTATCACTGCCTTGGATCATGTCGGTCTCCAAAAGACAAATTTTGGAAATCTCTCGTGGGAAACTCGGGTAGAAGACATGATCATAGTCAGAGCAAGGGACAGTGTTCTTGTGGCAATATCAAGCGAGAATGGCATGAGGGGAGCTAAAGATGGGTCAGAGCGAGGCACGGCTTTCTTGTGGGAATGTCAAGCGATAATGGCGTGAAGGGAGCTAAAGATAGCGAGCGCTGTATGTTAATGAATAATATACTCTGATATTTCTCTCATGAGTTGACGAACACGTTTTGATAGGATGATTTGATCAGCCTAGTGATCCTTATATTCCTCAGACAAACTAGGTTTCTTACCTTATGTTCAATGTCAATTGAACTAGTTCAATAGTACATTCCCAAGTTATCAACGCAATGCTACTGCTATGGTCTGAAAATCAATTCACACTCAGTCAGTTCTAGAGGGCTGTCGACATTCTCCCAGACAGCCATACCTTATGTTTTCTGGGAGATTCCAATATATTCCATACCACGTGTAAGAATAATGTTTTTTTATAATCCACCTGGCGTATATGTACCTTTATATCATTGCGTCTGTTCGTATTGGAATATATACACAAAATGATATACGCCGCCTCTCGCCTTCTGAAAGTCAATATGAGTCATGTGGCGTATACGCCGCATATGGGCAATTATATTATTTGAATTCAATATGGAACATATATTCTTCAAGATGGCTAATGAATTCATAATGTATAGTCCAGAGCAAGGCTGCGACCCGGCCTTTTTTCAAGATCCAGAATCAATCCGTGGCTCAGCCTGATCGGCCACAATCGACCAAGTCGAAGCTGGAAGATTTGAGCCGCAAAGTATGATCGATGAAGGCCCAAGACCAAATTTTGAGTTAATATAATACGAAATTTTTCTCAAAGTAAGATAAGCAGTATTACGTGAATATGTGGCTCCTGTTGCTACAAAAGGCCTATAAAAGAACGACAAGAGCCATGATTCTTCAGTTTTGTGAGCAACGATCTTTCTTCTTCGAAAACCAACCTCTAATAAGAACAATGATACACAAACACTATCCAATTAAACGGCAGAGCCCGAGGCTACAAATTATAAGCGCTCTGAAAAGGGAACTACAGTTAGCGAATGCCTCTGTCGATGCAGCACAAGGAACATCGGTCGACACAGCACAAGGAACATCGGTTGATACAGCACAAGAAATATCGGTCGACACAGCACAAGGAACATCGGCATCTGTTTTCTTGGATCTTCCGGTCGAGATTATCCGCCTGATAAACAATCACCTAGAACCGCCATGGAAAATAGCTTTGGCCTTAGCCTGCAAGCATTTAAAGACGGTACTGTTCCCTGGAAGCACTCTGCCTTGTCTCACAAAGGGAGAACTGGCTGAATTCTTGTCCACATTGTCAAAAGATGTACCTCATGCTTATTTCTGCTGGTGTTGCAATCAACTCCGACCATTGAACTCCGAAGCCGATTGGGATGGGCAGAACCACAGATCGACCGTTCAAGCCATCGAAAATTCCATGTGGACAAATGGAATTCATAGGAGGGGCAATCTCTACTTGTCGCCGCCCTATTTCCTCTTCGCGGAAACTCCTGCCATTTGTTTCATGACTGCATATCTGGTAATGAATCGCCATTTCTATGGGGCCTCTCATGGTATACCGCTTCAAAGCTTGCAGTCCTCTGCGAGTTACGAAGAAAAGCTGGTATTGAATAAATGTCAGTGTCGCTATTCGCATGGCTCAAGCACCTCTTGCAAATCTACGGGCGGAAACTTCAAGCCGAATTTGACCAGAAGCCCAAGAAAAAAGATCTTTGGAGGTTTTCTAGTCAATCTACCCCCAAAATTGTGGATGGGAGTCTCTACATCGGCCGAATTTTTACAATGGTTGGACCGTTGGTGCGTTGGGAACAAATTGCAAGGCTGATTGAGAGCGTACGACCTGGAATATGCCAACACTTGGAATGTGCAGCGTCGCTACCGCGATTCTGTCGCCATGACCGCCAGGTCACAAAAAAGCCCGTGGATCGACGTCTTTATATCGCTTCACTGACGGGTAGATGGGGAGATGTTTTGGAGGACTTCAAGTCTGAAAGCTTCAACCCAGAAAAAGGATCATGCTTATTGTGCGCAACCGACTACGACATCTCGCTCGAACAAGATAGAACCGAAAAGGAGTGGCGCTTTACCCTTCATACATATCACTGCCTTGGGCCGTGTCGGACTCCAAACGACCAACTCTGGGCCTACTTCACCAGTGATTTTCAGGATGCACACGGTTACTGGGGATCTACACCTGAGAGAAACAGCGAGCTGGAAGAACTTCAATCTCGCCACTTAAAGCTGGATCATGGAGGAGCGCGTCGAGCATGGCACGATGCAATATGATTACAGGATTACGTCGATTTGCTCTGTCAAACTGCAGATAAATGGAACATTACACACATTTGTTCTTTTAAAAAAGAAAAAAAAGAAAAGAAAAGAAAAAGAAAAAGAAAATGGGGGGAAAAGGGATAGAGGATAAAGGATAAAAATTAGCTAGTATGCTAGTATGCTAGCGACTGTGTGAGGTTCAAGAGTCGGAATGGGATACGATGGGAATAGAAGTACGATGGAGATAGGACGATGCGATGAGAATAGAAGGATATGATAAAGATAGAAGGATGTTATGAGAATAGGAGCCTTTGTTTGGTGATGTTTACTCGCCCAACAGAGAGTCATCACCTAGGTAAGTTTGTGCTGCTTTCATTGCTTTCTGTGACTATCAATATTTGTATCTGTTAGTATCACTATGTTTTCTAGTCGGTTGCTATGGCGACATGTACAACTTTCTGACATTATCAATGACCACCTCTTTACATGTACTTTCAAGAGTTTAACTACCTAGGTATTTAGCCCCCGTTTTTCTGGATGATGTAGGCCTAGGCTGAGATTACCTTTTGCTCTATACAGCTAAGAGATGTGAGATTTAATTACTTAGTTAGGTTAACGCCACAGGACGCCTCAATTTGCTCCGATATTGCCTAATTTCTTCGAAGCGGGCGGTTTGTCTCACTTGGTCCTCTTGTCCTCCCGAGATTCACTCTTATACTACGGCATGTCTTAGGAATATATTCCAGAGCGTGATATACCTATTAATCGTCGTTACATGTAATAAATCTGCTCTAAGGGCAGTTTAGTCGGTATTCGGAGTTTCCATTCTGTGTACTATTTTCACTACGGTTTCCCACATCGCTGTTTAACATGACCCAGGTCATCATGTCTTCTCTACCGCGCCCTGTGACGACACTGTTCGTGTCTGAGAGCCTCGTTTACCGCAGCGTGCAAATTGAAGACAAGGACGCCTTCTACGCAATCATTAGCGAGCCTGGGTGCATGGAGCTTGGTCATCCGTTGATCCCTCGACCGCCAATCCAAAGGTCAATGAACGAATTTTTAGAAATGTACCAGAAGAAGGCTTTGATCTTTGTCTTTATCTGCCTCAAGGAGACATCAGAGAGTGGACAGCCCATGGCTGGAAAGCCAATTGGATCTCTGAACATGACCCCGCCATCACTTGAGTCTAAAGAAGATCATCGATCTACCAGCTTCGCTATTTGGCTCTCGGAAGAATATCGCGGCAAGGGCTACGGTGCTGAAGCCACAAAGTGGGCTGTAGACTGGGCTTTCAATTATACGGGAGTGCATCGCATTGAGCTTTGGTCGTTCAGCTACAACGAGGCAGCAATAAGGCTTTGGGAAAAGATTGGGTTCAAGTTGGAAGGCCGGAAGCGTGAAAGTGTGTGGTTTCAGCGCAAGTGGTTTGATACTGTACTCTACTCCATTCTTGAGCATGAATGGGAGAGTAAATGAAGGCAATTGTGCCAGCAACTGTTACCAGCTTGTTTTGGGTCCACCATCCATCATTAATTAGCATGTCAGTGGTGCTGTGTAGCATATCTGCAGCGGCCGATAGAAACACCACATTTGGCGCTGTGCATATTTTGCCATAGGGCACTGGGTTTCATAGAGCGAGCCTAGAACGCCATCGCTGTTCACCTAAGTGAGAGCCCTGTTTGTATTGAGTCTGCCAAGTGAATTGTACGTTTGTTCACGTCATTACACCTGCAGCAACACTGGATTACCGAGATCAAAGAAAGTTGAGCGATTGCCAACTTTGTCGTACGAATCACCATCATACATTACCACCAGCGAATAGCCACAAGTTGGTTGATAAATGAATGATATTCATAATTTTGCTAAGGAGGGACGTAAAGTACATTTAACACATGTGAATGAATGTCCGTGGCAATCCACCTTCATGCCTGACCCTCGAGTGTTCCATCACAACGAAAACTGTTTACCAACAAAAGACATAGCCTGTCGGAACTTACCGGCGGGTAGTCAGTTCCTACGTTCATCCTCAATATCGTCATTGTAAACTCGAGCCAGTGGACTGCGAATGGGAATGTTTCTCTGTCCCTCTCGGGGAGTAGCTTCGGGGATGAAAGCAACCTTGGTTCCCTTTGGAACTAGGAGACAGTAGGTTGAGCCTCCGTGATGGAACATTCCAAGCTCCTCTCCCTTTTCAACTTCTCTTCCACCCTCAGGCACGTCGATGAATTTCTCATTAATCTCACAAGAAGACACGTCTGCCATGCCAACGTAGAGAAGAGCGATGATGCCAATTTTCGGGTTTCGAATGTAATAGACGGCTCGCGTGGCAAAATGGGTAATATAGCCCTGAGCGAGGTCTGGAGAAGCCGGATCAGGCCCATCAGGATTGGAAAAACCCGTGACAGTAGGCGCTGCAAAGTAGGTGCCTTGAATAACCTCAGTGTAGAGGACTTTGCCGCTGATCGGGGAGTCCCAGCGATGGTAAGAGGTAGCACTCAAGAAGGCCTGATAAACTGTGCCACCGACGAACAGGGATGCATAATCTTCGTTCTTATTCAACATGTCCATGACGGAGTACGGCTGTCCCTTTAGCCAAAACTTGTCGTAGTCTTTCGCATTGGGTTGAAGCGAGAATGGCTTAGATTCACATGAGTTTATGATCCAATCATCATTGTCCTTGAAGTGAATGGGGCGGAGTTCTTTATCTGGGTACTGTTTGAACGTTCGGATGAAGAAGTCGTCCCATGATTGAAAACCCCAGTAGTCTTGCTTTGGGTTACACTCAAACAGTTCCTCGAATTTGAGATGTTCGCCTTCGAGATTGGTATCGTCCTCGATTTGCTTCCGCGATTCAGGGCTCAACCAAGCCTCATCATATGGAATATCGTCACCCTCTTTGGGTAACAAAACTTTTGCGGAGTCAATTGTCTGCAAGAAGTTTGTCTTCCAAGTATTGAGTATGACTTCGAATTTCTTATTGATATCGGGCTTGAGAAAAAAGGCGTATCCGCTAGGGGTAGCCATCGGCCAGTCCAAAACGGCGTTGAATGGAAATCCAACCAGGCCGACGTCATATTCCAACTTTCTCCATATAGGAGCCCTCGACGTCATAACCTTGTCGAAACAAATGTACAAATCTTCAAGAGACTTGATTTGTTTGTTTCCGACAGGGTCATCGATGTAGGGGGGCTTGTTAGGGACTTCATCTAGCATGGCTTGAGCCAGCATGCGAAGCTCGGCAGAGCTCTCGACATGTTTCTTTAAATCATCCACTTCCGGACTGAGCTTCCATGGGCCCTTGAACCTCTTCTTGTCTTTTTCGATCTCCTCAAGCAGACCGCGAAGCCAATCTATAAGAAGATTGTCATTCTCAGGTAGCCAGTGCCCAATCCTACGGAATGGTGGTTGGCGGACTGGGAGTGGAAACTGAGTTGCTGCCATTGTGAATCTTGTCACCGATAAGATAGAAGAGGATTTGATCTCAGGATTATAGTTTATATAAAGTGGCTGCTGTTGCTGGTGATGATGAGAAGGAAGAGTTTTTGAGAAGAAGGAGGATCGACTGACATCTATATATATACGTCTGTACTTGCCGATTTCATTATCTCTAGGCATAAAGTAATAGCTACTGATTCTCTCTCTTCATCTAGAAGACGTAATGACTTCGTAATGATCAATTATCGTATATGGATGGACGGGCATAGCCCCGCATTCTGATGTGGTGTGTAACAGTAATAGTCCGCATGTATACAGGGTCCATTATTGCTCTTACGTGGTACGGCTACCGAAACCTGATCAGACTGGTTGAGGTCGGAATGCATGACATACGGAATTATACACATCTTCCAGATTAGGGTGTCTATGAGAACATGAAACTCAGTGGCTGGCTGAAACTGAGACATTCTTTGTGCACAAAAATATTTTATGAGTTCTGATTATCGGAGAGAAAACGTTCTATGTATATACTGGGTACTTTATATACTTGCCCTGCATTTAAAAAGCTTAGGACATAGCATTGTATCAACTAAAGCTACTCTTTACGCTCTGAGTCGTCAGTATATGCTATTTTAAAGGAACATAGATTGTGTAACGTCAATGAATAATATACAGTCAGAACTTTGATCGACTAAGTAATTGTATAGTGATCTAAAACTAGTTCATACATAATGGACTGCAGGTGCCCAAGCGTTGGCAAATGATATCGTACATGTAAGAAGTCCATAGTATAATGAATTACTGCATGAAGTGGCGAATATATATACAGCTGTTGACCAATATCAGATGGCTTCCCCGCTCGGGTGAAGCAGTGCAACCAATAATAGATCCGATGTGCGGCAACACATCAGATACATCTTGCCAAGAAGATCGTCTGCCAGATTGGCCAAATCAAGAGACACGATCACCAGCTAAAATAGATGGTAAATCTTTATCTTTCTACTTCTTATTTTTTTTCCAGCATGTCACTCTAGGACTATTCTTCAAAAGTATACACGTATAGTACAATATGGCGGTGCTTTGTGATGATGTGCATGGAGGCGTGGATACATATGCAGGTCTCACGGCTAAGAAAGGCCCGGATGGAAAATAGGAAAATTAAAGTGCGGGGACTTGCGCATGCAGGCAACAAGACAATTGATTTATCTAGCCATTGTCACATAATCCATTTGGTAGTCACACCGCTCTTGGAGGGGCATGCAGGTGAATTCATATAATTCATCTATTCGTTCTCCACTCTGTTGAATCTCGTTGGCGAGGATATTCAAGCGGCGTCTAGGTTTAAGACTCCTTACGGAACAGAATGCAGACTCACGTAATCTTGTTCAAGAGACATTCTCCGGCTGTACGGCTTGCACTACCGCACGACGAATGAGAGGCCGATGTTGTGACTCGGTGAGAAAGCGGAAACATTTGGTTGTACGTATTCGCGTATGAGTGGCGTATGCACGTCATATCAAAGGTCCAGAACCTGTATACGGAGTCTCAGATCGTCCGTGTATTCATGAAATGAAAACAATTCCGCAAGTCGAGACCTCGATCCGAGGACAATATTGAAACATACATATGTAGGGCAAAGAGACAGGCGAATGAACTTCGAACACGACCTCAATGCTCCAGCAATGTCTTTGTGGCGATAACGCAGATGTGTGCATTTAATCTCGAGACACAACAACAGCGAATCGTATGAGACACGTGGAAACGAATCAAGGCGCACTACATCTGGATTACGTCGAGGGTGAGAAGGGAGGAGTTGAGGTGCCTATCTTATGGATTGTCTGTCGGTAGGCATGCTGAATTCCGCCCAAGCGTGGACGGACGTATAGTTGTGGTTATGGTCGAGACATTGGCGTTCTATTCTATATGTCTCCAAAGGTAGGATTATATGCGATAATATTGAGAACAATGGGCATATTGTAGCCAAGTATGAGCCATCTTAAACTCGGTTGGGAAAAAGATGAATGACAGTCTCCCGGAGCATTAGATGAGCCCATCTTCGTCTCTATTCATAGAAACACCGTAGCATTCTTTGACAAGGCCTTGCACACACGGCCCATGGGTCGACCAAGCATACTGAAGAGCTTAAGTAGAATACATTTACCATCAAATAACGCGCAGAGATCACTAAAATGTTAGTATGTAGCTCTCAGGATTCTCGCCATATGGCCCAGCATTACTTTAAAAGCTGAAATCTGGGCTGATAGTAACCGCGATGGTGTCGTTTTAATACAAGGTAGAAGTAATCTTGATGATAAGTAAGAACGATCCAATTTAGCTGGCGCCATATTCTTTTTGGCAAATCTTGGTAAAATCCATCGCCGCTGATCAAAGCTTGCTCTCGAACACCCGGCGTCTCAAGAAGACCTTGCAGCTTGAGCTGATGCCTCTGATGATGTCCAATACTCGTCAAATACTTGGATCCGCTTAGAGCATTATCTATTTCTGAAATCGGCAATCGGTGATGATGGTTGAGGAGCTGTTGGAGTATATATGTATATTGCCAGAAAGAAATTAGAGCGCTAAACACGCTGCAGCTTTATACCTTGGTGTTTTGCGTAAATCAGCTTGGACGTTATCTATGATGATGACTGGTAGTCTGGTACTCGCATCACAAGGGAGGTGTTACAGTTCATTGTGATACAGACACGTTTCATATTCCAGCTCATGGATCGTGGGAGTCTGCTTCGTTTCTGAAAAATGATAACTCTGAATCAGAACTAAGCAGGTCCGAACTCTCGACAGTCGGGCCTGATAGCAGTAGTTAATAAACGAACTAACCAGAAAGGAATGATCATGGCAACATACATGGTTATACCGTATTAACTAGAGTTTCGACGATTGGATGGACTTAAGTCATACAAATGCCTATGGTATACCCTCGGTAGTCTATACTCAGGTATCGTTTGTGGTAAGTTGAAGATATCTGTATGCTTGAGCGGAAAAAAGCACTCAGGCTCATTAGGATATGTGTAGTTAGCATTTGGCATTGCTGAAGACTTTTCCTCTATCATTCTGATTTACCTCTATGCACTTCGTGGAATCAATTTGTCAACGTTCCTATTCTAGTGCTGCTCTGGAAATTCATGTCGTTGCAGGCTCAACTTCCTTCGGCGCAGATATTTTTAATTTCTCACATCATCACTTGACAAACAACTTCGCCTGCTAAACTTCAGACATTCACACTTATACGAGGTTGGGCACTACAAGAGCGGCGATGCACTTCGGTTACATTTATAAATCCTTCAGCTCTTGATGCATCCTAAAGGTTCCGCAACATCCGTTTTTACCGGAAGGTCTTTGAGAATATTCAACAAAAGACGTCATTTGGATGTTCCTACATGCAAGTCAGCTGAGTAGCTCATAACCATAAACTTACGATAATTTGGAGGATAAAATTGTCGACTGAGGGGATCCTTCATACCCCTCATCACCACCGACGAGCCGACTGGGAAGGATCACGGTTATGCGGCAATAGAGCAAGTTTATGCGTTGGCAGTGCTGAAAGGAATATGTTCCTTCAAATCCATTTTATGAAAATAATTGTTGAGATGACGTGTTTATAATATTCTTATAGAGGATTGATCCCGGAAACCCTTTCGGGAATACCTGCGAGTTGATCGATGTTCCGAATATGTCGATATTTTTGAAGATCCCGGATAATGTGATGTTACATCTACACATTCGGTCGAATCCATATTCATGCGAAGCCGAAGAGACTCGTACAAGATGGAATCAATGTGAAATCTCACTCTTTGCTGGATACAAAATGAATATAAATATCAGCGCTCTTTCTTCCTGTGGATGTCAAACAATCACAGCTCAAGCCCGATCAACAACGACAACAGGACACACAAAGCTTCTTAACCACGCTTTAAATCTAATCTCATTGCTTAATCCAACATGCAGTTTTCAACTCTTCTTTTGGCTATTCCCGCTGCTTTTGTAGCTGCAAGCCCAATTACAGAGCGTCAAGTGGCCTCTGGCTGCTATGCATTGTTAGTCTTCGATTGCTCTTCCGTGTGATCCATTATGAGCTAACCTTTCATCATTTCAGCGAGGACCCTGGCTGTGGTATCAATTACGCCGTTTGTCAATGTGCCAATGGTTTGTATCGCGTTGTAATGATATGGCATGAGGGTTACTAACAATAAACAGGGTGGTTTTATCAGTTTAACCAAGACAATGCCAATAACGGAAACTACTGCAACCCTCCTTGGGGAATCCTTGCAACTAGTGAATCTGGACTTCCAAGCTATAGTTGTTAGGAGAAACAAATGGGATAAGCTTCTAATTTAAGAAAACCATGCTAGGGAGCTTGAACTGTATTATGTAGCTTCTCTCTATAAATAAAAAATGGGCCCACAACTTGATGATCCTTATGACGTGGTTTGAATGAATGCACATCAGCTCTAGCGGTAGGTCAAAGTACATGTAGTGCTATAAGAGACACTGCACATTCGTATTACTTCATTCTTTCTAAGCTAGCTAAATAATTAAATCCCATATCAATCACCATGCTAATCTGCCATACGCTTATACCGGAATACTTCTAAAGACGCTAATCTAGCTGCACATTTCCAATCACGGACCAGTTTGAGCCATCATATTGAGCCTCTCTTATGTTCCCATCTACCAAATAATAGCACCGAGCCATGCCGTAGTCCGACAACAAAGACGCCACGGCCCAGAGCGTTGGTGTGAGGCAAGATATGCCAGTGCCTTTGTCGGGACTACCAAGAGACGCAGGCGTCGATGAGGTTCGCCATCCAGTATCATCATCTTCCCAAGTCATCTGGAGAGCACCTGTACTATCTTGCCAGAGGATATAGGTGTTCATAGCGCCGTCAGTTGTATCAGAGTCTCGAGGAACGGTGAAGGCTCCCATGGCTGCGTTGGCTGGGATAGTAATGGATGGTGCACCTATATTAACTACTACATGAGAACTCAGGAATTCCAAGAGTAGACAAGGGCGGAACAAACTTACCAACATTCAACTTTTCTGTCGAATTATTTCTTTCCTCGACGACGAGCTTCTGATCATCTTGCTGATAGATAATCTTCTCACCTCCAAACCTTCCAGCCGTTACGGAATAAGGTACTTCTGCAAAAGCTGATTTGTTCTGGGATTCGAGGCCGACTGCGCTCTGCGTCCATGTCAGATTGGCATAGTAAGCCTCCTGCATCTGGTCATTGTCATCTTGAAAGATGACGCTGGGCCAGTATGTTGCAATCTTCGAATCATCTGCTGCTTTCCAACCCTTAGAGGACATGATGCCGCTCCCGTTAAATGTTTGTGCTGAAGGCAAAGGTGAGTCCTGCTCTCTGAAATAGAACTCTTGCATCTCGTTTGCTTCGTTGAGATAGAAGATCTCGACTTGCGTAAAGTTCTATATAGTTGAGCTCACTCACGTTAGCGACAGCTGACAAGCTAAGGGAATTAAGGAGAACAAAGCTCACATTGCTGCTCGTCACAGGAGTGAAGAAAAAGAACGGTATATTGAAGCATGATGCTGCAATTGGTGTGCCTAATTTCGCTTTTGTGCCCGTCAAATTGGCCAGTGTTGACCATTTGCCATCTCCAGAGTGGTAACGCATAAGACGCAAATCTCCATCGTGTCCCTGGTAGATCAGGCGGATGGTGAAGCTCGAAGAACCTGTCCACCAACCCGTGACGCCAATGCCCGAGGTTGCATAGACGGCATTGGGCGGCGGATCCGAAGAACCTGGAGGTTTGCCGGAAGCTTCTGGTGTGGCAGAAGCTCCTGGTGTTTCCATAGGAGCCTTGTGACTATGTCGCGATCCAAGAACGCCGCCTAACACGGCTCCCACGATCACAAGAAGCAGAGCGACGCCTGCTAAAATGAGCCATTGCTTCTTTCTGCGCGGGTTCCGCTCGGTTTCTTCGATGAAGCCTTTGGGCTTGATTCCACCAATGCCATCTCGTCCATCACTTACCACTTCTAAGCCATCATAGTCGCTGAATACTTCCAATCCTTGGGCGATTTGAACTTTGTTTGAGACCTCTAACCCTCCAACATCAGGTGACCGTACCTCCAACCCGGAAGCATCACGGTCGACAATCGTGCTCATGGCATTACAGCCCGGTGTATCGCCCGGAGATGGTAGATAGGGAAGAGTGTTGAAAATGCAGGTAAATAGTCCCACCGCATCGTGAGATTCATGGTGAGGTTTCGAGGGGCTCACAGGAATAAAATTGTTTACGATGCGGTAGCAAGGCTGATTGGGCTAAAACTTGGCATTCCTACAAGCCTTTGTTAACAGCCTGATCGTGACAAAATCTATCGGCTATGCGGCAGGACCCTGGCGCTTGACCGTGAAGGATCCTGTAGGATTGCTGCGAGAGCCAATGACGAGGCTGTGCGTAGAGAGAGGTGTGGCTCGATACCCAATAGCGCTTCGCAGGTATTAACATGCACTCTATAAATGGCCATCGATAGCGCAAGTTATACGAAGCAGAGCCTCATGGTAACATATAAAGCCATACCCCTTCTCCTTTGAAAGGGTTGGGAATAGCGGCCTTAAGGGAGGCGCAGAGATTCGAGACCTACGATAGACAACTTCATCTAATAACCACTCAATCCAAGACTGACTGAACGGAATATGTTTTGAAGAGAATTTTTCCTGTTTCGCATTTTTTTGTTCTGTCCTAACAGTTTCAACTTGGCAATTCTTACTTGGCAGATTGATCCTGGCAAGTGTACTGGCACCGTTTAATAACCCTTGTCGAAAGGCTATTCCTTCGAGGCCCCAAGAAACGCAGATAAGTTCCCCGCAGCTGTTGGAACTGTGTACACAAAACAGTGTTCAGTAATCTGGATAATGAATGGAATGAAGGTTTCGGTCTACGTATGTGGCCAAGTATTTTCTGCATCTATGTGACAGTAACTGAAGTCCAAGGGTTCGAGTCACGATCCAACTGCTATACAAGCACGGTGAATAATCCAAGCGATAAACCGAGTATCTATTAATGATTCAAGATTATGTCATTAAATATAGACATTAGAAGTACAATATTCAAGCTTCATAAAAGTATATTTAAACGAATTGAGTAGAGAGAAGTATGTCGTGGCTGCCTCTAACCGCTCAAATTGAGAAGAGTCGCCAACACCCGCACCCAAACCATTATCTCGACATACTGAGGGTTAGTAACCACATCAAGCATATTAAATTGCGATCAAACACCGTAGAAACACATGACATGATCACCTCGGCCGCATTCTACAATTGCCACTCCTTCTTCAGTGAAGCTAACCACTCCTTCACTGTTACAGTCTCACCACCCACGCGGACGCCGTCAACCAACTCTCCACCTACCTGAACTATGCCATCCCGAGCAGCCGCGTTGCCTCTAGGATTCCACTTGGGGATTGCCAGCCATTCATGACTAGGGCTGCACACAATCTTCCTCAACTTGTTCGCCTTGAGCTGAGGCAAGCACTCGTCGCAGAAACCCACGTCCCAGCAGTACTTGCATACGTTCAAGCCATTGTTAAAGTCCAACGGTGTTTCACCGCATGTACCGTCACAAGTATAACCAAACGTTTTCGCAATGTCTTTGCTCTCCAAGGGCGCGACGGTAACTTCCCCAGAAGTATCACTTGTCACGCTTCCTTCCGGCACCTGCACTAATTCCAAAGCGGCCAGAGCCTTCTGAATCTCCGTACGCAATTCTGTTTGCTCAGATTCATCATCTCCTTCTTTGCTTGTTGCGGCTAGTCGAGCCTCCAGTTCGGCCTTGACCGCATTCACTCTATCACTCTGCGTGGCTCCAAGCGGGCATTTTGCCTTGACGAATTTGGTCATCTCGTCAATGAGCCATTGCTGAGGCCCGGCCTCAAGATTGAGTGCTTTTGCTACCACATCCGTTTCGATAGGTTCAAGTAGGGACCAAGCCGTCAATGCGTTCAAATCATCTCCGGAAGCTGCAAGACATTTAAACTGAATGTACGCCGCCCAGTAGTCGTTCTCATCAGTGTCGTCAGATAAATTGTCCATGGAGATCCGCATATACTGCTTGACTGTTTCTCTGGCTGCAGCTCTGTTGCCGTGAAGAGTGTGGAAGGCAGAGGTGAAAAGGTCGGCTGCGTGAATACCTTCAATGCCAGGGAAGCGGTAACCACGCCGCAGCTCTTCCAACTTGAAATAATACTCAGAAGGATCTGACAATCTTCTGGTCTGTTCAAAGTAGTAAGAACTCAGGTGGCCGACAATACTGTGATAGAAGGTTTGGTATCTCCATAAGTCCTCTTCACTATCGGCCTTCCTAATGAGCTGGTCCATGGTAGTATAGCCGTCAATCCAGAAAGCCACTGCTTGCGGCGATGACTGTGAGTCTTGCAAGTTGTTAAAAAGAGAGGCTAGGCCGCGGAGCAGCAGCAATGCGAGAAGCTCAATCTCCATACCCCTCTTCCGTGATGCTTCAATTGCTTGATCCATCGCCTCTAGTAAGGCAGCCATACAGCTTTGCTGTGAGAGACACCTGTGGACCAGAGTACGCAGGGGTGCTTTGTAGCTGTAATCGAGTGCTTGATCGAGTATGGTGGAGGCCAACTGGTCGAGACCAGGCTCTTTGGAGCTTAATTTACTCATATTAAGTATGAGATCATAAATCGTTTGCTCGGCACCTGACGCAATAGAGGTGGTCAATATGCCACTGAGGGCCTCTTGGTTATCCGGGTCTACTTCAAGTGCCTTTTCAAAATGCACAATAGCGCGGTCTGGCTGCTGTAAGTGATTATACCAAAACGCAAGACGTAGGTAGATGCTTTTCAGTTCCTCTTTATCCGGTGTCTCGGCTGCGTTGACCACATCGAGCGCCTTTTCCATCGTTGAACATGCTGAGAGAAGCTCGTCGTTATCGTAGTATGCTTCTGCCAGGCTCTTGAAGCAGCTGATGCTTGCGTCGTCACACTCACTTGCTTTCGTGAACTTTACGATTGCCCAGTCGGGCTCGTAATAGTATCTGGCAGCCTCTCCTAGTCGTTCGTACCAGAGAGAGCCAAAAGTTTTTGGCGACAGCATCTCCTCGCACCATTTCTCGGCTGCCTCAAGCTCCTCGGAGATGGCTTGAGTCGTCGGTACAGTTGATCCGTCCTCAGACGGCTTCTCTAATGTATCCTAAAAAGCGTCAGTACAGCAATCATAATTGTTCTTGAAATGTAGCTTACGAGTCGCAAAAACAGACGCAAAGCATGAAAACAGGTCCCAGCATGCCATTTGTTACCTAGCAGCCAATGCTTCGCAACCGTCTTCATCATAGGGGTAAGAAGCTCTCGGTTTGGCCTCTGGCTCGAGTTTACAGTTCTGAGCCAGTCTTTGTCAAGTCTGCCAAGGTAACCAATTGCGTCCGGATCCTTCAGCCAATTGCGGAATATCTCAATTCTGTCACCCTGGCTAACCCAATCAATTTCGCTAAACGACTCCCAATGTTTCTCTATCACATCGCCGGACACAAATAGAGCAAAAAGACCGTCTCCAATCTCCTTCTTGTCAGATGCAAGGATTTGGTCGTATCCAACCGCTTGATTTAGCCTTTCCAAGTGACCATGAAGTTCTCTAACGATATAGGTGCCCAAAGGCTTTGTCCTCTCATCCGGTGGAGATGTGAGAAAACGCAGGCTCTGTTTCACTATAGCGAGATGAGCGTCATACTCGTTGACCTGGATTTCCCGGGCGGCGGAATGCGTAGGGCCAGATATAGGTTCAAATTCGAATTTCTCGACCATGGATTTCTGAAAAAGGCTCCAGAGAAAATTCTGTACAGTTGTAATATCGCCATTAGAGATGGTCAGGTTGAGGGAGATTTTAGGTGCATCTTCGCTAATGCGTGGGCGGTCCCTTTCTTTGGTAATGAGAGGTTCGATCGATGGCAATATGGCCACATTTCCGTAGTGGGAAAAAAGAGTTTAGAATACATGCCCTTGAGCTTGTCCTCAAGTTTCTGTAGAGAGACAGTTCCAAAACGGAGGAACTAAGAATAACAAGAGATTAGTTTACCTCGTACTTGCAACGACACAACATCGCTTACCCGTGCAGCTTCCAGCTCAGCAGCGTCAAAGTATACAAAGCCGTATACGATCCATATCAGGAGCTCATTCAGTTCTTCGATGGACTGCGGCTTGAGAGACTGTTGTAGTTCGAGAATGACATTTTCAGAGATTGTCCTTTTATCTTGGTTGGATTCGTCTAGAATGGTGTCCATCTCAGCCTCTGAGCCATCTGACATGATCAAGTCTTTGATCTTCTCCAGAGCAGTCTGCACCTTGAGGAAGTTCCCCTTGGCTTCTTCGAGCAACCGGTCATGCACTTTTGTTCGAAGACGAGTTGTTTCAGACTCTTCGCCTTGCAAAAGATTTGTCTTTTTCAGCTCTTCGTAGATATACGACGTGATATCTGAGCCATTGTACTTCTCAATCTCGATATTTGGGGCCGATTGGAGAGGCTCTCTTTGGAAATCATCGCTTTTCCCACTCACAATCAGTCGTACCCGGGCCCCATCGCCGGTAGCGGACGTTTGGCTCTGGATTGTCTCGAATATATCTAGAAAGTGATTTGCGGCTTCAGGATGACCTTCAAACAATCCATCCAGGCCGTCAATGATGATGAAATGTATGGTTCCTGGCTTCGGGGACTCAATCTTAAGCTCGCGCCAAAGATCCTTGCAACTAGAATCCCGAAAATACGATTCACTGTGCTTATCGTCGCAAAAGGCGGCCATGCTTTTGGCAGTGCCAGAGTCTTGCTCGGCGAGTTGAAATGCAATGTGCTTCACTGCAGTTGTGCCCGGCCGCTTATCATCGTCTGATTTCTTAGCGAAAAAAGGGAAGAAATAATAAGCAACAAGGGCTCGGGCCGTCGATTGGCCCTGAGACTCGTGGGCAGCCTTGAGCTGGTGTACTATAGTCGACATGGCGCTCGACTTTCCCGAATGCGCTTCACCAGTTAGTAGCAACAATGGACTTGCATCGTTGGTAGACTTATCAGACCACTTCTTGTAGTCTTCCATATCTCGAAGCCAATTTCCGCTGTCTGTTATACATCTTTGCCATATCTTCTCGCAGACGTCTTTGGAGGCCTTGATGTTCTTCTCCTCGATTGCTAATTTGGTTCGAATCTTTGTGAGGTTTTCTTGTCTTGTCTTTTCCGAGCTGCGATTTGTCTCTGCCTCTTTCAGGTCTAGGATGCCAATCGCAATATCATCGATCCGTTTGCCAGTTTCGCATGCCTTGCCTAAGATGGTGGCAAGGTCTGCTTTGGCACTCAGAGCCACCTCCAAAGTCAAGGTAGCTTGGACATTCTGCTGCCCCTTGACGAGCTTCTCAAATTGCTCAATCTCATCCTTCAAGCCAGAGTCATCATTTAGTAAGGCTTGCTTTGTCGCTGCCTTGAACCGCTTCCATCGGCTACCTTTCCGAAGTACTATTGCTAGAGCACAGATGTCGACAAAACTGATCATAACCTTGTGAATAGCAGTATTCAATTCTGGATCGATAGTGTTGAACAGTTCAATCCTCTCGTAAATCTTGAATTGACTGAGAGTGGGGCCAACAATTCCGAAGACGGCGTCAATTGTGCCATGAAACTCGTGGATCGACTGTGGAACATCGAGTAGTAAAGAAATGGCGTTGAAGCAGATACCCGCAGGTTGGAACACCTTCAAATCATTAGAAATAGGTAGTTAAGTGTCAAGGAATCTTGTGTTTATTCACCAACTCCGCTCCTTGAGCTGCTACTCCACCTAGAAGCTTTATACAGGATAAGATGTTTAAGCCGATTCGTTTAGCTCGTTCATGGCCTCCGTCTGAGTCTGAGTCTGCTGGTGATGAAGGGTCATATCGGCGTTCTATCATGTCCCGAATATCGTCTATACTTTTGGGAGGCTTCAGATCGAGAGACTTTTCCGTGCGGGCCTGGAATCGCCTGCCGGCTTCATCCCACATGCCACGAATGCTGAGATCCGCCATCGCTGCGGAATCAGCACCAGTTGTTCGCAATAAAGCGTCAAACGTTATTAAAAAAAAGGTGAAGTACTTCTTTTTGAATCCTACCCTCAAATTTCACTCAAGTCCTAGAGAGGAGAATTTAGGCAGCTTTTGTAGGATCAAGTGAAAATCGGTGGGAATCCCCTCAAGTGTTGATTGGCTGATCAGCATTTGCAGCTATAATAACACGATGGATATCCCTGTGCTAAACAACTCGATCCTACCTCAGCTAGCGAAATATTTAACCCTGGCCATGGCAGCACCTGACAGTCACTTGATGGGCACCTGTTGCGAAATCCCATACCCCGCGGGGCACAGAGAGCTCGAAAATAATGTCTGGATTGCATTTTTAAGAACAAGAGATGTGTTGAAGCATAATGAAACAATAGGTAAGCGTAGAAAGAATAAATATGAATTATTGGCATAAGGACCTGGAAGTTCGCAAGATAAAGAAGTGCGTATGATCATGTTATTTCGTGCCGTTGTTGATCTCAACCATTTGACAGTTGTAAATGTGATTAGTAAACATATATGCATCATCACTCCTTCCTAGGCAGCGTGTGAGTCCTTCCAGCGGCTCTAGTGACCAAAGTTGTAGCAGATGAGAATAAAGCGGCTAAACAGATTGATGGGTTAAACCGCCAAGGGCCCTTCAGGACAGTTGAGGCTCAACTGCTGGGTGCCTGTAAATGCACATGATCTGGGCTCAACTTCTCCTGGGTGGGCTTACCTACCGTAGGCATCTATTTAAAGGGACAACTTCGTTTCTCGCTTCCTGTCGAACCATGTCCTTCGGCTTTCGGGAATAATCTTACCATCGGCTGTGCGGCAACCAGATCGACATTAGGGCAATCTGCTTCCTGAAAATAGGTAACTTGATAGTTAGAATAGCATCGTGGCTTCCCCTGCAAAAGCATCGCACAAATTGCCTCGTAGAGTAATGTGTAAGCGGAAGTTTACCTCAGCCCTGTCACCGTCTCGGCTACGAGATCAAATGCGAACTACCTAGGGAGAACCAGCACGGTGTTTGAAGAGAATCGGATCGCATGACGAAAGAGCGCTGATCCCTACAAAACAAGTTCCGAGTGCAACAAATACTGGCCAGTGGGAAAATTCGAAATCGGGTTTCACAACTAACCGCAGAGCCCAAGGATGAATCACAGGTTGAGGTAAGCGAATCAAAAGTTGCGCGTTTGATCGGGCAAAGTGTTTTGAGATGCACAGTGGTGAAAGATGAAACGGCACACGCAGTATCAGTGTCGCAGAGTTGAATCTGGCGGCGTTTTAGAGGCCACGAAGCGCCGCGGAACCACATGCACTGCGGGGGGGCCAATAAGGCGGGCGGAGGGGGGGCTGGAATGTTGCAATTGTTGCTTCAGGAGTCTTTTTTTAACACAAACATGGTTGAAGACATCAATTTGATCCATTGATTCAATGAACTCGGGTGATTTTTGAACGTGGGAAGCGGACCGCATTGTTGACCGGGTATGCGGTTTAGGGGCTGAATGCGAGACGAAGCACAGCGAAATTCCAAAGCATGACAGATGATGATTCCATTTTAGACAATGCCTGCAGCCCTGGGCCAAAAGGATCAATTCGTGATTCCAGCTTGGTGGTGGCTGGCTAGTGATGTAGTCAGCACTCAGCTCACCCGCATCCCGGTTGCTACGGGTAATGGCCGCGGAAAATTGTGCAGCTACTGCTGCTGCCATGAATAGTGTCAGAGGACTATTCCGTTACTATATGTAACTATACTATTCATTGAGTGATGCCCCAATGGCACCAAATCTCAACTGCTGGAAACTCTTTGAGATGGATTGGAAACATTGAACCTTTGCCTTGGAACGACTAGGAGACGATACGTAGCATCCAGATGGACCGCCCATGCAGGGGCCAGATGCGCTAGGCTAGGGCTTTAAAATTGATAAAATTAGCAGCAATTGGAGAAATCAGATTCAATTGAAAACACTTGCAGGTCGACAAAAGTACACGTACATGTACTTTGAAACATAGACCGTTGGATAGGCCTAGCCGATGCTTGGCATTTCGCTGTTGCTGTTCTTGGTCGCACTCGGATTGTTGCGAATGGTCTCTCAGCTTGCAGTTACGAGAAGCCACATGGAGGCTGTGCCAAACCGTTCAATTCCGTAGCCGTTGCGTCAGCAGCTGATCTGTGGCGGCTCAATCAATCCAGGCAAGTTTTTGCACGCCAGACATCATAGTCTCCAAGTCAGAAACTGCCCACGCGGGTTAGCATGGAAATCTGGCGTCCTCGTAGGGGGGCTGGGGGGTTGGTTGGTTCGATGGAAGAGCCCCATGGCAGCAGGGGGACCCTCGTCGTATTCGTAAGGCCGCCCGAGGTTCCATTACCTGCATACAACCAAGCAAGCAGGGCTACTAAGACAGGAATGTTGAGTTGAGGGCGCACGAGTAATACTGGATTTGGTTGGGCAACGGGATTGAGCGCAGAGGCTTCAAGGTTCGTATTGCTGTCAGAGCAGAGAGCGCATGTGCCGTTGGTACGCGTATTGACGGAGTCTTTTTGCACAGCACGAGCTTTTTTATCCATCAATTGCTGTAGGTTGAGTTTATTTATAGCCATTGTACGAGAAAGTACACCTCGGCGTCACTTGTGGCGAGTCGTGACTTCAAACGTTGGCTTTAGCCTTTTGGACTGGGCAAAGATGCATTTGATGTGCATTGGCAGCAGCACTAACCGCCAACCACTTACTGGATGCAGTAATAGTCGCAACAATAGCAGCAATGATATCAAGATTCCATTGGAGCACATGGCAATGGACATGTAACCTCAACTCGACAGCATCATCACCAGCAGATCCTTCTGCAGGCACACGCGGAGAGACTCTAATGTTAACCGCTTTGCCCTGCATGCAGCACCTCGCTCACTTTCTCCAATCTCTCTCTAAGTCATCAGCTCCAGCCGTTATCTCGGCCCTAACAGTGGTGCACCCAAGGCACCCTCAAAAACTGCGCCACCCCTCACTTTCTCTTGGCTTGGCTAGGGGCCCCCTTATAGCGCCAAACCCAGCTGGAGCCCAGCCCTGGCAGCTTTCAAGCTCCCCGCCTTCTGGGCTACAGCACGGGCAGCCATAAACCCCCTTCAAGCCACATGCGCATCTCCAATACCTAAACAGACGCCCATCGCCGCGCAGCTTATCTTATTCTCTTCAAACTTTCCTATTCAACCTTTTACCTCCATCCCTTGCATAATAACAAACAATCCTCTCGCTGCTTGTGGATTTCTTCTTCTTCTCTCCTCATAATTTACGCGCCTGCTTCCGATTCGACCCTTTTCCCTGCGCTCCTCATCGCATTCGTCGTCGCAGCCGCTCTCGATTTACCGCCACTTCGTCGCATCATCCATCCTCTCGAACATAGCCACATCGAATCTCTTTGTCTCTTCCGTCGATCCCGCCAACTCGCCCATGTGATCCGGCTCGAATTTGAAACCGATTCTCATATTCCCCCCTCTCCTCTCTCTTCTCCTCTCCTCCTCGCGCTTTCTCCTCCCACGCCTTCTTCAACTCGCCCAAGCTTGGGCCTGTTGATCGAAACCCACCATGGACGATGATCTTCTCTTCGCACGATCTGGCATCGTGCCGGGAGGTGATGGCTCTGTGCGACCGGGATACTACAAAGCCATCGGCATTGGCTTGGCCATAGGATCGGGTCTTTTTATCGGAACGTCATTCGTCCTCAAAAAGGTTGGCCTGCTGAGGGCAAACGCAAAGTATAACGAAGTTGCTGGCGAAGGCTATGGTTACCTCAAGAATGCTTTCTGGTGGGGTGGGATGACTCTCATGATTATTGGCGAGGTCTGCAACTTTGTCGCCTATGCTTTTACCGACGCCATCTTGGTCACACCGCTCGGCGCCTTGTCCGTCGTCATCACTACGATCCTGTCGGCCATCTTCCTCAAGGAGCGACTCAGTCTGGTTGGAAAGGTTGCCTGTTTTCTATGCATAATAGGCTCTGTGGTCATCGTCATGAACGCGCCGCAGGAGTCTTCAGTCGCCGATATCCAGCAGATGCAACACTATGTTATAACACCGGGGTTTCTGTCGTATACGGGCGTCATTCTCGTCGGATCCGTCATTGTTGCCTTTTTCGTTGGACCCAAGTATGGTAAGAAGAATATGCTGGTCTACATTTCAATTTGCAGCTGGATCGGCGGTTTGAGTGTCGTGTCGACCCAGGGCCTGGGTGCAGCCATCATTGCGTGGGCCAGTGGCAAGCCGCAGTATAAGGAGTGGTTCCTATGGGTGCTCTTCGTCTTTGTTATTGGCACCTTGCTGACCGAAATCATCTTCCTCAACGTGAGTCTGCCGATATCACCTCCTGAAAACAAGAAGGTGAAACTGACACATCTCTCCCTTGCAGAAAGCCCTCAATCTCTTCAATGCCGCCATCGTGACACCCACCTATTATGTTTATTTCACTAGTACCACCATCATCACATCTGCAGTGTTATTCCAAGGCTTCAAGGGGACGGCCCAGTCAATAGTTACGGTTGTGCTTGGTTTCCTGACGATATGCTCTGGCGTCGTGTTACTGCAGCTCTCCAAGTCGGCCAAGGACGTTCCCGACACCGCCGTATTCAACGGAGATCTGGACCAGATTCACACCATTGCCGAACAGGCACAGCCCGAGACAGAGCCAAAGGCAGATGCAATCCGAGGCGCGGCCGCTATTATCAGGCGCATTTCCAACGCGCGACTAAGGATGGAGGCCGAAGAACTGAAACGTCTTCACGAGGAGAAAGCGGCCGAGGCCATGGCCCCCATCAGCGAGGATGGACAGCCAATGTACGAATGGGATGGCTTGAGGCGAAGGCGAACCATTGCGTCCAGTATGCGCACCAGATCAACTAGGCTCTCAACACCGATACCGGTTTCTCCAGCTCCGCCAACTCCTCACCCCCCTCTGGGCATGTCGCATTTCCCGACAGAAGAGGAGCTCGCAGAGCATGATCGTCAAAACATGTTTGCAAACATAGCGGGCACAATCCGCGGCCGCCGGTCCCGCAACCACCCGCATCACGTTCTCGTGGTCAACGAGCAGGATGAGGATGACGACGAAGAGGCCCAGTACGGCAACATCGACAAGGTCCGCAGCCCGATGCATCCGCTCCCCCTCACCCACATTGCCATGCCCCAGCAGAAGCCCGATGACGAAGCCGGCGCTTATTATGGCCCGACCCGCGAGCAGACGCACTTCTCTCCAGACACCGCGTACCACGGCGCCACAGGTCAAGTCGACCCCCAGCTTCTTGGTCCAACACCGCCACCCCACGGGAACCGGCGCACGTTTTCCTTCAACAAAGTCTTTCGACGAACGCCCCAGCCTTCTGAAGAGGAACAGGTCGGGCTCGTCAAGGAACCTAGTGGCGACGGCAGAAGAGCGCCGGGGCCACCAGATGGAGGATCACAGCCTCCACCCCCAGCTTTCATCTAGGCTAGAAAACTAGGGAAGTGGTGGTGACATTTTGCATTCTGGCGGCGTTTTTCGGTATCATTTGATGAACATGCGTCTTGCGGTTTCCTGGCTTCGACGCTACACACTCTGTATTTATCTATGACGTGTTGTTCTGTTTTTTGCTGCTTTTGTTTAATCTCTCTCTTATCTCTCTGTTTTTCTCTGTTTGTCTCTCTCTTTAAATGGTCCATGGTATAGAGACGAGCGCTGCTCTTGGTTTGAGCTGGGACGGACAGTCATGACATGGCGGATACCCACATCGCGTGCAAGCAAAGTCAAAGTAAAGGGGCTTAAAGATATATGCGTTTAGCTCTGGGCGTATGGAGAAAAAAGGGCGGTCATCGTGCTTTTGTGCAAACACAAATGACGGTTGGGAAGGGGGGCAATGTGCTTTTGTATATGGGGTATAGAACAGGATAACTCATGACGAGCTTGTGCATGGACTAGCAATACATGATGTACATGATTGGGACAGCTATTATTCCTCAGAATATGGTCTTTGAAAAGAATTGTGTTGATTCATTATCCATCTGGTAGCAGAATATAGTGTATTTACAGGTTGAAATGACAACGCTACCTGCTAGAAACGAAGGAAAAAATCCTATAAACGCCATGCGATGCCTTTTATCACACTGATTGCCAATGCCGCTCCTATACCGTACTAATTTAAAATTCCACAAGAAGAGAAGAAGCTGGGATCTTTTTCGCATCGCCCGCTACAATATAATCGAAAACATGTCGAAGGGAAGGAAGAGAAGCCATCGCTGTTTGAATGCGCCGAGTGACACCACTCAAGCTACACGAGTTGTCGACGGTGAGAAGAGAGAAAGCTACCAGTCGACGGTCCAGCCATTGTTGTTTGAAATGCGGCGAAAGAGAGAAAAAGCTACCAATCGACGGCCCAGCCATTCTGCTCCAGAAACTCCTCGCACGCCTGTCGCAGGGCTAGGTTGGGCCGCAGGTCGGCGGCGGAGAGAGGCTCGCGGGTGAGGGGGTCGGAGGGGTGGCGGCGGAGATGCTCCATGATGGTGGCGCGTTCGTAGGATTTGCCTGTTTTTGTCTGCGGGGAGATGTAAGTATCCTGTCTCTTCTGTATAAGTGAATATTCAAAGGGAAAACTTACAATGACGGGGTCGACCATAATGTCAAAGCTGATATCGTCAATAGCCCAGTCCGGAACCTCACGCTTCTTCTGGTTCTGCGACCTCGAAGCTTCAAAAACACTGCTCAGCGTCGCAATCTTTTCATTCGCCTCCTCCTCAATCATCCTGCGCTCAATCTCGCTCTCCTCCGCCATGAGCATCTCATCGCGATCCCTCCTTAACAAATCCAGCATGCGCTCCTCCACCTCGCGCTCCAACCTTAGGCGCTTCTTCTCGCGATCCCCCCACCGATCCTTCTTACACTTGAGCACCATGGCCGTGACGGCGCCGAGCGACTTGTCGTTTGTGGCGGCGCAGAGCTTGTGCGCGGCGAGGGCGTTTTCGAGGGCGCGTCGAAGTCGCGGATGGAGAGCTGGGCCTGGGCGAGGTAGTAGTGGGCCTTCATGTTGCTGGGGGAGAGGGCGAGGCAGGTCGTGCAGTCGGCGATGACGGATTCCCAGTGGCCGAGCTTGAGGCGGGCCATGGCGCGGTTGGTGTAGAGGGCTGGGTTTTTGGCGTCGGCGATGATGCTGTGATGTTGCTTTTGTGTGAGATTGGGGTTGAGGAGAGAGAGAGGTTGGATTGGGACTTACGCTTTGGAGTAGAGGCCATCGGCGCCGATGTAGTCGCCGGCCTGGAAGTGGCGGTTGCCTTCTTCCTTGAGTTGTAGCGATTTAGACATTTTGGGAGGCGATGTTTGTATTGTATAATATAAGGTAGGTGTGGTCGATGGAGAAAGCGAGGATGATATAAACGGGTTTGATCGCAAAAGAGCCGAGGTAGGATTGATATTATGCCTAACAGCGGGAGAAAGGCATGCCCACGTAACGGGAGGGGATTCGACTGCGCTGCGCTGCGCTGTTTCGGCCAGCCAAGCCTCCCAGGATTTTTATACCTCTGCCGTCGTACGTTGTGTTCTTTGTATCACCGGACTTTGTAGAGAGCTGGTGCCCGATTGCGCATCACACACAGGCCGCGGAGGGGGTGGGAAAAGCGACTGGTAAATGAACGAACGTCTAATCTTCACCAAGGCATTGATAAGAGATAGCCAGCGATCTGATTTGTCGCAAGAGTTAACGCGTGATTAGTTTAGAGGGAGAGAGAACAAAGGAGCAAGTTTGGGTTGGCGCTGTGGATGTTTGGCATTTCAAGGTCGATATTGGGAGTGGCATTGGACGGGATTGGAGCTGGGCCAACGGTGGCAGAAAGCGGTAATTGGACCCTGAAATCTACATCGGGCGGCTGTGGCGGGGTCCCGCACCGGCGGAGTTTTGGAGGGGGATTTCTAATGATAGGAGATGGAACATTCGAGAAGGGGATTTTTGACACCGGGGGAGGTAGACAGACTGCATGTTTGGATATCGCGGCATGCATGTTGAAGTGATGGTTTAATGAAGATGAAGCGGATAGAAGATAGTATTTGTAGGAGATGTTCAGCTTGTTTCGATTGACATGACACATGCATGAGGTTAAAGTGAGGCGAGGCGATCTACAAGCTGTCAGTGACTGAAATGTTCCTGTAGAACAAGGTGGAGTCCGCCGCCACATGGCCCTGGAACCTTGTTGGTTCACTTCACGACTGATAATGCACTTAGACAAGTGCGACACTTGGAAACGGATATTTATTTCAATAAACTCGGTGTATTTAGACAGCATGCATTCTATTCATTCTCTCATAATACTGACCATGACTACAAAGTACACACTTTTACTCTAATTCGTCTAACGATGCAGCTCCCTCTTAGGACCCTCACTGGTCCATCACCAACACGTTCCTGAATCGAGGCTTTCCGGCAATCAAATCATCAATCGCCTTCTGCGCCTCCGCTAGAGGGTATCGCTGGACCAGGCAGCGGATTCCGTGTCTAACAGCAAACCGAATCGCCTCCTCACTGTCAATAGCGTGTCCACTTGCCCAGCCGTGAACACTAGTTCCCTTCATCACCAGAGAGACAGTGTCGATGGGAACTGGTCCGAGAAGGGTTAGGTTCAGAAGCTTTCCTCCAGGCGCCAGAGCCTTGACGAGAGCGCTGACCATCTCGGGGTTGGGAGCGGTTTGCACAATGATGTCGGCACCGCCCAGCTTAAGAATCTCGGCGACGGCATCGGAAGTCTTGGTGTTGATGTAGTGGTGGGCGCCGAGCTCTTTGGCAAAGGTGGCCTTGTCGTCTCCTGATGAGAGAGCAATGACTTCATAGCCCATCTTATTGGCATATTGGACTGCAAGATGGCCCAATCCACCGAGACCATTGACGACGACGTTTCCTCCCTGCTCAACATGCAGCTTGCGAATTCCGTTAAAGACAGTGACTCCGGCACACAGGAACGGTGCGATTTCCGCAGGATCAACTTCCTTGGGCACGCGCACAGCAGCCTCATCTCTTAGCAAAACGTACTCAGCATAACCACCATCGAAGCTAACGCCGTTGACGGCCTGGTTGTCGCAGTACTGGAATTGAGAGCGCTGGCACTGGCGGCAAGTTCCGTCGTGACCACCGTGCCAGGGACCGCCGACTCGCTGGCCGACGGTAAGGCGGGTAACGTTTTCGCCAACGGCGACAATGTCACCGACGAGTTCGTGGCCGGTGACTCGGGGGAACACGGGGCCCACGTGGCCGCTGATGACGGAGACATCTGAGGAGCAGACACCGCAGGCGAGGACCTTGACGAGGACTTGACCGGGGCCGGGCATCTTGAGTTCACGTTCTTGTTGGGTGAAGGGGGCGTTGGCCTCGAGGGTGACCATGGCCTTGTAAGTCTTGGGGAGAGACATGGTGATGTTTGTGATGATGTTGTTTGTTAAAATAGGGAGATGATGTCGTTTGAGAGTAGAATATCACTTCGGTGATGATGTTGTAGATTGAGATGTTGCTTTTTGTTGAGTGTTGTTCTCATTTCGACGGTCGATAGTTGGTTGGTATATATATGCGTCTTGACATATCATAGATGCATCTTGTATCCACGCACCAACAGGATAGTCTTTCAAGACATGACAAAGCATCGGAGATGGAATAATTGTAAACACATCAAATCCGATATAACATACGGAAAAAACGCAATGTCTAAAGAAAAATAGAAAAATTAACAGCTGAAAGAGCGTCTGGTTCAACCAATGCGCTGTTTCAATATCAGTATTTCCGAGGAACCTTTTGGCAGTAGCGCTAGTTGCAGTTGCTGGACTCGGAGTTTGAGTTGGTCTGGGTGGGTTCCCAAGCGCGAAAAGTCCGGGCTGAAAGTGTCAAGGCTAACACCTTGTGCGCTTGCATGAACCTATTTGGGACGGCATTAAGAGCATCATTCCTATTTGGGTCGTTTTTTTATAGCTGTGTTACTGTGAGTGGGTGAGTTTATTGTTGGCCTGGTGTAAAGTACAGGTATGTTGCAGAGATTTGATGAGGCTGCGTATGCGACGTCAAATCTACAAGTACTCATAGTGCAGAAACACGTATATGGCAAATAATTATGCATTTTTATTATATTCAATCTTTTCGTAACAGTGCAAATCATACCTGGTAGTCGCAGTAGCATTCTCTACATAATTGACTTAATGCATTCTACTATTACTGCTGCTTCTCAGGCTTCATCCAAAATTTGGTGGGGGTTCTTAACTCCGAGACGCGAGCTTCTTGAAGACCACAATTGAGCTGAGAAAAAATGAATAATCAAAAATATATATAGATTACAAAGTACAGAAATAAATATTTTAATATTCATGTCGCTCTTCAGACAAAATCTCCTCCTGTATTTGACACCTATCAGTTTCATAGAAAGACGATATTCGACATACACGTCCATGAAGAGAGTGCAAGTGCAGGAGCTACGTATTGGCTATTGCATCAAGGTTAAGCTAGTGCTTAATCATCTGCGGGAGACTCGATGCGATTCATCTTGCCGGAGCTTAGTTTAGATGAGCTTAATTCGAATGCAAGAGATGTGACACTGCTTCTTATTGTAGAATTGAGCCTTCCCTACATCTTAATAAAGCCTCTCTTGACTTTGATCACTGCTGCGACAACTATATTGAGCTTACCCTTGACAACTACAGTATGGCTGTACTTTTTATTCGCGCGATGCATTATGAGGCAGAGTATCTGAAATATCGAAATCTTGTAAATAATTTGACATACTTGTGGAATGTATCAGATAGTAGCATTTACGTTTCATCCAAATTCGCTGCATTTGCAGAGCATTGATGTTTTTATCAAGAAGTCATTGCAGACCAGATTTTGTTAGTGGTAAACATGGAAAAGTGGACCCTCGTGATTCCCTCTAGCAGGCGTTCATGAGTTATTCAGCGATACCAAAGATAACCTCAAAACACGTTACAAGCCTTACCATAGTATAGGTACTTGACAAGTGAAGTCTCAATGAACTTTGATGAGCCGTCTTATCCCCGGGATGACGTTGACGTTGACGTTGAAACCTGAGTCTGTTTTGTTCTCTGTGTGGCAACTCTTACTTCCGGTGCGCGAGCCGTGCTAACAAAGCGCCGGCTCTAGGACAAGGTTCGGGAATGCTGGCTACGATTGTGATTGTAAACCCGACAAGGTGTTATCCCGATCGCCCCACTCGGGAATACCCTCATGCTTTTGTACATCTCAACGGAAGTCTTTCCTGACGTTCCGAAGCAGTAAGCAGGACAATTACACTTGTAGAAAAGTAATATATAAAAACATTCGCTGTCTCAAGCTGTTGAAGATGGAAAAGCAATTAGAATTGATTGAAACAAAAGATAACCGTCTTCTTTCAGCGCCAACAGCTACACTTACATCATTCACATACTGTACCATATACAAGTTTCCCTCTTCATAGCAATCCCATCCAGCGTCTCAACATGTCTCAAGTATATCTCATCACAGGAGCATCCACCGGATTTGGTGCCTTGGCAGCTCGAGCCATTGCCAAAAGAGGCCATACCGTCTTCGCGGGCATGTACTCGCACAGCGGAAACACCAAAGAGTACGAAGATGCCATTTCAAAATATGCCAAAGAACATAAAGTGGACCTCCGGGCTGTCCCCCTCGACCTCCTATCACAAGATTCCGTCAATGCGGCTGTGAATAGCGTCGTTGGATCGACCGGGAGGATCGACGCCGTGGTCCACAACGCAGGCCACATGAGCTGGGGTCCTGCCGAGAGCTTTAGTGCAAAGCAGCTGCTTCAGCTCTACGACATTAACGTGGTGGGTTGCCAGAGACTCAACCAGGCGGCACTACCACATATGCGAAAGGCACGATCTGGACACTTGATTTGGATCTGTAGCAGCTCGACATATGGTGGAAAGTCTCCCATGATTGGGCCCTATTTCGCCGCCAAGGCCGCACAAGATTCTCTTGCACAGTGTTATGCTCATGAGCTGTCGCTTTGGGGAATTGAATCGACTTTGGTATCACCAGGAGTCTTCACAAAGGGCACCGACCATTTTAAGGATGCTGCAAACCCTGCATATCCCGATATCGCGGCCGAGTACGAGGCTGGCCCTACCAAGGGCCTTAGCGAGGACACGATGAGTGGTACGGCAAGCTTACCGCCGCCAGATGCCAATCCTTCCATGGTTGCGGATGCGCTAGCTGAGCTTTCAGACATTCCGAGGGGCAAGAAGCCGTTTAGAATTTGTGTTGATCCAGTCGGGGATGGTGGAGACGCCGCTGCGCTGGTAGTTGACAACAACAAGGTCAACTTTTATCGCCGGATGGGGCTGGAAAGGTTCTTGAAGGTTCAGTTGTGAGATTCCTTTTTAGGGTTATCTTATTAAATACCCGAATACCCGAATGTTGGGCTGTTTATGTATTTATAAGAGTAATTTTTACTCTTTCTATGTAATTCTATGAACCGATAATGACATGTGTAGCCCCATTTAAGCCCCTGCTGTCATAGGCGATGTATCTCTCTAGCTAAGCTCTCTAATTATGTCTATTGCATGTAAAATCATGCCTATTTCAACTGTAAGATGATGTCAGATCGTAAATTTGGCTCATTTCCTCGTGGATATTCCCAATCAGTATGAGATGCGAGGGGCGAATCGCATTTGCGAAGCGCCAACGTCAAACACAGCTAGCACATTATGTAGCCATGTCGCGCCAATAATAGACGGTCTGTTGCCGGTTGTAGGTTGTACACCTAGAAGACACATATCATCAAGTCTCATATCTTGGAGGATGAGATCTTCTGGCGACATGTAGAAAGTCTGGTCCGCGATCTCGATGCCAAACTGAGGCGCAGTAGCGTTGCAAGGTACAAGGAATTGGCCTAGAGCTTCGGGGGGAGAGACGGGTGCCTCGCGGAATCCCTCATAGAGGGGCTTAGTTAGGGTTGGCGACAGCATCGTGAGGAATGTACCGCTGTCGACAATAGTGTATATGCCAGCTCCAGGAGTTCTTTTCTCGTTTCCTTTGGAATCACTAACGACGTAGTTTTCTGCAACAATGGTGTAGTAGGAAAAGTTTGACCTTAAACCGGGGACTCCAATATTTCCGATATCAGCAATCAGGATAGGAGTGCTGACAAAATTGGGTGTGATGGGCACCGAGGGCAGCCCTCCTATGGCAAAAGCTCCGCCGCTGCCACGCTCCATGGCAATACTGAACAAAGGCGCCGTAAGATTCTTTCGGAAAATGTTGGTCAACAGGTTGTTGTATGGAAGTGTAGCATTTGGGGTGTCTTGAGTAATGAGTGTTTCATTGCCAGCAAATGCGCCAGCAAACGCACTTGTTATTTGAGGGTAGGACAGGCCGAGCAAGCCGTCGACTTGTCCCTGAGCTTGGAAATTGATGGAATCGGCAATAGAAATCTCCAGGTCGGGAATAGTAATGCCAGCTACAGAAACGGACTCGTATCCCAAACTACCGATGACAATCTGACCGCCACCATATCTGACGTCAAGATGTTGATCGCGTATTTCACCTCCTGAGTATGTGCCCTTGAATGTGTTGGTAAAGTTGCAAACGCTGCTGCTTTGTACGGTCAGATTTGATGAGAGGCACTGGTAATTTTCACCCGCTACCCAGAGATCACTTGAGCCAGTGTCGAAAATGAGTCTCATAGTCTGGTTTCCAAGTGTGACTTCGCCAACCATCTCTGTGTTTTGAAAGACTGGAGCGAGAACGCCATCGGTGAACTTTTGGAAGATGGATGAACTGGACTTGTCGCTGCGTGAGAGGATCCCCGATGCTTCATGTGCAGCTGATGATTGAGCACTAACGCGGCTAAGTCGGATAGTGTGGGGTGTGACAGTATTTGGGCTTGGATCTTGGAATGGAGCTGGGGATCTCATTTGAAGCAATGATTCTGACTGAGTTTTCTGTATGCTTCGCGGTAGGAGGGGACTCGAAGTGGCCAAATAGGCCTGTATGAGGACCGACCATGGGAGTACTGTCTTCATGGTGGCAATTGAGACGCTCTTCTGAGATTGAAAATAAGGGTTTGAAAGCTTGTAAACGGTGATATAGGTGTATTTGTCGTGATTGAATGCGAATTTGGTGATGAACTCCAAGGCTATGATGCTTGGTATAGGTAGTGTTTATATAGCAGGCCCTATCTTCATCAATCGTCTTGAAACTGAGTTTGGGCTGAAAATAGTTCTATTTTAAGCATGTTAGGACTTGAATAGGGCTGTGGTTAGCACAGCCATAACTCAAGACCCCAGTTCCTGTTTTGGTACATAGATCTGGAGCCACTACTAGTTCTTATGGAGATCACCATGATCACCACATCAATTGTCTGGCGGCACGCTGTGATTGGGTCGGTGATTTGTCATGTCATAATCATGATAATACCGATGGATCGGAACTATTACATTGGTAGCCCTATACCCGAGCGAAATACAATACTTCAACAATCTGTTATCCTCCTTACCATGAATGTTACATGTTACATTATAGGAATGTTTAATTGCGGTGGTTACTCAAACGTAGACCGTTCAAGATTGAAATGCTCGACATCTTGTCTCTGCCGAATTAATTGATGGAGTTGACGATGGAATTTCCTCGCCCATATTATCACTACACTCATTCAGTCTCACATACCTGGATTTAGCACCTCCACTGCCCCATCGATCGTCTCCTGATCTTGAGGGCGCTGACACGGCGTGGTGACCAGCAAGCGAATTAAGCGAGTCAAACATAGACATAAAATTGACCCAAAAAAGCCATGAGCGACAGAGCACACTAAGAATAGCAGACGGATGTAGGAAAAGATTATCGGGCATGGTTCCTAATAGATGAGCAATTCCTGACACAATGCTTATTACCAAAACTGTACATACTTGATTGACATTTGATTGACGGAATATCAAGAGATACGGCCTGTAAGTTGGCTCAAGTTAATTTACCGACCAGTCAGAGGCTTAGACTGTGGGCTTATCCGCACGAATTGGGTTAAGCAGAATTTATAGACTGATCATAATTGTGGGCAAATCTTAGTTTGATGAATCACCGCGATTTCCGAGTTAGGGTATAAGATTATAAGGTGAAATTGCCTCTGACGGCAAAGTGGAATATTACACTGGTTGATATTGGGAATTAAATCGATGATACCAGTTAAATTGAGCAGCACTCCTTATTAGTGCTCAGATATAAGTTGTAATATTTTTTGAACATAGCTTCATTGCTGATTAACATGCATAGACGCAAGGTTATTAAGGTGCGTGGACTAAGCCATCGTCTGTATCTTTCACAGCTTTCTACTCTTTGCCATAGGAAGCATCACTCTCAACGTCTTGCTCAAAAATTGATACAATTACATTTTCATCTTTACGAAATTTAGTACATAGTTTGGGTAGGAGCGACTTGTTGAAATATAATCCTTGTTCTAGACAACGGACTTGGCTCAGTATCTTCGTATCGAGCTTAGGGTAAGCTTTTGTCTTATTAGTCTCTTTTTCAGTGTTCATTTCCTTTACCAAGATTACCTCTATGCCTACGAGCTTTCTTGATGGCGTCTGTCCTTTGTATCAGTTGATGCCGCTCTTGGACAGCATTGATGTGTCGTTCTTTCACGTTCTTTTCTTTTATCCCTGAATCTCAATCAGAGCGTCCACTTCGTATGCTGTCTAACCTTCTTTATAGACATATCTCCCGCATTTACACACAGAAACGACCTTCTTTAATTTGTCAGGTCTAGCTTCCATGCCCATAACTCCCCGAAAATTGAACTTGGTAGCATCAAAGACAAGGCCCCCCTGCTCTTTATCTTCGCGTTCTTTGGATCGCATATACCTAGCCCACTACTCCATCTTCTGTGTCTCTATTTGGCCATGACGCGGGGTACTTAGTCCCACGATGAGCTGCCAGAAGCCAATTATGAGACGAATGACTTCAGATTGTTCGTCAAGATGGTCAAGATGAGTTTCAGTTGCAGTTGGAAGGGACCGGGGTTCAACGGCTAAATGGGATGGGTGAAATTCATCCCCCATGCAGTACTACTTCCCCGCAAACACACCCCACGATCGTTCAACTTCCGGAATACATGTACCGAAAATTAATGCCGGTCCAGTCTGGACCAATAGGGCGCCCCTTATAATAATCAGGATTCTTTGTTTCTCAGATCTTGGGGCACATTGGACCGGGTAAAAAGGAAAGAAAAGCAGAACGTGGACGGTTAAATCCATACTCTCCGGTAAGTGATCTGACATCTAGGGATCGTAGTCGGGCAGATGTTACAGTATCATGCCATTAGGGCTGGTGAGTGTCATTGCAACATTAACCAAACTTTTTATTTTTCATTTGGCATATAAAAAGACAAGAGAATTCGCAATAATGGCAAGAAAACATCAGGGATTTTGCCAACTTCATTACTCAAGTCTAACTTTACTCCATCATAATGCGTGGCAGACTTTTGTTCCTGATTCTTTCTCTTGGGTTCGGAGATTCCCTTGCAAACAAATCCAAGAAGCCCAGGCCATGGAGTACTTTTGAGCAGAATGTGATATTCCAGCCAGATAGCAGCCATGGTGTCTCCTATCCACGACTCACAGAGCTATCTGACGGCACAATTCTTGCAACCGCAGCATACTCTGGAGACAATCCTCCACATTTCCCTATCTTTGCCAGTGAGGATGGCGGTGCGACATGGGAATGGCGAAGCAACTTGACAGACCAAGTCAATGGACTGGGCTTTGGATCTCAGCCTGCCTTGGCTGAGCTCACCTTTAACCTTGGAAGCTTCAAAGCTGGCACCGTGCTCGCGAGCGGCAACAGTGCTGGTGCCAACGGTACAAACATTGACCTCTACGCAAGTACTGACAAAGGCGAGACGTGGAAATTTATCAGCAATGTGGCTAGGGGAAGCGCTCCCAGTACTGAAAATGGAAACCCTTGCATTTGGGAGCCGTTTATTCTGTGAGTTTTGCAACTTTTGGCTTTCTTGTCTTAGAAGTCTTTGAACTAATGTCAACTATAGCCCTACGAACAACACAGTGGGTGTGTTTTACTCTGATCAGCGAGATCCCCTACACGGGCAAAAGCTGTCTCACCAGGTTTCAACTGATCTGAAGAATTGGGGCGACGTTGTAAATGACGTCGCTTACCCGCTGTATACCGATCGCCCTGGAATGACTGTCATCGATTACATCCCGCCTTTAAAGAAATGGATCCTGGTCCATGAATTTCCAGGCGGCGACTCATGGTCTGGTGCTGGGTATCCCGTGTATTACAGGCTCGCAGATAGTCCCTTTGACTTCCGATATGCCTATGGCTACCCTATTGTTGTCAACGGCGTACAGCCTAGCAGCAGTCCATACGTCGTATGGACACCAGTGGGTGGCATCAATGGCACTATCGTCGTCTCAGACGCCGACCACCAAAGTGTTTTTACCAACCGAGCCAACGGTCAGCCTGACCAATGGGAGGAACACAATTCCCCTCAGCCGAAGGCCTACAGCCGTGCCCTCCACATTTTCAGCAAAGACAAGAGTCGCCTCATGATTCTCGGTGCAGGTAACTTCCCTGGCGTTGATCCCCCGGGAACAAATCGGCCACTCTATGCAAGCGTTGTGGAGATTCAAGACATTTTGCGGAACAAACCAGGAGAATGAGATTAATCACAAGCCAGATAAATGTTTTCAAGTTGGTAAGCAGCTTTTGTCGGACTCGGAGACAATATAGTCCTTTAATATTACAGAATGGTTAGCTATGTTCATAGTTTTACCATGGCTGCGGGTGGCTTGATAACATTGAAGCTTTCGATGCTGGTACGTCAAAATGGGAGTTAAAACTCGCTACACATCTTTAGAGCGTTAAGGTTTAACCTTAAAGCGACCTCCGAGTTTCCTCTCGCTCACTGTAGCCTCGAGGGTAGCCTTCGTATATGATGAAGACTTACATCCTTCCACCGCAGTGATCTTCTTCAGGTCCAAGCCCTGGTAGCGATTGGAGATTCTAAGTGACGAATACTCTTAAAATTTCACTTTTTCTTACAGTAGACGGGGAATGCGACGCGTGGTGTCGACCTTGTCGAGAACTCGACCATAAGCGCCTTTGTCGGGGTTTGGATCACTCTCTTCGGAGGTTATCAGCATCTCTGAAGATGTCTGGCGCATCTCAATTGGTTTGCTACTGCTACTGACGCTGTCAGCGAGAAGGGGCAACCAGTCAGGGCTCAGGAGCGCCTCTTCATCGTCATCCTCGTCAAATAAGGACCCTGCAGATGGCTTTGATGATAGTACTGTCTCTTGCGAGGACGACGGAGACAAGGGTGGGCTGCGTGGATGCCTCGTATCTTTGCGGTCTCTAAGGGTCGTTGAGGGAAGTATGGCAATGGTCTTGTCTTCCGTCGACTTTAATTTGACAGTTCGTTTCTTGGTCCTGAGTTGCTTCAACATAACACCATCATCTGAATCGCTATTGTCACCGTAGCAATCTGGGCACGCCTCCATCTCATCCTTGTCATCGGCCCTGACATCAACAGCAATGCACTGCTCAACTTGCTCGTTAAAGCGAATCTGCCTCCGCTTAGCACTAGTGGATGTAATCCCAGAAGACTCCGTCGGAGATGCCAGGCCGCTGCTATCAACACTCATCCTCCTTGAAGAGAAGGGGTAGGCGAAATCATCAACGGTTCCGCGCCTGTTGTTGCTGGGCCTCAGGATGCCTTGTGTTTCTTGGGCCTGGATGGTGGCTGCGGCTTGATCTAAAAGTGAGGTAGTGGACAACGGCCTTTGAAGCGTGGTCTTAGACATGCTCCTCTTCTTGAGGATTGGCTTCTTGTTTATATTGACCTGTGAGTCCGTCTTTGACTGTGAGATGCTTGATCGCTCTGCGCGGGTATCGTAAATGGGCTTGGTCGCTGATTGCAACGGACCATACAGCCAAGTAACATCGGAATCCTTGAGCCTGTGACGTCTTAGTCATTGATCACCCTCAAGACAAAATGATTCAAATACATACCAATTAATGCTTTCGGCCGAAACAGTCTTTAGATGGGTTTTCACTTTCATCCACGCTCTCCAAGAAGCGTTTTCCAATCGCCAATTATTTGGAAAATCGGCGCGCCGAGTTACAATGTACCTCCAGGAGGGCCCGATGTCCTCCTCCTTCCAGTCATGGGACAAATAGTCCACGTGACGCGAAGGCTTGATCAAAACGGCAGTATCATCCTCAGCCTGCTCGGTGACTGAGGGGGTTCCGGGTCTGGAGGTGTTGTTGGAACCTCCATCAGAGCTCTCGTGCTCAGGAGGCCATTCCGTGTAAGAATCATCCTCATCAGGGCTCCGGGGAGGGTCGAAGTTGGAATCGGAGTGGATTTTGGGATGGGCAAATGCCTTCTCCTGAGCAAAGGTAGGAAACAAGATGTGGTCTTCCAGAGAAGTTATGAGAGTTTGAGCGCCGTCGTGCATGGGGGTAATTGAGAAATTAGTAGCTGGGGTGGAGACACAGGAGGTAATGGAGAGATTGGTAGTCGGGGTAGAGATGCAAGAGGTGATGGATGAGCCAGGCATCACATAATGGTCTGCAATGCTGGGTGTCATCATGGCTGTTGGTTCGCCGTTTACGTCAAACATACGCCCCAGTTTGGCACTTGCCATATCGACTGTCGTAGCAAGATCAACAGATTGACATTTCAGGGTGTTTGCAATGTTGCGGAATGCTTCAGCTAATGGAATAACGTAGCCCCCGCCAAATGTGTCGGCAGCAACGACGTAGCCGTACACCTCAAGAGTTGTCTCGTTGACCACCCATGATCCTGAATCTCCATCGAGAATTTCTAGTCACATTTTAGGTGATCGACTCCAAACCTAGAATAAATGGAGAGGGTTACATACGCTTATGGCCGTCAAGGTTTAAGATGAGTGTGTCGACAAACCCTCTTCCAGGGCTAAGAAGGAGTCTCGAAGGCAGAGCCGACAGAGATCCCCATTTCAGCCCTTGTGATCCGCTCACAAGGACGACTGGCTGTCTCTTACCATAACCACTAGATGGTAAGACGGGCATCACGAGTTCGTGATCCCGGAAGTTAAAAACTCCACCCTCCTGAGTCTCATCGTGTGACATCTTCCTCGGTCGAATGAGGTTCGGCTTGTAGCTGATCATATCGATAAGAGCCCAGTCGTAGTAAGCCTCGGGCTCATCATACTTTGTATCGGTCGCTGCCGATCGATATCGCGATGAGTCCTTCGAAATAGAACCTATTTTGCTCAACTCGTCGGCCGCCCATGACGAACTGGCATCTGGCAGAGCCAACGGGGGTTCGTCCATCGTACACAATGGTTCAGCCTCGTGATACTCCTCTTCTTCGGCCGAATCACAAGATTCATCCTCGCTATCAGAATCAGAAAGCTCGAATACCCAGTCATCAGAACACCTGGACTGGTCGCTCTCCGTGCTGGCCGCCAGATCGTCCTCCAGGTCATCCAGAAGGATATGGCCGACGGTCAGCCCGTATAACCTGATCTCCCCATTCGACCAAGAAACTTTTATGACACCGCCGAAGGTGCATCTTTTGTCGACACCAGAAGCCTGTCGGATAACTATGGGCGCTCCGCAATATGTCTCGCTTGTATAACCCTCGCTCTCGTCAACGATCGGAATGAGGACATCAATGTCTCCTTCTGCCTGTTTGGTCTCTGGCTCTCGACCGACGACAAAGACTTCGAACGATGGTTGACCGTCTTCGGGCAAGCGTAAAGCTCTGACGGATTTCTTGTCGAAAAACTTTCTGACCTTCTTGACTTGCTGCTCCGGACACAACACGACAATGCACGGCTTCGCATCGTCTTCGGAGCGGCCCAAGACCATCAATCTGATGGAAATCGGACATTGTTTCTTGCGAATCGTGCTGCGAATATACTCCAGCAGCGGCTTCTCAAGCAGTGAATGCACATGATGGAAGCGGGAGATCGTGGCAGTGTCGACACTCTTGTCGAACTCTGCGAAGCCGGCGATGGGTGTGGGGGCAGACGGAACGAATTGGCTCTTGCTGTTGACACTGGCGTTGGCGCTGAGGCACGCAATTCGTGTAGACTCATCTACAGATGGCTTGCCGTTGGGCGATGGGAATTGGGTGCTGCTGTATCCTGAATCTTGTCGATCGTCGGTCATCGATGGTCGGACGGATGTGGGGGTGGTATTCATTGTTACACCCGCTGTGGTATTACCGACTCAACATGGTAGGGAGAAGAGAGCTGTTGTAAAATAAAAAACCGCGTGTAATTTGAAGCACTAAGAGAAGGTCTCATGGGCGAGAGAAGAAATAACAATGGAACGTTTTCCTTCGCTTTGTGCAGGCTTAGCAGCGGGCTCCGAGACCTTTCGAAATGTTTGGTTGGGCTCCAAGAACTCCTAAGCCACAATCCTATCAATTGAGCCCGTAGGGAAGCCTTACACTCACCTTATGACAACATTGGCCAGTTGGGCTCTCCCAGCACCCAAATAATACATGTAAATGCGTTAGGCTTGCCATATCGAGGGCTTTTTCTTTTGAAGATAAACTGCTCGTCAGATCCAGACTCCGAGTATGATCGGCTCTCTGGCATCTCCTTACCCACTCAAAAGCATTACTGACGCCGAGCTACAGAAGCTCGCCCAAGCACTCTGGAACTGGAACATTTGCGAGGCGTGTCAGAATCTCGAGGCGTGTGCAACCTCGGGATGCTCATGGAGGCGCTCAGCTCGGTTAGAGCGCTTCTTTGACTTTTACAAATATGTTACGTCGTCCTATGTCCCAGATTTGCTGCGCACCAGCACCCCGGCATTGCGCAACCATGAAGACGTTTTCGATATCATCCGGCTACTCCAGGCTCATCCCGATGTGAAGCGCGCAGACTTGACGCATGAATATTTCTCCCAGCGGGATAAACCACCTTCGTCCAGTGATCAGCATTGGGCCTTCAACCTTGCCGTACAAGTCATGTCCATGGTCAAGTGTTCAGCCGAAAACCAACCCTCGAGTCTCCTAGAACTCGGCACCCAGGCAATCCAGTGGCAATTCGATGAGTCACTCGCTGAATTTATATCAAGAGCGTTTCCGCAAAAGGATACAGGCAATCTCCATATTCACGATGACTCAGGCGAGATTAAAGATATAAAACCGGCCTTAACAGCCAGACGTCTGAAGAAGGTTGCAGGGCTGAGGTTTCAAGGAACTGATGACCTGCGAAACCATCTCAGGATGGACGTCAAAAGGGGAGTCGTGGAGATTTACCATTACACAAGCGTCTTGAGAGAGCATTTGGCGGCGTCGCAAAAGCTGCACGATTCTTTAGTCTTTGAGAACTCCATCTCGGTGTATGATACGGGTTTCGACGAAAATTGTAACCCTCAGAAGACGGATACTGATTGCCTCAATCTCAGAGGAAATGTTCCCCGACAGATCGCCCTCGAAGCTCTGGACTCAATACAAAAGATCCTCTTCCCCTTTGACTCGGATTCAGGGAAGATTCTTTGTGACCTGGTGTCTAAAGAATCCTTCGATCCAGATTGCCTGCGGTATGACTCGGCCGTCTATCGAAGGGAAGGTGAAGAAGCTGCATCTTACAACTACTTCGGCGGGCGACTCGTGGACTTATTCAAGGAGCTGGAGGATCCCAGCCCCCGCGGCATCCTGGAGAAATGGCTTCAGCGCAAAAGCGGCGCTAGGTATATGATGATGGCGACGCTCATTGGCGTTGTTATAGCGATTACTCTGGGAATTCTCGGGCTGGCTGTTGGGGTATTCCAGGCTTGGGTGTCGTACGAGGCATGGAAACATCCTGTGGGTGGTGGGAACTGATCCGGTCTCAAAAGCGGTGATGAAATTTCGCACGCTCTACCATGGTTACCTCGATAGACGCAAACGTACATGTTCATGTACTGCAGCTATAAGCACCAAGGTATGATGTGTTATAGGGAATTAGCTGGCCTTACAAGGGGCCGCCGCGCTCGAGATTGATGGTCTTATATTCGTTGGGAAATGCATCGGGTTCGTCTAAGAGAGCAATGTGCTTCAATCGATCCAATAACACAAAGTCAGAGAATTCGTTTCCCTGACAAAGGGGGCTCAATTTTCTCGGTTTCCCTTACCAACTTTATATGCCGTCAATGCTTTTCCCTTCGGGTGTTTCCTTCGAATGCTTTCCCACCATGAGCTTATCGTGTAGAATAAACACCATGCCTCTACCGTTGTTGGAAATCGCCTCTTGCTACTGTGAATTTTCGACTATAATTGGACTATATTGTGTCATTTTGATTGATATAAGACGTGTTATTGAAAGATTTGGTGTCAAAGGTGAACGCAAATAATATGACGCCCTCTGAAGTACTTCCACTTGTTATCTTCGAATGAGTGCCCAACAGCCTCAACACTGCATGTGGGATCCTCGTCTTCTTTTCATGTGTGTATTCGTTTCGTCGAGATCTAATGCTTTCTGAGATGAGAGATGTGCGATGCCTCTTCCAATGGTGCTTTGTAAATTCCTCGCTCGTTACCGAATATGACCTAGGCTCTGGCCTTGGCAGGAACAATCTGCTAGGTGTCGCTCGTGATGAAGACAAGAATGAAGCTGGTACCAATGTTTAATTTATAGGAATCATAGTTTGAATTAGAAGCGCAAAGTCTCTGCTGTTGCCTAGCAGTTCTACCTTATCGGTGCAATGACAGCAACGGTGGGCTACAGGTCGAGACTACAGAGCCTCTTGCCTCAACCCATCCGTGGCTTATACAGGCATCTTCGGGGAGGGGGTGGAGGGGATATTCCAACATGAATACAACTGGGCAGCCAGCCGAGCGATGCCCGTGATGATGGTGAGCAATATGAAAATGCTGATGATCCAGGTATCTCCTCGACGATGATCCGTAAAACGAAGTATCCGATGCAGATGTTCGACAAAATCGTTGTAATGCGGTACCAAATGTAGCAAAAATACCAGGACTGAACGATATGTTAACCCTCTCAAAGGGTAATTTCATAAACCTGAACCCAATTCCTATGTTTTTGACGATGCCTCACTCTTGTGTGGTGACCTCTCTTGCAATTCCGACTTTAGCAGCGCATATATCTTTCCATGGTCCAAGTCGTTGAAGATATCGACGCATAAAAATTCCGACTTCTTCTATCATAGCCGTGGCTCCGTTAGGTTCCGCTATAGTTGTTGGGCTCGCCATGGCCATCGATTCTTTGGCGTGAGAATAAATAAACCTTACATACCGCATTACCACAGGAAAGCGCCAAAACAGATATTCAATTTCCGGAAGGGGAATATGTGCATTAATACCGATTCATCCGGGCGTGTACGGAAGGCAGCGCGGAGCCTTTCGTTCGGTGAATCCTTCGCGTCAGAGGAGGGTTGCATTCTGTTGAAAAACATACATGTAGGTACATGTACTAGAAAGAGCAATATCGGAACAAATCGGGATGCTCTCTGGGCACTCTGTATCGCGGGATTTGCTGCAACTAGCACTCCGTGTTCTCACCAGTTTATCCGTCAATATTTCGTATGTTGTTTCATTTGTGGCTTGGTCTCGGTCAACGGTTCTGGTAAAATACAGGATGCATGTGCGAGTACGAGCAGTTGCGGCACTGGCGGTATGAGTGGCTAACATCTTGCCAGCAATTCAATCACATTACTATTATACAAATGCCCAAGCTACTACCAAATAGAGAAGAGACGAAAGCGACAATATCTAAGGAATAGCGACTAGTGACCCGGTGATTCAAGAGACCCGTCGCGTTGCTGATACTGGATCCGTCAAAGGCGGGATAAGCCGTCTAGCGGCGCCACTGAAGCTGATGGCGTGCCCACGACCGGTTCCGAAGCCAGGGCTCTACCCGATGCGAGGGTGTTAAAAGGTTCGTCTTTCGGTGATTCTGCTAGCCACTTTTCCAGAGCGAAAGGGTGTTCGACGCGACTTGGCCGGTTGTCGGCATTCCCTCTTGGGCTTTGTTGGGGACTGCTTCGCCCATTACTTCCTGCGCCCGGAATCGATCCAGCCTGTCCCTGTGTACTGGCCGTCTCGAGAGAGCTGCTGCGGAGAGGCTTGATGACATACGGTTAGCTCCATGCTAAATCAACGGGTATCTAGCGGATCCAGGCTAGATCCAAGTATCCATAGTAGACCCAACGGGGAACAGAGTAACCCAATCTCTTGGGCACACAGACGCCGAGTTCTGAATAAGGGTACAGAGTATACTACTCACTGAAGTGCTCATGGTTGGTTTTACAACGTGTGAGGGTAAATATCTTTGAACTTGGGTGTGATAAGCTGAAAGGCAAGTACATGCATTCAAGAGTCAAGTCCAGACAGACAAACTGCTCGCCTCGATGGCATTCCGTCTAATGGAAGAGATCATTGCCTGCTTTTATCATCCGCGCACGCTCTACATCTATCCCGACAGCATCACGAAAGGCCTTTGGAGAACTTCAACCAAAACTTTTTTCGTGACTGCATCTGTAAACTTCGCAGACTTCGAACCCATCTGTAGATCTTTTGTCATGGTGGCCTTTCGCTCCCGCTTCCCGAAGATCTAGCCTTACCTAAAAGCACTTAGCCACTCTCCCCCTGGCAGTGTCTCTATTGGACCTTCTCTAGATTTTTTGCTTGGTCATGTATGGCCCCAATTCGTCTTGTTGCATGGCTCTCCTCCAGCCACTCGTTTCACAACCTGCACACGACGCTACAATCCAATGGAGACGCGTCGTTTAATAGGTCAGTGATTGGAGCACGACATGGACACGACAGAGGTGGCTGCGGGCATACCAGGAGGCAGACACTGTAGCGACCTGAGATTGGAGGCTCAGACTTGACAGGTATTAAGAGCTTGCATCACAGCAACGCCAGTTTGGGAGGGGCGATGGGTGGAGACAGAGAGAGAGCGTTGAGTATGTACCTGTACAGATGAAGGGCTATGTCCCAGCTCCTATTTTCATGATTTCCACTTCCTTCCTACTTCTGACGGAGCCGCAGGTGGTACCAGTACTGCTTGTGTCTCTTCGAGGGTGGTAAACCGGTGGGGGGTTTTTGTACGGGCTGTGCTATCTTGATCAACTCAACTGGGCTGTCAACTGGGCTGTCTCGACCAACTGCGTAGTACTTCTTTCAAATCCGAAGGTTAGGTAAGTACTTTGTATGATAGACGGAGACTTCCAGTACTTATGTCCGGGCACACATATTTTACAAAAGAGCCGAAGCAAACGCCTGTACAGAGACCAACGTCAGCGCCCTAAATCTGCCATCCTGCACTCCAAAGAACTCCAGAGGTCTTCTACAGTGGGTAGTACACGTACTTCACTGCAGGTGCTTTATTATTGTGACACCTTTACTAAGGTAGAAGCCCAAATGGCCTTACCACAATCCATTGGATGCGTTGTTACTAAGCCACCCTGCCTCAACAGAGAGATACCCGACGGGACCTTTTCAAACAAAACAGTTGAACCCAAAAGTGCTGACCGGCTTCCTCACCTTTTTGTAAAACGGAAGGTGAATAGATTTATGGATTTTGATTTTCAAGTTGATTAATTTTCAAGTTGATTAATTTTCAAGTTTCTTTTAACCTTTTGTTTTCATTTCATCACGAAATTCTTGCCTTTTATTCTAGAGTCTGGAGTCAATGCCTTTTGGTTATTCCCTTCGTTGGCATCAAATGGTATCCATTCGCCAAATGCCTATAAGACCCATGGATCTCAAGCCGACAGCGGCCCTTCAAATGACGTCCCCCTTGTTCACGAGCCAGGCAATCCCATCTCTCTCTTCCCCCGTCCCGCTTCGGCACTTTGGCCAAGCGCACAAGTACGAGTACGGGGGCATATTCATGACATACCAACATAAGGCTAAGCTTGTTATTTCCATATGCCCGTACTCCCTGCTTGGGCGGGGGGTCGGGGGGCCCACAGACGAATTCAAACTCTTGAGATAGTTGGTTAAAGGGCTGTGCAGCAGGGGGCGCAACTCTTCGCTTTCTCCACCGTCCAGCGATTGACTTGGCGTCGGTCGGACATGGATCCACTGATCACATACTCACTGGTCCGTAAGTTCTAGTTCCTGTCCTTTGTCAGCTCCGTGGTCGTCAAGTCCTCAATTTCCGCCAACGGTCAGACTATGTCGCTGTGGTTGACGAGCTTGCCCGGCCTATTTACCAAGTCACCGCCTTCGTATAGTCTCGCTGCCACGCGGGCTCACAATAAAACCTCCATCCTCCGACTCAGAATGCGCTAGCACTTCCAAACCTTCTCGTCATTCATCACCCGCCCTCGATAATCCTCCCCACTACGCCATGGCTGGGCGGTATCCAGACCATAACCATCACAACTTCTACAATGAGTTGTATGACAATGACCCCAATGCTCTTGCGTCGGAGACCAGCGGCGACACAGGCCTGGTCACAACACAATCGATTACGGGAGACAACATCATGATGTCTTTCGCTAATTGGGACCACTCTACATCTGGCCATGTGAATGAGCTTTTGATGAACGAGCTTTTGATAAATGAGATCTTGACCCCGGGCAACGGAGCGCCACCTCCCCGCCCAGCTCACCCAGCTGAGATGGCGGGATCTCTCAATGAAGTCGGTAGTCAATTCGACAACCAGCCCACTGGAGATGCCGCCTATGCCTCCGCCGATGCTCTTTCTACGGCCGTTGATGAAGCCCAGGATACGCCGCCCCATGTTCTCACCAACACACCTACAGCCGCCGCCGAGCAGCCTCCCAACCAACGCAGGGCCCGTGCACGGCCGCCGGATCCTCACGTTTGGGAGCGTCACAGACGTGCCATCTATTCTTTCTATATGGAACAAAACTTTACTTTAGCGACAACTATGCAGCTGATGCAAGCAGAGTACCAGTTTCAAGCAACGTAAGTGTCAGACAGCTGTTCTTGGCATTCAACAGAGAATACAGTAATCTAACCGACCTCCAGAGAGAAGATGTATAAAGACAAGTTCAAGCAATGGAAGTGGTCCAAGAATCTGCCAAAAGCCATAGCTGCGCGTATGCTCAACATCTACAATCAGAGGCGGCCAAAACGCACCGTTTTCTGGCGCCATAACCGAAAGTGGTCCATCGAGCGGATAATGAAGCTATTGAGCAGACATTCTGCTGAAGAAGACTCGTCTCTACAGGACAGTAAGTCGGCTGCCCCATACCCGAGGCTGATATAGGCCCAGGCACTGCGCAATCTGACACCATGTAAAAGACTCCTCCACACCTGACGATTTCACCTACGGGACACCGCCATCTTCTGGCATTATCGACACCGAGAGCGTCCTCGAGAACTCACATGGCACTGATGCTGATCTCGAGATGGCTGATGCGGCCGCTGTCGATACCACCGAAGAGTTGCGCAAGTTCCTTGTCGAAGGCCGTTATCCCACAAATTCTACACCGGAAGAGCTCTACTCCCGCGTCCAAGAAGCTATGAAAGCGGTCGAGGCAGGTACCTATAATCACGAAGAGGTAGAATCAGCCCTCAGAGATGCGTTTACCTACTTCAGACTCCACTGTTCGTCAACCCATAGCAAGACGCTAGAGATTGGCTATTTGATGGCCTCTTTCTATGTCAAAATAGGGCGTGTTGACTATGCCCATTGTATTTTTGACTGGATGATCAAAGAGCATTGTGGAGACATCAAGTCTTGTAACATCAGGACTGTAACTCATTTGCTCAGCACCATAGCCATCCTTCGCCAGACACGAAGGGATGAAGAGGCAAATTTCCTTACAATTCGCCTTGTGGAACATCACCAAACTCCAAAGGCGGAACATTTCCTCCTTCAACACCCTTCTGAGCCTTATGTCGGGTCGAATGAGATGATTAAGAATCTGCTAGCATCGAGCGAACCTGAGAAGCTAGCGGCCATGTCAACGATTTTGGAACGTCTTTCAACCGATTCCAACAACCATCAATTACTCCAAGATCTACTCCATCGATACATACAGAAGTGCAACCAACCGGCGCTTAAGAAACAAGCTATCTACTCGAGATGCATTTTCGCGGCAATTTTAGCTAAGAATGCTCAATTTGAGGGGGCTTTAAGCATTCTCCAGGAGGCGGAGCGGCTCTTGGATCCGTTCTTGAGGGGAAATAATAATTCTCAGTGCCCCTCAGAGCTCTTGACGCTCAAGTTGGCTCAGCGTCTCGCTTTTACCTTCGTCGATGCAAATGATCTAGATGCATGCTTGAGAGTACTAAGCACCGCATTAGAGCATATGGATTTTGACGAATTCATGGATGTTGGCACTGGTTACGGCCACACGGTGCACGATTTCCTCACGTCGACGGCATCTGAACTCCATGCAAAAGGCTTCTGTGAACAAAGTCAAGCTTGGATGGGCCAGGCTCTCTTGAAATCGCAAAGCATGTTCGAGGATGATCATGAATGTACGAAGGAGATAAAAAGAGTGATGCATGCTTGCGCCGTGGATATTATGATGAATGAGCTATCTGAGATGACAATGGATACTTTATACTGGGAATAGCGGGGGCTTGTTAGAAGCGAAGTCATATCATTCTATTGACTTCTATCGACCTGCATATGCAAAAGATGGAATTTTGGAGTTTTGTTCAAAAGAAGGGTTTTGGGTTAGGGTATCGGGTATCAAAGACTGCCCGTCCCATGGTAAGCATTGGGAATGGAATGGGAAGACAGGTAAGACAAATTTCTGCTGGTACAATGAAGGCAACAGTATTGATTGGATTGTTCTACAAGATTGATTGAAGCAAGCGGCAGCGTATTTGACAGATGGCTATGTTTGGTTTAGCACTTTTATACATCTTCTTTTTTTCGCTTATTATTTATTTACTTTTGCTTCTGGCCACAACATTTACTTTACCACTGAGGTATATGCAAGGCCAATGATCTGCTTTCCAATCTTGAGTAGATAGTTTAGGCTGGATCATGTGCATCAAGCAGCTTTTTTACATAGAAGCTAAAGATGAGGTCGTTGATATTTTGAACCTCTACCTCCTGCAACTCAAACTCAATATACATACCCTGCACCATCTACGGAGTAAATGTTCACCTGTTGGTCAACACTACCTCGTTTCGATTCTCGGAATCCCGCAAGTGGCTCATTTCTTCGTAGCCTGGAATTATTCCACGGTCAGTCAAGCAGATAAACGTTTCCTTCAAAGGTCTCTTCGCAATTATGACATTAGTTATATAAATGATGTCGCGGAAGCTATATGATGTCAATTCGGAGATCTTTTTCGCACTTAGATGCAGATGGTCATCACTGACTATGTGGCATAATTTTTAGTCAAGGTCTCGTGCCAGAAAGTAATAAAGTTGGATTTAGCTCATACTGTAAACTCTTTTGCTAGAAAGGAAGTGAAGACTTTGGGCGATAAATTGACTGCTCTGAACCGCAAGCTTGACTAGCACATATCCTATTATGGCGCTGGGAACGAAGCGATGTACTCTTCTCATTGTGTATCTATGTTAAAAAACCTGTCTAGATATCGCTAACGTGTACATTCGGTCGTGTCGGATTCTTTCCAGCCCCATACTCGTCAATAATGCCGTTGATCTTGTCAGCATCTAATCCCTTCACAATCTGAAATGGAGTCGGCTTGAAGACTCCCTTCTCAACAAGATCTGGGAAAGACTTCCAAAAGATTGTCGAGAGCTCTCGTCTATCATCTTCATGTGGGCGGCAGAGGAAGCGGCGCAAGTCGTATCCTGCCTGTTTATTGAGTCTGCTGTCATCAACTTCGCCAGCTGTCAAAGGAACCAGTATTCCCTTCTTGGTATTTGACAGAAGGTTAGCACCTAGAGTGAGGTCTTTCGCCTGAACTGCGGTGCACACGTGCAGAAGATCATCTCCCACAATGCTTCGTACTTTTGCTTCAATGTCACTGTCGCTCAGTGCTCTGTCGATGACATGGGTGGCTCCGAGTTCGACAAGAAGATCGGATTTAGCCTTGCCCGCAATTGCGATGATAGTACCAAATCCGGCCCATTTAGCAATTTGAATAGCGAATTTGCCGCAATTAGAGCCGCCTCCAACGATAGCCAGGGGTGTGTTCTTGTAATCGAATGACTGTCCTTCTGGTGTCAAAGGAGAAGGAATAGCGTGGGTAGATGGATGGAACAGGGCGATGTACATGGTAAGTACATTCAGTGGTAATGTCGCGGCCTCGTCTTGTGTGATTGAGGAGGGAACTCGACCCATGAAACTGACATCCATAATTGCGTACTCTTGGGTGCCCATGTAATCTCCCTTGAATGGATCTCCATTACCAAACACAACGTCACCTACTTTGAACTTGTCGACATCTTTGCCAAGGGCATGCACAACACCAACGAGATCAATGCCAAATGGAGATGGCACATTGTCGCCAATGAAGTACCCCAAATCACGAACATACTGATCGTGAGGATTTACTATTGAGGTCAGTCATGCTAGCAAGGCTCCAGGGAATCATCATACGAACACCCTGCAATGTTGACCTTCACCAACACTTCGTTGGGCCCAGGAGTCGGTACTGGTCTGGTTTGCAAGGCAAGTGGCTGGCCACGCCCTGTAATAACCACCGCTTTTTGTTCTGCCATGGCTGTAGTTGTAGGATTGAGCGTTTCGCGTTAACTGATATGATAGGGTTTTGTGCTAGAATGACAGATTGGATATTCTAGACTTTAGCTGGGTTTTGAGAGATATTTATACTGCCACCTCTATCGCTAAGCAATTGTCACTTCCCTATTTTGATAACACTTTATCTGTGTGTTCATTAATCATGAACTGGAACCTGGAATCATTTTTTATTCCATGCCCATTTTATCAAGCCATCGATGTCATTATTGAAAGAGGAGTTACTCGCATTCCAGCTCATCATGTTGCTGAATGGTCATTTAATAATCAGGATAGTATTCAGATTAATATACATGCCCGAATCTCATATCATTTGCCGCACATTTCCGCTAAGATCCCAGTCTCAAGTAACCTAACTTAGTCTTAGTACGCTATTTGCCAAGCGCATGATTTCAAAGCAACTCTTCTTGTCAAACAATGCCCTTCTTAGACTCTGTGATACGGTCTCGAATGCGTCGACGATTTACTAAGCATACACTGTAAGCAATCGATCGGCTGGCACAAACCCCCGCGCTGGGTCCGGAGAATATACCACCTAGGCAATGATTTGTAGGGCTATTAATCCGCAACTCCGCGTAATGCTCCTACTCCGCCCTAGATGAAGAGCTATATGGGCGTCCAGCCTCTAATTTTCTGACTCTTGTGGCCTAAATCTTGTCTGACACAGATCGCTCTAGAGCAACTTAATTGTCCACAGCAACGCTCAATTTCTCCTTAAATACCAGCTTAAGCCTCTACGTGAGATCTCGATTTCATCAGTTCCTTCGCCATTCTCGTATTCTATCCACTCAAACTTACAGGCTGTAACCAAGCATTACCAAATGTAACAGTCCTAAGCTAGGTGTAGTGACAAGACTGGCCAGGCACCTTGGTGAGACAAAATGACTTCTGCTCAAGGCAACCTCGAGAGCATGATACTATATGAGTCGAAGCAGCATCAATTGAATCGCCGTTTGCTTCCATTATGCATTGGCAGACATGAATAGCACGGCGACAATTATAACACGTTCATTCCACTGCCATCGATTGATGAGCATAAAGAAAGTTATACGATCGACGTGGCTAAGCATATATTTGTCGTAGATTAGCTATTTTCTCGATGCACGTCTATAATTAAACACAGCCCTGAAGTCCTAGGCTAAGCATTAGGCAGATCATTGCATCCAATCGCCAAAGCTTTAGCGCTTACTTATATGCATCAGGCAGCAAAACATCAGTTTATCTGCCTTGTCGACCTCGTGTTTAGCGGTCAACTAAGCCACCGAGACAAACGATATAATACTACTTAGGTAGAGACACGGCAACGGACATGCAACATTCAACCTGTAGGATATAACCTCGACTCAAACCCAACTACTTTTACAAACTAACTTTTCCCGCTCGCAAAACTGAGTCGATCGCATGGTCCGATTGCCACGGTAGCCCTCAGCTCTTCACCTCTACAACTCTAAACCAACATCATGGGATCAGGAAGCCAGGCCAGTGAAGAAGACATTGACGCTGTCTTGATTGGCCGAGATGATGTCAGTGATTACAATCCGGGGCAGTTGCTGCCCGAGCTTCCAGAGGTCATCGCAAAGATTCGAGATTGGCTGCAGCCAACAGCATACGACATTGCTGGGGGAGAATACCGAAGGCACTTGGCGTCTCACGTTGCCGGCACAGGACACTGGCTCACTTCAAGTAAACAATATCAAGATTGGATGACCAACGACGAGCATGGACTGCTGTGGATCAAGGGGATTCCGGGATCTGGAAAGTCGGTGATGGCGGCCAATCTAATTAACGAAATTGCCAAGTCGAATCCAGGCTGTCCAGTGTTATACTTCTTTTTCCGCCAAATCATCGACGCCAATCATGAGCCTCAGACTTTACTACGAGATTGGATGGACCAAATCTTGAGTTACAGCCCACCTTTACAGAAGCAACTGAAAAAGTATGTACAAGAGAATCGATCCCTTAACAGCATATCTCCGGAAACTATGTGGAATCACTTGCGCCTAGCCTTTGTTGGCCTTCCTGGAAAAGTCTTCTGCGTCGCTGACGCACTTGATGAGATGGATCGCGGCAATGAGGGGTTCCTCAAGACACTTGGAGACATTAGCCAGTGGCGACCAAAGACGGTCAAGTTTTTGATCACCAGCCGTCCCGTGTCAAGTGTAGAAGTGCCACTAAGAAACACCCCTTGCCTGCACATTCGTTTACAGGAAGCCTTGGTTGATGTGGACATTTCAACCTATGTCCATTTCACTCTATCCAGATCCAATATCCCAGAGAGCGATTGGAAAACAATTGCAGATGCGGTCCCAGGCCGTGCGAATGGTTTGTTTCTCTACGCCAAGCTGGCCATGGATGCGTTTCTCGAGCCAAACGTCGATATCAATGCAGTTCTCTTGAAGCTCCCAACAGATTTAAACGCCTTATATACCGACCTCTTGAGGGAGCATGCAAAAAGGTCTGGTGTGCCGGATAACATCCAGCACCTCATTTTGCAATCTGTCACTCATGCTAGTCGTCCTTTGAGACTGCTTGAGCTGGCAGAAATGATCAGGATCAGCATGTTTAACGATTCCAAGTGGGATATAAAAGCTACCAAGGGACTCATTAGAGCTGCATGTGGCCCGTTGCTGGAGATATTACCTGATGAAACAGTTTCGGTAATACACCACTCTTTCACTGAATACCTTAAGGGTACTACACGATCGGGCGAGGGCCAGCACATTGGGTATCCTGTCCTGCAGATGGGCCCAACACACGCTCAACTTGCCATACAATGCATTCTATACTTGAAATCTGGATGTTTGAATTCCATCGTCCTTGAGACGGATGAAGAAATAGCCGAAATGCCACACAACCAATGGGAACGCGGCGGTGGCTATTATGAGATTAAGCGCAGAGTAGAAGAGATTGAAGTCGAAACCAGGCTTCAGTACCCATTCTTCGAATATGCGGCCAGTAATTGGTACCAGCATATTGCAAAATCTGAAGCTGCCGGTCAGGATCAGAAAGAGACCAACGCAAAATTTGACGAACTATTTGGACTCGATAACAATATGAGGGCATGGCTCAAGATGAGGTGGCCAGAGTACAGCCTGGGTGCTAGAAGGGTCACACAGCTTCACATCGCCGCCAAAACAGGCCTGGTATCTTGCGTGAAAGAATTACTTGGAAGCTTCGACATAAACGTGCCGGATTTCTACGATAGAACACCTCTGTAAGCCATGGCTCTCTCCCCTCTAGACTGACCACTACTAAAATAGTGGTGAGTTTTCTGGCATCATATTACTAACATCAACACGTCTAGTTGGTGGGCTGCTTCCGAGGGGCATGCGGAAATTATTTCGATACTGATAGAAAGCGGTGCAGATCCAGATCGACCTGACAGTTACTCTGGCCGCAGGCCTCTTCATGTAGCGGCCAGTCACGACCACCCTGCAGCCGTAGCAACACTACTGAAAGCCGGAGTCAGTCCTTCAACGAAAAAGACTCTCGAAAATCCTTGGGATAGGAGGAGCCGTTCACCGTCGTCCATTGGCGATACGCCGCTCGAATATGCTTGTAATGGCCATTTGAAGGCACTGGAAGCATTTCTCCCCTTTATAAGAGACGATTTGGATTTGATGCACTGTGCCTTGGCGTGGGCAGCCAAACTGAGATCATCAAAATGCGTTGATCTGCTGCTTCAGCAACCGGGCGTGGATATCAACAAAACCATTGACGGCCAGACGCTGCTTTATAGAGCTTGCGACACAGTTGATGAAGTCATGGTGGCAATGCTATTGAAGGCTGGAGCAGATGTTAACATTATATGCGATCCTGGAGAGGATGCGACTTGGCGATGGACATATACACAAGATGAGCCCGCCAGACTGACCTGCTTCTTTGCTCTATGTAATCGGCACGGCAGTGATTATTATAACGACAAACTGCAAGTTATATTCTCGCTTTTGGTCGAGGCCGGAGTTGACATTCACTACCGGACACCGTTAGGTGAAACAGCATTACATAGCGCCGCTCATTGTCCAGTCCTCATCAAGTTGCTATTAGAAGCTGGGCTTGATGCAAATGCCACCGATATCAACGGCGCAACTCCACTTCATTTTATGCGTTCGGGAATGGTACCATTGATACCGTCCATAGAACTCTTTGTTGAGCAAGGACATGCTGATATCAATGCTACAAAAGAATGCGGGCGAACAATTCTTCACTGTCTTATCCTCAATGGTGACGAGCCAGCAGTTCTAAGATTCTTGGAGTATGGACCAAACTGCAATGCGGTCGATAACATGGGCAACACTCCATTGCATACCCTTATGCAACAACCTAAACCAACCACAGAAATGGTCAAGGCTCTACTCGCTGGAGGAGTCGATCCCAATGCACGAAATCACGACGGCGTGACTGCACTACTAATTTGGAACAGGTCCAGCGGGGATCGGATGGATATTCTGGACATCCTTTTCGAAGCGGGTGCCGATATCAACACGGTTGACAAGGATGGAAACAATCTGATCTTTCGATCACTCTCCGTATTCTCTTTTATGAATGAGAAAGACCCACACAAAGATATTAAATATTTTATCGATCGTGGAGTTTCACCATTTCAACGCAATTTCCGTGGCGAAACAGCTCTGCACTACGCCATGAAGTGCCCCTATGCCTATGAGTCGAGACCTAGGGCCGATAATCCCATGACGAGGCTTGAATTCCTGATTAGTCTCAACCTCGACGTGAAGGCTGTTGACTATAGCGGAAATAACCTCCTTCATACAGTTGCTATGTTGGATATAAACCACAGCTCTTATCATGGCCCGCGATTATTAGAACTCTGGGAGAAGCTTCTCGATCTGGGCTTGGACTTAGAGCAGAAAAACCATGCCGGTCGCACACCACTACACTTCTTATGCGCAGCCCACGATCGTTGGCTGCGCATGCCGCCGGGGGAGACCATGCCCATTGAGCTCGTCATTTCCCGAACTAAGAATGTCAATGTCCCCGATAATGATGGAATCACTCCTCTCCACATAGCCGTCTCTTGCCAAAGGCCGTATGCCAAAAAACTGATTGATGCTGGCGCGAATCCTTTGGTTTATACTCATGAAGGGCTGACTCCTCTTCATCTTGCTGCCCGGTGCAGAGACAGCAACAATGTCGGCCTACTGTTGGATGCACTAAGGAAACAACAACAGGACCTACCAGATACTGACAACACACAGTCAGGAAATGCCGACGATACAACTTTGAGCAAGAAAATGAATGGGCGCCGAGCAGTAATGGGCGTGAATGCGAAAGTAATAACTGACCTGGTCGCCAATACACCTCTTTACTACGCCTGTAGGTCCGGAAGACCTGAAACAGTGTCTCTGCTGCTGGAAGCTGGAGCAGATGCTAAACTCAAAGACATATTCCGAGGTTGTCTTGAGTTTGAAGAAGAATGCATACTATGGAAGCATCCTCATCCGCAACAAGATGGTGGCGAATATTCATACAGGGCCCCTCTAAAACTGCACGATTCATACCGTTCCCATGGATCTTGCCAGTGCCACAGTACAGTTCCAGGTATAGGTATAGGCGCTATAGTAAGGCTTGAAGAGATTGTTGATATGCTTGTCGAGCATGGAGCCGATGTTTCTTTGCTTGTAAATATTCCTGGGAGACGGAAAGAAGGCGTCATCAACACAGCTGTCGTGAAGCAAAGGAATTATACGGCTACCTCTTTAATGCGCGCTCTCGGCACGGATGCTACAGAAGGGATAGATGAACTCACAAAGTTCTCTCAATTTGCACATCGCCATGAGCAAGAAGCTGCGGTTCAGGCTTTGACATCGTCAAACCTTCTTCACCCCGGAGAGGAAGATCAAGCCGTGCCATTGCATTTCGTCACGCGGTTTTTGATTCGTAGGGAATACCATCTTCTAGAAGAACTTGTTCAGCGGGGAGCGACATTTCTTCCCAAATTCACTCAAGGTTCTGAGTACAAACCAAACGAGAACGCCACCCTGTTACATCTTATCCAGCTTGGCTTCACGTCGCTTGTTGACAAGATAGCATCCATTGAGACCGAGGCACAGTTAGAAAAAGGAGAATGGCATGCGTTTGGCGACAAAACAAGGCCGGGCTTGTTCTTCTCCAAGAGAGATGGTACTACAGCTTGTTTTACGCCATTTCTTCTTGCTGCCGTTCAGAGGGAGTTGCCGAACATGGATATGGTGCGATTGCTTGTTGAGAAATTCGCAGTCAACGTCAACGAGACTGATTCCGACATGGAATCCGCTCTCCTTTGGGCCGCACGAGGCAACACCTGGTGGCAAGTCCGCCAAGCACTGCCTTATCTGCTTGATGCCGGCGCAGACATTCATATGCGCAATGCAAAGGGGCAAACGCCACTCCATATGGCTCTCCAAGGAGACGGCGATTATCCAGGAACCTTTAACTGGGACGCAGCCAAGATACTAATTGAAAGAGGAGCGGATGTCAATGCGGTTGATGGCCAGGGTCAGAGCTGTCTTGCGTGCGCACAGCATAACGTCGATATGGTCAATCTTCTCGTCAAGCATGGAGCAACTGTCACAGTGGACTCAATTTTTGGCGCCATTGACTCCGGCAATGCCGAAGTCCTGCAAGCGCTCTTGTCTAGCGGTATAAGCCTAAATGCTCTTGGAGACGCGCCGCCCAGGGAGGAAGACGAGAGGAGGAGGAGGAAGGGTCTGATAGTAGAGGAGCCACATAAAGAATTCCCGCTGCATTTTGCTGCCAGGCATTTGAGCTTGAATTGGGATCAATCGAAAGATTTTTATCGAGAACTTCCCGCCAGAACAAAGATCATTGAGATACTCGTTCAGCATGGAGCTGATCCGTTCGCAAAATTCCCCAAAAGGGACAAAGGGGGAAAGGATGAGTCCCATCTTTCAGAGACACAAGTCACCACTATCGATGTGCCTAAAGGCTATAAAGAATGCACCCTGTTACACGAAGTACTTGATACAGAAGTATTAGCAGATCCGTTTCTTCAAATTCCGAATCTCGACGTCAACCACAGAGATGCCAGAGGCCGCACTCTTCTCCATGCGATCTGCGGCAATACGGCTGGCTATGACGACGGCGGTGGCCCCGATCATATCATCGGATCAGACACGAATAAGGATGGGATTGCGTCAGAGGAGCGAGTTACCTCATTTCAGCAACTTTTGTCTCTCGGTGCAGAATTGGAAGCGACAGATAACTTTGGCCGAAACGTCATTCATTATATGTTTGGTGGTGAAGAGTACACTTATTATTCCAGCTTGTACGAAAAGTCCCTGGCCTATGTGCTTGAAAAGGCCCCCAATTCAATGAACAAGGCGGATGGAAATGGAGATACTCCATTTCACTATGCCGCGAGACGTGCCAACAGTCGGAACACTGCTGACGAATTAGAGATGCTGTTGGCGGCGGGAGCAGATCATACAGTTGTTAACAAAAAGGGGGAAACTCTACTACATATACTGGGAGCGGTTATTTCTAATCTGGCTTTACGCACCTTCTTTCACACCTTGGTCGGTCGAGGTATCGATATAAATGCTCGCAATAACCGTGGGGAGACGGCATTGTTTTCATTCTATAGTTTGCCAAAGACTGACAAGTGGCTGCATTCCAACGATGACAACAAACCTTCACCAGAACTTGTCAAGCCAATGCTGGAAACTCTAGGTGGCGACTTCTTTGCTAGGGATAATCGAGGCCGAGGTCTCTTACATGCCGCTGCGGCCGGGGATGTCGAACGATTTCAGGAGCTTATGGATATAGGGCTCGACCCCATGATGGAGGATGGCGCCCAGCAAACAGCGATTGACGCGGCTGCTGCGTGTGGAAACAGAGACGTTTTGGAGCTATTTGAGAAGAAGGAATAAGGAAGGCAACATTTATTAAATGTTGAGCACAGAGAAGGGTCTACATCTGGAATCATTCATTACGTAGTAGCGCTCTATATTTCCCCCACCACATATTGTCACGGAATTGACAAGAGGAGATTAGAAAAAGTCAATTGGTACTATTCATTCATATTCAGTAATGCAGCATTGCAGAGACTAATACTTCTATGCAAGCCCGAAAGGAGCTGGCTGGTTCAGTTGCAGATATAAAAGTTGTTGTCGCCAGGCTTCGTCTTGTGGGCGTAAGTACCGCAGTATCTTTGAACGTTAGCAGTATTCACATAGTCCGACCTATGGGTTTGTCCAAGCCTACCTCGCCTGCCAAGTATTTCCAACCTTTTGGAAGGTGAAAATACCCCTAACGAGTCCAGGGTCTCCTCCCATGTAGGGAATCGTCCAGCTGAGCGGGAACCCATAGAGATCACCGGGGCAGTCAGGACGATCAAAGTAGTATCTATGAGGATATTTCCGGTCCCCTATGGAAGTAATGTTAGTGATTTAAATCATCGCCGAGCCACAAATGTTTGGGGTTTCACTCACCAATAGGACTATCCTTGTGTTGAATAGCGGCGTTTCCAGCGTTCTCAATATCCGAAGGCTTGAAGGCGCGGCTGACACCACCTAGGAAAAATAAGAAGGTGTTATTTTTTACTTGTTTGTTTGGAAGTCTTACTGCATTTCACGTCTTTCGTAGGAAGATTGGTTACCGTGGCATTAATTCCCGAGGCAGCGAGAAACACGGTGAAGAATGAAAGAGGCTTCATTGTGAAAAGAGTTGAGCGAGGATAGGTATGAGTAAATTATAGAGTTGGTTCTGACCCAGATTACAGGGAAGACCCGGGAGATATACCAACTATATATACTTCTTATTCTAAACATGGGCCATATACAATTACATCATTTGTTTTACCAGCCAGACCACAAGACGACTAATAAGGTCGCATTGGTCTCTCATTTTCCGGTGGCTTGCATAACTGTATGCCTGTTCCGAGATCTTCAGACCTGCCACATTCACATGCTTAACATTCATCGTGGTGGTTTGTACTCTCCTGTCAATGCGTTTAATGCTACAACATGATAGAGACCCCTTTTGTAACACTTGATAAACACTGTCCCACCTGTCAGTCAGACTGTCTCACCGAAACTGTCTCGGAAGTCGGCTGCTAAGCGGCATTTAAGATGGCTTTTTAAAAGATCGTGGCTAACTACAATTGAGAGGTATCAGACGTTAGTAAAAATACATCATGCTAGATTATACAATAGCCGACAACAGTAAACTATGGCAATGGCTGGTTGAAGCCTTGATGTGGATATGGTGACGAGAGGTTGGTAGTATCAACCGGAACTGCGATGGAGCTCATGTTTCACTGCTCCGCAAATACGCACGGCACGATCATGTCATAAAATGTGGCGAGCTGAAACTGAGCAGGCACATCGTTCATGTAACACCACACTGGAGCCACTTTGCCGCCTTCATTGAGAAGAGTTTTCCACAACGCTTCCCTCGTAAGATACACAGAGCAGACACTGACCCCGAAAAACAAACAATCGGCAATTCACCTCTTCAGAGACATAGAGAAATAATTATTAAGCTTTATAGTCATCTCACCCTGATGTTGAACACGAAATAGCACTATGCTATTGTGCGAGCCGTTTGTATCATCAGAGATCCACAAGTAATAGACTAAGGCCATTGTCAGGTACAGTAATACATATTATGGCCCATGTAACCCATAAGTTGCCACCTGCTTGGGAGATGAAAGACATGCATAGACTTTGGCCAATGGGTTCACATCCGCATGTTGCACCAAGGCATTCGGTGACAAAGATATGGGGCGGGATGAACCCGGCCAGCTTTTGTGGTCACCGTATCATCTATCGTGGGCCAACCATTCCCCCAGCGGCATTGAGCGGATTGAACACAAGCGTTTAATGTTCTTTGATTGAGTCATGCTCTACTATTATTGTTGAATATTAATAAGGCGAATCAATAAGTAAAATGCAAGGAACTGAGAAACCGATAACGGACGTCAAACGTACCACGTAGCCATGTTCAATAGGAAAATACCATCTAATGCGAGACTACCTGGTCGCGCCCATCGCAGGGGAAGTTCATTTAAGATTTGGATATTCCAACTGGCATTATGATTCTGGTTATTTCGTAATTGTTGGTGTGTTTCCTCGTTAGGGCTGTCTCGCTTGGACTATTTCCGGCTTCCAGTGATGACAAGGGATTTTCCGGTCGTATCAGACACAGTCCCAGAACACGAATTCGGCTGATCCTTTCCGTCATTCTCGAATACAGCTTGGAATAGACCCCTCGTCATCTCTCTTCTGCTTAATGATGAACGCGGTAGGTGCAGTATAATAACAGCTGGCTCTTCAGACAGAATCACCTTCTTCCGTCCCTCCAAAAGTCAATGCGTTTGGGCTAGGCACTGATTCAGTTGGGCCTTCTTTCATCTTCGTCCTCGGGCCGCGCTTTTTAATCGGCTTGGACTTCCGAAGGCCAGTGTCTTTCAACACCTTCCACACCGTCGTAGATGATACAGGATGACCTGCTTGTGTTATCTCAGCAGCTATGTCAGCACATGACTTTTCCCCGTTGCGACTATCGCGCTTGAAGTTTTCCGTAATAGCTTGTTCAACTTCCTCAGTCCGTTTTTTGGGCCTTCCACTTCTCGGCCGGTCCGACACAAAGGAATTGTTTATCTGTAATGGCCGGACTGATGGGTCGAAGCCATTTTTGAGGGACCGGCTGTAGATCCGGTTAACCTGGCGGACCGACAGGCCTAAGACAGCTGATATCTCTGATGAAGGCAAGGTTGTTGAAGCTTTTAGCGCTAGAACAACACCCCTCATAGCTTCATCGGACTTTTCACGGCTCAACGCGTCTGTTGTGCTCATTGCAATAGCTGTTGAAAATAAGGGGATGTTGGTCGCGTTGGGTCTATGTCGTGTTTTTCTATGTACCCAATCCCTGCTAGCATGCTAGGCCTAATGGATAATAGTGACCTTGGTTGTGATTTCCCGTCCAGTCTCTATCTCACATGTGCTCAGTCGCCAATCAAAATTACCCTGCCAACTCTACTTCCTTCCATACTTCAAGATACCCCAAGATATCTGATACATAATAATGAGAATAGGAATAAATATTAGTAGTGCCGAGGATAAAGCTGCAAATAGCAATGTCACGATAGAAAACCACCAAAAGATTCGCTGTACCGTTCGAAGCCCGCCTTCACCAATCCCCTCCGACAATAGCGAATCATCGGGCACAGTGAGCATCACTTGCATCGAAGATAGAATGAGAGATACACTAGCAAATATGAACGCCAGCGGTACCGCAGCATGCTGAACAAACGCCAGTGCCGACCATGGGGACTCGTGGTAAAATCGTAACCTGCTGCCTGCACTTTTGGGTCTAAAGATGAAGATCGCCCAGTTCAAGCGCGTAAGGCGAATTTGGCCATAATGATACCGTCTTGCTACATTATCATCATTTAAAAGGCAAAACCCGCGAATGAACTTGGACCACCTAGCCCAGGTGATATCTTCTGGGATAAGACCATGATCTTTTGCGATTCGAAGATCTGATTGATGCTGAATGAGATGGGAATACGATCTCAAGAATCCCAGAGCCATTGCCCGATAAGAATCCGACTCAGACAATAATACTCTTGGAATATGCAAATCCGATGCTAGATATTGCGTCCAGAAGTCGTAATTGAGTAAACAAACCGGTATTGGCTTTATGAAAACGCTCTTCTCCTCCCGTACGAGATGAAACCGGGGATTCTCAACTGGCACAATTCTCCTGCCCTTAAAATTCTGAACATGTAACGCGTCGATGTTGCTGCTCAGCTTTCTTGCGAATATATGCAGCATGTTGTAAAGCTCGTCCAGAATTGGCGTAGCAAGCTCATTGTGCAAAAATTCCTCACTCTCAGCTAAGTGTATTGCTGGTTCTCCCGGAATATGGTCAATGAAGGCGTACTCTTGCTGCGGGGTATGCGCTGAGGCTGGAAAATCTGCGTTGAAGACTCGATTGCGAGATTCTTCAAGACGGCCATCATCAAGCGCATCTGTTCTAATGAAGGGAGGTTCGTTAATAGTTTTGGCAGGCATTGTCACATTCTCTTGGGTCGTGGATCAACTGATCTATGTCCGCAGTAGCAACTTTGAATAGGTTCGAGTTCATTCAGCGTAGGATTGCGGAACGAAATAACCCGTGTTACAGGGTATTATAGCCACCACTTAGAGAGCATGTTTTTTCTGATCGTCATCGAGTGTAAGTAACAAATTACGTATAAGAATGGATTCGACCTATAACTCCAATTTCTGGCAGTATCGCAGTATCTGCTGTCTCAGTTTAGTCAAGGCTTTTAATCCCTACCGCGCAATATGCAAGCCACGAGAGTCACTTGCTGCACAACGAAATCCCGAAGCCGGGCATGAACAGCTTTTAAAAGATGATCGAATTTAATATACTCAGCATAAACTCCATCTTTTATATATAGAATATCACCATCAGTGACGGGATTCAGGTGGAGTAAAGCGTGTTAGCAGCCGGAGTTCCGGTCGGAGTTGGAGCGGGTCCCGGAACTCTAAGCAATTGTATTGGTGCTTTTGTAAGAGGCATCTCTGATGATACATCTCGACGACTCTTATTAAAGCTATAAAAAACATTATATTCACTGAATGTTCATATTTTACAGCGTATTCAGTCAATTTCCGGCCGATTCGGTCCCGATTGCACGTCAAATGCTAATAAGATCGAAGTATAAATGACAGAGCATCCGGCTTTCCCATCTTCTCTCTTCTTTCCTCCTCAATCACATCTCTTCATATTCACAACGTTCAACTACATTCGCAATGGCTCCCATACGTGTCGGTCTCGTTGGACTCAGCCCAGAGCCAGCCGGTGCCGGCCAAGGTAAATGGGGCGTTTCCGCTCATCTGGCCTCCCTCCGTCCCTCCCCTCATTACGAGATCGTTGCCATATGCAACTCATCAGTTGAATCAGCTCGTCGTTCAATCGAATTTCACAAGCTGCCTTCATCCGTCAAAGCATACGGCAGCGTAGAAGACCTAGCTAATGATCCCAATGTTGACCTCATTGACGTGTCCATTGTGGTTTCGAGACATTTGCTCGCCGCCAAGCCTGCCCTACTGGCCAAGAAGCAAGTCTTTGTGGAATGGCCTCTAGGTGCCAGCACGGCACAAGCCGAGGAGATGCTTCAACTGGCTAGAGAGTCCAATTTAAAGACCATAGTCGGGACACAGTTCTGCGCGGACCCATGGCTTGCAAAAGCCAAAGAGTTGATTGAGAGCGGAGCGATTGGTAGAGTAACCAGTTCTGACGTCCAAATATCGCCTCCCACTGGACCGATCCATACGTGGACCGCGGAAGCTGAGTTTTACCTGGATTTTGAGAGTGGCGGGGACGAATACCACATCACGTTTGCCCATTGTGAGTACTCTTTTCATGCGCGATGATGATCTTTAAACTGACTTGCATCTGCAACAAGTCCTGAGCGGCTTTGTCCATGTGCTCGGTGATTTCGCCAATCTCAAATCGACATTCGCCGTCCAGCAGCCAATCGTAAAACTCATCAGCAGCAAGACTGGAGAAGTCGTCAATCCCGAGAGGAAAAGGACCTCACCCGACCACATCTTCATCCAGGGCACGCTAGAAAGTGGCGCTGTTGTGAGTATCTCCACGCGCACACCTCCACGGCCGATAGACGGACAAGGCTTCCGCTGGCTCATTTCCGGCACTGAAGGAGAGATAGAGCTCGCAACTAAGGGCAGAGGGTACCAGACGGGGTCGAATGCTAGAACTCTGCGTCTTATTGGAAAGGATGGAGAGGTAAAAACAATTGACTGGGAGCAAGATGAGCCCGGCCATATCAAGGATGTTCCTCCACCTGGAGCCAACACTGCAAGATTATTTGAGGCATACGCGCTCAAAAAGGATTGCTATTCCGATTTCGAAAAGGCCGTCAAGCTCCATAAACTTTTGGACAGGATCGCAAAGGATGCTGGATACATGTAAGGTAGATGTGCACCACAGAAATCTACTGTGGTTCATAGTCGATGCCTTTTGGGCAAAGGATTGGCACTTGCATCTACTCCATTGCTTGCATGATTTCGTGACGTGATAATAACGAAAGATACGACTCTGTACAGCAAGTTAGAACATGCTCAAATGAAAAGTCTGGGGCAATACGTACGACCGATCTGCCATCGGCGTCCAAGAATCTCCATCCCATGCTTGATAACGTGCAACTTATCAGCAATGGTATCTCTAGGAGTAGATTTTGAAGCGCGCAAATAGATCAATGCCACCTTGTACAGCATATGCAAGAGGAATGGGGATGCAAAGTCGTGTATCTTCTTAAAGGGTTGCTGCGCGATGTACATGGACATCTGCAAAGCCGTTTGAGAAATCAGATTGCTTTCTGTAGAGAGCTGGTCAAGAGATATGGCAGATGTGTCGGTTCTGCCCTTATATTTGGACTGAGAACAGTCCAACAGAAGTATTCCACTTGTAACTGTTAGCGGGTGAGATGGGTAGACCATTTCAAGTACACATACCAATAGCACACAGCTGTTTGGGCGCAAAACTCCAGTTGCCTCAAGTGCGCTTCCAACTTTGAAACACTGACCAGAGAAAATATAGTGCGCCTCAGCTGTGCCGTCTCGCTCTCACTATATCCTTCGCCAACATGGCGTAAAACCTGGCCGATTAGATGAGCAGCTTGTGCGAAACGGGCAAATCGGCCTAGATCAAGTGCCGTGGCTGAGCCGAGTGTATATGCATCTTCAGGTCGGCAAGTCTAGGTATGTTAGATTAGATCAGATTCATGAGCAGTGTTACTCACTCCATTATTAAATGTGGCATCATCAACCGGGAGGATATTCTCCAAGATTGGGTCAGGCGTTACCAGATGGCGACTTGGGTCCGACAAGTTTAGAAATCTGACACCACAGTTAGTATAGACATGTCGTGATAAAAAGACAAGAGGAACAGTACCTATCCAAAACAAGAATTGCCCACCACACTCGACGACGTTCCTCCAATTCGTTCCTCGAGACTCCGTTCAAATCTCGGCATAAAATCGACTTGTCAATCCCCAAGGCGGTAGCATAACGAGCACACTCAGAAATAGATAAGAACGCCGATGGATAAATGCCATGTCCCATCTCATAAATGGCTATGAGAACCGAAGCCTGAATCACCTGGAGAGACAAAGCCCCCGAATGCTCAATTCGAAACTGCAAATACTTTGTGATCTGGTAAAGCGGCGTCCTCGGTCCCGAAACTTGCTCGCAGGACAACTTCATAGCGAGGATGAGAAAGAAGAGCTCGGCGCGCTTGTGGGTCAACCAGCTAACCAGGTTGGCCAGAAACTGAGTTTTCGATACGATTGGCATCCATTCTTGAACAGAGGAGAAGAATTGATCAGATATCGCCTTGATGTTTGCAACGTCGCCGACCAAATCTGATACATCCTTCGTAATCAGGTAGTCGATATCCGGCTCCGGTACCTTGAGCTGAGCACTGGTAAAAGCTTCGGGGTCAAGGAAGCGCTCAGTGAGAAAGTTGGCTCCAGCAGAATGAGAGGGCACAAGATGGAAGTTGTCATATTCCGGGCTTGCTTGTGAGGTCTCAGCTGTGGCTGAAGCCTGATCTGTAAGTAAGCCGGAAGTGGGAGAGACGACAGCATTGGTGGTGGATGGTGACTTTCGCTCTCGCTTCTTACGACGGTAGGGATAGTCGCACACGATCCGCTTCCTGTAAGGGTGTCGCCGATTAGTAAATGGGCGCTCGAAGAGCGCCATGTTCATGTAATCAGATGAGTAGAGGCCTCACTGGAGACAGCCTTTGCACTGAGGAATGGCCCGGTCGCAACGCCGTTTGGAGTCCCGGCATGCCAAACAGGCGAATGGCGCCGGCGTCGTTGCCAGAGCCTCATAACGCCGCTCCATGGTGGAATAGGTACACACTATATGCGTACTCAGTGCGTAATGACAGCGGTCGGGCGTTTGCAGTGCAAGTTTGCTAGTTGATCTGCGGCATATTGCGGACAGATGCAGGGAGATATCACCGCTCAAGTGCGGGTGGCCCGGTTTGTGTGAAAGGCTTCTAAGGCTGCTGACAAATGGTTGACTAGAGCTGGAAATACCGAGGTCGATGAATATTGCGTGGAGACAGTGAGATGTGGCTGCGATCTAAGTCTGATGAGATCCAAGATGCTAATATTTGCATTGTTCCGCATGGCTTCGATCGCCTACGGTCTGAGCTGCATACATATTCGATACCTTAACCATTTATACCATTTCACGTAATATAGCAATGGATTGTTAATGTACACGCGTGTGAACCATTTACCTGTACCTGTATTTCTAATCCTAAAAGAGAGCTCTCTATACACTAGACCTTGTATGTAGGACACACTCATATCGAACATTGAGCCTCAACAATGTTCAAGGTTTCCACTTGCCGTTCTTTATCGCTGTCTGCCAAATCTCATCCTTAATGGCGTCTCCAAACTTTTTCGTTGTCCCCTTGCCACCCATATCGGGCGTAACAACCTCTGCATCAGCGCGAGCCATGACGGCCTCTATTGCTTTAAGCAATGCGTCCGCCGCCTCGCGATGCTCAAAGTGGTGCAGCAACATCTGACCAGCCCAAATCATGCCCACTGGGTTTGCAATGCCTTTGCCCGCAATGTCCGGAGCGCTTCCGTGGACTGGTTCGAAGAGGCTTGGGAACTTGCCGTCGGGGTTGATGTTAGCTGACGGAGCAATGCCAATGGTGCCAGTGCATGCAGGGCCGAGATCTGACAGGATATCGCCAAACAGGTTGCTGCCGACCACCACGTCGAATTTCTTGGGCCGTTGGACAAAATGAGCTGTCAGGATGTCGATGTGGTATTTTTCGACGGCGACGTCTGGATATTTGGTAGACATCTCCTGGACCCTGGAGTCCCAGTAAGGCATGGTGATGCTAATACCATTGCTCTTTGTTGCGCTGGTTAACAGCTTGCGCGGTCGGCTCAGCGCAAGATCAAAGGCATATTTGAGCACGCGATCCACTCCTGTCCTCGACATGACCGTTTCTTGAATCACAATCTCACGGTCCGTCCCCTCAAACATCTTTCCTCCAATGCTGCTGTACTCTCCCTCAGTGTTCTCCCGCACGATCCAAAAGTCAATATCGCCCGGCTTGCGGCCAGCCAATGGACTCGGGACACCAGGCATTAAGCGACAAGGGCGGAGGTTGATATACTGATCAAATTCGCGGCGAAACTTAATCAAGCTACCCCATAGGGATACATCGTCCGGAACGAGATCTGGCATACCCACGGCTCCAAAGTAGATGGCGTCAAACGGAAGAAGCTTCTCCTTCCAGTCGGGGGGCATCATTGCGCCATGCTCCTTGTAATAGTCACAGCTCGCAAAGTCGAAATGTTCAAACTCCAGCTTGATCTTGTAGATTGAAGCAATGCTTTCCAGACACGTGACGCCAAATTCCATCACCTCTTTGCCGATGCCATCGCCAGGGATGACGGCGATTCTGAGAGACTGGCGGGGTGCCATCTTTGCTTCTGGGGGTGGTGCAGGTGGAGGACGACGGGATAGCAGAGTAGCCAAAGACTTCTTCATCAAGCAAAAATAGAAGTAGAGAAAATAATGGGAGAATGAATCCTGATAAAGGATGAATATGAAAGGTGGATGAAATGAGAGAAATAGAAACAGATTGCATCATGTAGCAACCGATCAGCATATGTGCCCACGCTTGTTCTTTCTTCCGCAGTTTGATTCGCATACAGAAGTAGCCGACGAGTTACTGGGCGGGGTATTTTGTTGCCAGTTGAAGTGCACTGATGTCTCGGAAGAGTTTAAATAGAACCCGAACAACAATCTTCCGCGTATTAAATCTCGTTGCAGCACTTTTATCATTAATTTCTACCGACTTCATCAATCCACTTTACGGCATAAACTATCGCCCAGCATTTGGTGTTCATAGCAAGCTGGATGCTTGAGCTGGATGCTTGAAAGCTCAAGCCCCAGATTCCTATTCGGGTAATCATCTGCCGCTGTGACAGACTGGGGCAGTTCCGCAAACTCATTCTCAGTTCAACATTTGCCTATGGAACAAAAGTTTGGTGCAAACGATCAAAAATTATTCAAGAAAAGACACACGTTGTATTTCATACAGATTTAGAGAAAATTGGCTGCTTATTGTAGAAAGTCCAGGATGTTAGATACAACTTCATCCGGCACGTCCTCCGGGATGTAATGCCCCGAATCAACGTCATGACCATCAACATAGGCATTGCTAGCAGCTTTCCATTCCTGTACGGCATCAAAACACTTTCCAATGACACCATGCCTAGCCCATATGACCCTCAACGGATTTTGGAGCAATCTCCCTTGCTTTGCATCTTCCTGCGCTGCATCCAAGTCGAGCGTAGCGCTTGCTCGATAATCTTGGCACATGGAATGTATCGTCGCGGGGTCCTCGAGGTTCGAAACATAGGCGGCCAGACTCTCTTTCTCAAATATTTCGAGCCCTCTCTTCTGTCGGCCTCCCATGAATAGTTCCGCAAATCGCTTGGCGTTTGTAGATATGAGCGTCTCAGGCAGTGGCTCCCTTTGAATCAAAAAGAACCAATGCCAGTAAGATTTGGCAAAGTTGGGATCCTTGACCGAATACATTGCAAGGGTAGGGCATATATCCAGGAATATGGCCTTGCGCACGCGATCAGGGTGATTGACACATAACTTGTGAGCAACTCTTGCACCGCGGTCGTGAGCGCAAATGTAGAATGGCTCTGTGATGCCAAGCTCGTCCATCACCTTTACGGCATCAAGAGCCATGAGGCTTTTCACGTATTGCGATACATCCGCCGGCTTGGACGAGTTTCCGTATCCGCGCAAGTCAATCATCACAATATTGTATTTGTCTTTGACTTGTGCTGCCACGCGGTGCCAGATGCGGTGCGTCTGCGGGAAGCCGTGGAGGAGTAACAGCGGCGGCCGTTTCGATGACGATGCATCGCCACTCTTGATGCCGAAGATTGAGACATGCGGCTCATCCTGCGTTGTGATGGTAAAAGTATCGAAGCCTTCCAACATGGCGAACAATTGGATTGTATCCTTGGAAATTGAAGATTAATTGCGAAAACAATAGAATTTGACGTCAACACTGGAAGCTTAAAAGCTGATGCGGTCATTCATAGTTGGCTTACATACCTCTGACCTAACTATTCGGTGGTAAGTACTGCGGTAATCGTCGTTTCGCTACATCTTTAAGCTTCGGCAAAAATATTAGGCGCCTTACACGATTTAGCCGTAGATGCGATTCTTCTTATGTGAACCATTCGCATCGCGGGTTTGAGAATAGATAAAACTTGTATTGATTGACTTGACTATGAGTCAGGAAGAAATTTCTCCCGTTTAATTATAATTGTCTCATACAAGTTGTCAATACCTAGGATGGTGATTGACCAAGCCCGTCTGTGGTTATTGCATCCTTCAGCGAGTCGACTGTCATAAGCAAACAACTCGAATAACTCTTCCTATTTCCACAAGTATGCATTATCGTCTCATAAGGAAGCAACTTACAATTTAACAAGTTCATATATATGGTTCTACCATAATAACAAGGGCTGCCCAGATACAATGCCAATGCATCACCACTGATAGGCGTACGAAATAACGCTGAAGATTGTCATGCCGCATAATAAATCAAGGCGCCGTATCCAAGGATAAGCAACAAGAGGGAATTGGCCTTCATAATGCATCAAATAATTCCAAGGGCGTGATTGACTCAAAGCTGACTATATGCGATGCAGCCATGCGTATTATACAAGCAACTGTCATCAAAGTTCGTCATCAGCATTATTCACCAGAGAATCAAGAGAATCTTACGGAACTTTACGCGCCCGACACCTATTTCCTGATGAAGACATTCCACCACTCAGTTAACAAGATTGAATATCCCGAACGGAGTAGCTGAAGATATTGATTCCTCACAACCAACGAATCCCGGTGGCTCCATTATCCTAATAAGGCAATTAACACCAAGACACTAGCATGAGCCATGTCCATTCGAAGCAACCCAAAGCCGTTCGAAGACCATCCACCCAGATTATTAATCACAAAAAACCGCACCAAACTCAAATACTAATCGGTCCCATGGGCACTAAGAAGCTTAGAAGCTTCCCATGGAACACTGGCGGACAGTTCGGCATTTTCATTGCCTTTTTCCCGCTAATCCCCGTCACAGCGCATTGCGTAGGATCAAGCACCCACTCGACCTTTCATAATCCACGTTTCTATGGCGCAACTGAGCGTATTCCGAGGTTCGGTTACGATCTTCGATTTGAGAGACTAATGTCACGGCGCGAACCGATAGCCCAATCTGACAAATCAGCCCTCCCCTGGTCTTGCAAAGCATGAGACTATCAGGTTGGCTGGATGGAGGAATGAAACCCATGGACAAATTGGGCAACCGCCCGGACCAACAACGGCGTTACGCATAAGTAGTGCGGTGTTTCCGGTCTTCAGGATCGATCCTTTGGCTGGTTTCTTGTATAAATACTTTAGGTAGCATCGAGATCTTTTCATCTTTTAATTCACAAGCAGTACGATATTGGGCAGATCGAAGTTCATTTCGTGAAATACGTATATATATTCCATCGCAATATCCCTATCCAACGTACAGATTCACCGCCTCAATCAAATCATATTAACCCCAATCACCATGGCCGGCGAACTCGTTCTTGTTAGTTGTCACTGTTGCTCCATTCATACATATATACGTTTCTCACAACTAACAACTTGCAGATCACCGGAGCCACTGGCATGATCGGCTTCCGAACCTTGGTCTTCCTCCTCGAAGCAGGCTACAAGGTCCGCGCCGCTGTGCGAAACCAAGCCGGCTTTGACAAAATCTCACAACTCAAGCCCGTTGCTCCGTATGCCTCACAGTTGACCAGCGTCATTGTACCAGACATTACCGTCGATGGAGCCTATGATGAAGCCGTCAAGGGCGTTGAGTATGTCGTGCACGTTGCTTCTCCTCTAGCAAGCAACGCTCCTCCAGGAATCGATTATGACAGCTACATGATCCAGCCCGCTATTCGGGGCACTGTCGGCATCCTTGAATCAGCAGCCAAGACCACAGGAGTCAAGAAGGTTGTCATTACCGGATCTATCCTCTCTTTGGTTGATGCAAAGACCTTGGGCTCAGGCAACTACATTAATGGTAAGTTTATATGCTATATTCCCCTTTGATCGCAGCGAAAACGCCTACACCTGTCGTATGTCAGTGAATTACATCATAATAACATGATACAGAGGAATCACGAACCACAAGTGCCAGTGGCCCGTTCGGAAGCCATATCGAGGCCTACGCCGTTTCGAAAGCTACCGGCTTTAACAAGACCAAAGAGTGGGTTGCAGAGAAAAAGCCTTCATTCTCTGTTAACCACGTCTTCCCCGTCTTCGTTCTGGGACGCGATGACACCGTCACAACCGCCGAGCAAATTGTCAAGGGAACCAACAACATGCTCATGGGCCCGCTGTTCGGTTCAACACGACCTCCCATCCCTGGTGGCTCTGTCCACCTTGATGATGTTGCCCGACTTCACGTCCTTGCTCTGGATCCCAAGGTAGAGGATGGCCAAGACTTTTTGGCCGCGTCGCAACCTCTTGAGTCGTTCGAATGGAGCGATGCGGCTCGCATTATTAAGAAGCACTTCCCTAAGGCGGCTGCCGATGGAATCTTCCAGTTGGAGCACGTTGAGAAGGTGGTTACTCTCCAGACAAAGGTGGATAGCACAAAGGCAGAGAAGCTTTTCGGATTCAAGTTCAAGAACTTTGAGGAGCAGGTTGAGTCTGTTGTGAGTCACTACTTAGAGTTGAAGGGCAACAACTAGAAGATGGTCATGACAAATGATATATGTAGAGTTTACTTATAGATTACAACATACGCTATCATGCAAAATACAAAATAAAGTTGAAAGATATCTCTGAATTACATTATGCTCCGAATGCACATGAACTATCCTACAAATTATAGCTTTAAGTCCGCCTAGCTCGCATGCCCCATCTAACACGTCCCAACACGGAAGTTCAAATAATAATATGACAGAATACAAGTCACCAATAGCTAAGCAAAATGCGTCTCGTTAGTTGCTTTAGTTTCGAAATAAATCTGAGGTCAGACGCCTAGTAAATGGACCCTTTTGCCGATCCCGCCCACGATTACTACACATTACATACAATTGGAAAGGGGTTGTCAACTCACTCTCAAACTTTCCTTTCCGCTTCACCACCCACCACAAAAAGCAATCATGGCAATCCGACTCATGACAATTGATGATGTCCCAAAGGTCATGGACTACGTGGTCGAACTGACCTGGCAAGACGGCTTTCACAAGTATTTCTTCCCTGGCAAATGGGAACATCCATTTGCTTTCAGGAGATGGTGGACTCAATACGTGCGCAACCTGGTGCTGAAGCCAGGCGTCTACGTCTACGTGCTTGAAGAAGACTCCAAGATATTAGGCTGGGTGACACTGGTTCCTGGAGACAATCCCCCGCCGGTAGGATTGGACCTTAGCAAAAGTTCGCCTCGCGAGAGTGAGTTAAAATTCTTTTTCTTTTGATCCCTCAATGTGACGCAGCCATTATTGTTGAAATGAGAACCGCTGACGCAAGAGTGCGAAAAGAGCGCCTTCGGAGATTCTACCGCCACCACGATAACATCTTGGAGAAGCTCCGCCCCAACCGCGCAGTGCGAAATGAGCGGGTAGATTATTTTCGTCAGGTCGCCATGCCGGAAGTGAAGAAGACGGTGATGAGTGGTGAAGATAGTCGTCACTGGATGATTGTAGAGTTCCTCGTTGATCCATCACTTCCGCGATTACAGAGGGAAGATGTTTGGGAGAAGCTGATTGATGTTGGTCGTAAGCAGTGCCAAGCTGATGGAGTCCAGTTTTGGGCTGGTGTTGAGAGGTCGTTGGTGGAAAGGTTTGAGACGCATGGATTTGAAAACAAGATGTGGATGGAGGTTGGGACGGTGGATTTTGCGGCGATGAGGTTGGACACCAGTCAATAGACTAGTTGATGTTTTCTTCCGATACGAACGAGAGGTATTTATCACAATTTGTATCATCAAACAGTACAAGATAGATATTGACATCGCCAATCATGACTTTTTCTTGTCCAATTCAACGTCGAACAGAGTTGCATTCTGTTCCTCTGCCAATATCCATGCAGCCATAGGTCATTCTACATGTAGGTATATCCAAAACATTACCAAATCCTCTCATACAAATAAAAAAGTGCAAATTCCCAAACCTGCTTCCTTGATCATTCACTTACCTTGGTCACCAAGCTCTCAATAATCCAAAATGCTCTTCCTCTTGGTCCCTTTATCAATTCTTGCCGTACTCCAGCCAGCGCACCAGCTTATCTACGGCCTCTCTCGCCTCTGGCAGAAACTGCACCAACGGCCAGACATGCATCATGCCCTCTCCCTCGACATACTCAATCTCTCGTCCCTGCTCCCTTACTTTGGCCACAAATTTCCTGATATCCGGCGTCAACATCTCCGTTGATCCGGCAAATATCATCGTCGGCGGCAGCTGGCTAACATCTCCGTAAAGAGGGCTCACTCGCGCATCATCCGGCGACACATCCGGGCAAAGATACCGCACCGCCTCTTCAAAGCCCGGGATATCAAGCCACGGATCTGTCTGGGCCACTTGTCGCACCTCTGGGTTTTGAAAGGTAAACTCGACGCAGGGAGACATGAATGCGAGCCGAGATGCCGCTGGCCGTCCTGCTTTGAGCGCTTCCTGGGTGAGCGAGATGCCCATGCTGCCGCCTGTCGAATCTCCCACCACAAAGAATGGCGTCTTATCCTGCGACGGCAAAGCAAGATCATCATAGACCGGCCTGACCGCATCAAAAATCTCCATCAGGGTGTGCTCTGGTGCCAGCGGGAATATCGCTACCGTCACAACGGCTCGCAGCCGCTCCGCCAGCGCCGCCACCATCTGCCAATGTGCGACATCAATCTCAAACAGAAGACAGCCGCCATGCAGGTAAAGAATCCGAGCCTGGTTTGGCATCTCGGACTTGGGCGCTACATCATACAGAGTGCAGCCTCCGAGATGGCGCTCCTCGATGGTAAACTGTGTTTCCAGATGCGCTGGAGGCCGCGTGCTCTTGGTCTGGCGATCGGTTTCGATGCGCTGGCGAAGGGCTTTGACGGTTTGGAGAGAGCCCTTGAACCTCCACCATACCATCCAGGACGCGACATATGCCTGCCAGCTGGCCATTTTTGAGATGTTTTTTTGAAGTTTAGATGTTTTGTTTCTTTGGAAATGCTTGAGATTGACGCTGAGTGAGTGAATAAGCTGAGGACATGTGATTCCTGTCGCTTTTATACCACTTTGCCCAATTAGTGATATTACACATCAATGGATCAAATGTTATGCCCAGCCGTGTCTCTGCTGCTCCGCTAATATGGAATACATGTAATCATTGCGTTGGCGGCTTACCCCTAATTTTTGGATTACTGTGCGCCTTGTTTCCCCTCGGTTGTTGATATCTTGACGCTCTGTTTGTTTCTGCTCTCTACAAACGCATCACCACAACACAGTGGAGGTGCTCCAGAGATGAAGCTGCAAGATGCATGTCATTGCGGTTAGAGTGGAGCGTTTAATGTCGGCCTGCGTCAAGTGAGGGGCCAGCTGAGCATGTGCGTGTAACGTGGGAATGCACATGATGCGGGTAAAAGACAGATTCAGAGGGGCAGCGAGTATTTGTGAGAGGGGCCTGTATTATTGCATACTGCTGAAGACGCATGCATGTGAGTGAGTGATATTTCTGGCACTTGATGGATTTATTGTACGTCGTAAAGAATAGCACTTGAAGAGGTATCCGTCTAGATACCTGATATGGTAGTAAAGATCTACCCTGAACCATTTCAAAAGAAACGGCAGAATGACTCTGCAATGAGCCGTAGAATAAAACAATATTCGAATTGTATTTACTCATATTATTCCTTTCAGAAAAAGTTCTAATTTCGTGGGATCCAGATGTATACTCCGCGATTAAGTCTTGGCTTTTCGTAAAATCTATCTATCGATGTGGCACGCGACCAGTACCAAGTTCAGTGCCAAGCTGCATGCAGCTACAAGTGTCGATCAAACACATTGGTAACATGGGATAATCTTTGGGGTAAACATCTCATATCAGAATCTTCATCAGTCAAATTAATTCAATAGCGAGGCTCTCGTGTATACTAAATCCATCAAGGCATCTGATGAACGGAGTATATCTGCAAATACTCTATGGCTCTACGGATCTCGGCCTCGGAGCCACTTCTGTCGGGCTAGTGAACAGCCCATTCCATACTTACAAACGTCCACTGACCTATCATGGGAAAGTTGCACTCCGAAAAAATCGATTATTAAAAAGAGACAAGATAAGAAATATTAAAGAATAAGGAAAAAGAAAACTCCGTACGATTAACCGCCTTCGCGCATTCCATCCTCCGTGGTTTGCGCGAACAGCGAGCCAGTGACGCCATCATCGGATTTATCCCTTCCCACTTAGTGTCTCTATACCCGATGCCCACGCCCGGGAGACGCAGCGGGGCCAGCCAGAGACTCGATTTTACTGCCCGCCATGGATTTATCTTCACTGGCATCAAAAACCCGTAGCTTCGGGGCAGCATCGGATGGATGCGATTTTCTCGGACGACGACGATGGAACGATGGAGGCGAGTCGGGTTCAATTGCATTTGTCAGGAGATGAAGATGTAAATATATAATGGACGGTTTCGTTCGTGTTGCTGTCGAACTTGTCTCATCATCAGCATCTCTATCACTTACAGCTTCAATAACATCAACAAATACCAGCAATAAGCACTTGATATCACTCTACCAACATCCAATCACACCTTCCAAAAGCCACTTTAAACTTCCAACTCGATTAAAAAAGAACTGAATCATGTCTCTTCAAGACAAAGTCGTTCTCATCACCGGCGCCTCCAACGGCATTGGCAAGGCCACTGCCGAACGCCTCTACAAAGAAGGCGCCCGGATTGTCATCAACTACCTCAGCGATGCCGCCTCAGCAAACGCCATGGTCGAGTCCTTCGGCCCAGACCGCGCCATTGCCGTGCAGGCTAACGCGGGCAACATCGACGACCTGAGCCGCCTGGTTGACGCAGCCGTGGCCAAATTCGGCCGCATCGACACAATTGTGGCCAGCGCGGGCATCATGCCAATGCGCGATGTTGAGAATACTACGGAGGATGACTTCGCAAAGTGTTTCGACCTCAACGTCAAGGGCCCTTATTTCCTGGTCCAGAAGGCGCTCCCCCACATGCCGCCCGGATCTCGCATCATCTTCATCTCTACGGGCATCTGCCACTTTTCAATGGCGCCGGCCAGTTATCTCCTCTACGCTGCCACAAAGGGCGCCATCGAGCAGATGACTCGTGTCATGGCCAAGGGATTGGCTTCCAAGGGCATCATTGTCAACGCCGTGGCTCCTGGCCCGACGGGTACTGATCTCTTCTACAAGGGCAAGCCTGAGACTCTGGTCAATGCCATCAAGAGTTGGAGTCCCTTTAACCGACTGGGCGAGGCTGAGGAGATTGCCAACACGATCAAGTTCCTGGCCAGCGGTGACAGCTCATGGGTCGTGGGCCAGACAGTGCTGGTGAATGGCGGTGCGATGCTGTAATGAATGGATGGCTGGCTGCATTGTGAGTGTTTCTGAGCATGGGTTGGATTACAAAATTGTTATAGAATCGCAAATGATGGCGATGATTCATGATGGGTAGAAGTAGACAGATATTGTTAGCGTTATAATTGTTTCATTGAATTGTATCGATAATACCGTTTGCTCAAGTTCCTCTTTCACGTGCTACTCGAAGAATATTGGATGCTTCTTCTCCATCTTCGCGCTTGACTCCCTTTGGCCAAAACGCCAAGCAACAGCTGATGCGTGTAATACGGGGTACGTACCTACCGAGGCAAGCCGATGCGCTAAAACGTTTTCGATTAAACGGCATCCCCGTTAAATGCATCCTGGTTCGGGTTAGTGCGCTCTAGGTGCCTGGTAGAAGCGCATGAAGAAGCATCCCTTGAATCAATCTACGGCACATGGATTCTAAGCAAAAGATGATGAGTCTAGAAAACTTGCAGTAGTTCGTTCCTTGAAGAACTTCGGCTGAGATCCGTGCCTACCTACTGTGTGTTCTGTTACAAGCACTCACTGTTCGGTTGTCTTCCCCTTAACCCGAGGCTGTGAACAAGCTTTCTCTCCTTTTCCTATTCCGAAGAGCACATGACTCCCTTGTATTTCGCTTCCACTCACTGATCCCTTGTCATGATACAAGACGCAAGAAAACAACTCGGAAGAAGCCCCAGCTGCACTGCGTATGATCACTTGATGAGTGGTTTCCGGGCACTTTGAACCTTGAATGCAACCACAGGTTCGTGGGATGAATGCGGAGACGATGCATATTTGACAGAGGCTATTCCTCAATCAATCAATCCGGCCAACGGCACAACAACACAAGCGCCATGGGCTGACACGAGTTATTACCCCAGACTTGGGGATGCTGCTAGATGAAGAAGACGGGGAAGAAAACACGCCGTTGCCTACAGACGGTGCAGGAAACTCACGCCACTTCTTAGTCAAGGGCTGTCGAGTTGCGCGCTGAGCGGACGCCCCGTTTGTGAGAGGCGGTCCGATCTGATTATTCGAGTCTATTGTTAGGTGTTGGACGTTGTCTTTTTGTTTCCCTTGCTGAAAACTACCTAGTAACCCTCGTTTCCCCGCAGACATCAGCTCATAAATATCCATGGATGCATCCTCTGTGAATCTTGCGTCCAGCCTCCATCTAGATAACGAACCCCGAGTGACACTGTAGCAAGCAGTTCATCTGTCATTGAGTCCAAATCCACGGACCAAAAACAAAAGCCCGATGGATTTGCGCCAAGGCCCTTGTACCAGTACATGCACAGTGTGACTTGCAGGTGGTCCGTGACGCTTGCCCCAGGCTATCCCAGGCCATCCCAGGCCATCCAGGTGCTGTATTTCCACAATTTCAGCCTATCGCAGCCCCGCCATTAGCACTCCCCCCGTACTGGGTACTGGCCCGACTGCCCGAGTTTGCCGACTCTTCGACGTCAGAACCTCTCGGACCGTAAAACTTGCCTTGCTTTAATCCATCTTCGGACCAACGGCCCTTGCGCTCGGCTCAGCTTCATCTTCATTAACCAACTGCGTCTCTCCTGAGTGAATCTCGTTCGTGTTCTTCTCATCATCGCGAGATTGCCCTCTGTCTGCTCTCCGTCTCTCGCGACTTCTCTGCGTCTCCCTTGGGCTCTCCCTCTCGATCGCCCGGAAACACGACTCTCGACTTCAATCTCACTCTTGCGCTTCCGGCTCCGCAAAAAAACACCGCCAGGCCTCACCGCATCACGGCCCAGCCGCGACGACGTCCCTCATTCGATAGACTGTGAGCAGGTGCAGGCATTTTCGCATAAATCTGCACGCCTGGGACGCCCCCATAGGCCGACTCTCGGGACCTCTCCCTCGCAAAACCCTACGCAAACGCACGCACCCGCGCACAGGCAGCTGATAATCAAATCTACCTACGCATAATAATCTTCAACGGCCTGCATCGACCAAAGCGAAATCAAACCACATACATGAGTGTAACACCACCAAACGTCCCTCGCATCGAAGACAAGCAAAGCAATACGATGCCCTCACAACGTCCCTTCTTCCTCTCCTCCTTCTTCAACTCCTTCCGCCAGCAAGCGCCCTCCCTCACCCAGCAGGCCAGCAAACACACCTCGCAAGCTGCTGCATCTGCATCTGCCGTCGCCTCCACAACAGCCGCAGCGGCAGCAGCAGCAGCTTCTTCAACCGCCTCCACCGCCCGCGCAATCTCCACAAACGCTGCTACGACATCATCCACCAACGTCGCCATCCACACGCCTCGCGGATCCCCCGGCGGCGCCATCCCCATCCCCGGCGGGCGCAGGAGAGGCAGCGATAGCAGTAGTGAAGGCTTTCGCGATGCCCTCGGTGCCGACAAGTGGTATATCGGCGGCAGGACGGCGGCGGGAGAGGAGAAGTTCTTTAAGCTTGGCGTGATTCGCCGAGTAAGGAGTAATGATGGCCTAAGTCTCGATCGCCTAAGCTTATAGGTGATGACCACATCACTGAACGACTCGAGAATTACTGGTTTTGATTTTTTATTTCTCTCTCCTTCTCACCTCTTCCTGCTTAGCCACCAGCAACGAGAAAAACGTATATATATGATTAGAGCGACTTTTTGGAATTTGGGCAACAAGGCTGCAAAACATCAAAACAACGCCGACGGGAAGGCATTCATTTGGGACTTTTGGGTTTGGGATTCGAGAACATGGGCGCGGCGTTTTGGCAACCGGGTTGGGAATCTTTTCGACGAACGAAACTTTGCATTCGTATTTTATTCTATCTAGCATAAGAAGAATGAGGCTGCTCAAGGACCTCTCAACAATACAATATTCTATCTTAACGGCAGTGTCTCACTTGATTGATACAATTTTTTCTCTCTTTTGGTTCACCACATGAATCGCTGTAGTCTACCTTCGTCAAGGATCGTTCCGTCTTCAGCTTTCCAAACATACGGCTTGGTGAGGAATATGTATCCAGTGACGAGATTGATGGCAATGAACCAAATCGTCTCGAGAATAAGTCTTACATCGTAAAAGCGACAAAAAGTCACAAACTTGCCCCAGATTGTCGTTGGAGTAGCACCATCAAACAAACTATTCGTCGAAGTTTGGTGATCGTGCAACCGCCAAGCGGGGACGAGGAGCCTCCAGATGACCCAAGGAATGATAAAGTAGCGGGGCTCGACAAGCGGTGCTGTGATTAGCGACAGGGCTGTGGCTATGAGGAAGATGAGTCCTGTGGACGTTGATACAGGTTCTGTTGAGAATAGGAGAGGATCCTGGAGAAATTGCTGCTGCAGTTCTTTCTGTGTTTGTGGTTGCGCGTCTTGAGATTCGCTCTTAGTGGGTTTGTGGGTGGTTTCTGTTTTCATAAATGGATCGCAGCTGAAAGGCGATGGGCGAGATGAATGATAGTACGCTGAGCAATCATCTTTGTGAGACCCAGAGATCCAGTTCGTGCAGCCGGATAGAGTGCCCCAGACAAACCAGCGGCTGAGTGTGTAAGGAAGAATGAGAAAGTAGCGGATCCAAGGTGCGCGGCGGATAGTGTATCTGAAGACGTAAAACATGTAGTGGCGGTTGTCGGCGAGAGTGAATGGGTGGATGATGGTGTTGAAGCGGACGATGAGGGTGGACAGGATAAAGGTTGCGATTAGGTATACTGGCCAAAGTAGACGATTGTTGAAAATAGCGCTGAAGAATTTCAGCGGGAGTGAGGGCGCGGGTTGAGAAGTCGAGTTTGAAGAGGCTTCTGATGTTTCCGTACTTGGCTTTGGAGATGCAGAGCCTGATTTGAAGATACTTCGCAAGGCATCTACCCCCAACACAACATATGGGACGAAGAGTGGGAGCGAGAAGAAGCCAAAAAATGCCCAGATATAGAGCATCTGCGGGAGGTGAATAGTAGCAACGTGGTTGGACTTGTCGCCGAGAACAACGCCACCGTTCCATGAGACGAATCCCGCAAAGGCAGCCAAGACGGTGACATAGGGCCATATTTGCCTTGCGACTCGGATGGGGTTGCAGAGGGCGGCTACTATTAGGCTCACGGCGGTAAATAGCATGTCTGGTTCAATGAATTAGCGACCCAGTACACAATTTAGAGCACCATTCATCTCACCTTCGGGATATGCCATGTGCAGTGGCAAGTCATGCACATGTTCAACCGACCACCTCTTGAGGATGAACAGCACCTGCTCCGATAACGTCGTCAGAGATGGCTGAGGAACAGACCTTGGTTGCAAGCTTTTGACGGCATGCACGGCTTCTAGCCCTCCCATGAAGACAACTACCCAGAAAACGTTTGTCTGCCTCATAGTGAGAGTCCATATTCCAAGGACAATGGTGATGATGTCGCTTAGGAACGAGCTGTGATCCCGCCCAACTCGGTGCAAATGATTCAAAAATGCTACAAGGACTACAGCAGTAGATATAACATCCGTGTAGTAAAGGCCCGAAAAGAAGAAGAGTAGAGGGAACAATGCGATGTTAAAGGCTGTGTGCATGGCATATTGAGATACGGTGTTGATGCTGACGGATGAATGAGCTTGATGCAGACGGGCTTCGATTTCTTTCCGACATAGCAAGGCGATGTAACTCAGGATGATGACGCCGATTGCATTGGTGGCCCGTAATGTCTTGGGATCACATGCATAAGAGGCAATGAGGCCGCTGCTTTTTGCGGCTTGTGGGATCAAGATTGATAACCAGTACCTATACGCAAGTTAGAGGTTATCCCTTGACTCAAGATTGAGAGCTTAGTGACTTACAGTCCTGGGGGAGTTGTGATTTTATCGTCCCATTCGAGGAATTTGCCTTGACAATATTTCTGAGCTTGAGGAATATGAAATACTTCATCCTGTTTATGCATCATTAGCATACTGTCACAAATGTATTCTTCGTTTGCAGACTCACCAGATACGGCTCAGGAACGATTTCAGACACAACGCCCAGCCAAAGAAACGTCGCTGCCGCAAGGGAAACGGTGAAGAAAAGACCTAGCCCTCCAGAAGCACTGCCATTGCCTCTAAAAAGAAGAAAATGGAGAACAAAAGCAATCGGGACAGCGCCGGCGGCCCATGTTGCGAATTGGAATTTTGCTGCAGCAGCGAGGGCATCAGGGGCGTTTGATGCCATGCTGGCAAATGAGCGTCTTGAACCAACTAAATAAAATTAGAAATAACGCACAGAAGTGTGCATATGCATGATAGAATGATGGGATTTATAATGAAAGTGTCATTTTATTGTATGAAATTTCACAGGCTGAGGCATGTCATGTTGTTGAAGGGGAGAGAGGTCGAAATGAGATGAGCTGTCAAGATGAATGAGAAGTGGACAGTATGGATAGTACTAAGAGCACTGTAATGGATCCAGCTGAGAGACGAAGTGCAGCACGAACATGCTGATTATCTGGATTGTCAACACATCTCATTCGATTTTATAGAAGAAAAATATTGGGAGTATACACGACAATATCTATTTCACAAAGCAGAGCATGTGGCACAGAAGTAAACAGATGTGGTTTAGGAAAAGTCTATTGTGTATCTCTTATACAAAGGCAAGCTGTGCAAAGCCTTGTTACAATTTTACAAACACCATCCAGCAAATGCATTTAGAAGGGCTATCACAAGTTAGTATCCAAGGTTTGACAGAATTCATAAGGGAGAGCTTACGTTGTCGGCAGGGTGAACCTCCTGCTTCTCCCAGAGGCCGCCAATGAAGGGGATTTTCTAGGCCATTGTGAGCATACATCTTCTTCCTGCTAGGAGCAAGCACTTACTACGAGGACGTCAGAACGGAAACGGGGCAGGCTGGAGGCGAAGAGCATCAGAGCAACGCCGAGACCACCGCCGATGGTGGCAGCTCGGAAGCCACTATCGACCTGTTAGCAAATTGGAAAGACTCTATATATACGCGCGAAAGAGCTGAATTCCGGATGCAACGTCGAACAGACGGGCAGTCTCGAGAATTTTGCGATATTCCGTAGCAAGTTTAGCGATGTGATGGGATTTGAGGGCATCTCTCCATCGCACCTCTTCATCACACCACTACCCCTCCAGTCGCATCCAAGGTTCGACACCTCCTTGTAGCTTTCCCCAGACTTCCCCAAGTAGAAGAAAGAAAGAAATAAGAGAGACACTTACTATCGGGTGGCAGTCTGGACGGAGATGCCGCGGTAGTTGGGCTGGAAAGCGTACCTTTTGCGAAATGTCAGCTCATACATCCATACAAAAACTGTCACATCCGGAAAGCTTTTCTCAGGAGTCTCCCCCTCCTTCCAGCCGTGCACTCCCCCAAATCGCAAAATCTTCCACCGTCAAGATTGTATAGTTCGAACGTACTTGGGGCCGTAGGCGCTCTTGAATTCCGCAGCGCGGAAAGGAGTCTATTTCGCAATCAAAAAGTTAGCTCTTGCTTTTTACCCGCCGCATTTCTTTCAACGTCCGCTTTCCTCCCCGGGCTGAGGAGCAAACTTCCACCCAGTAGGACAGTCTGGGGACGTACCTGAGAAACCATCTTGACTTGTTCTGGCAGCGGGAACCGCGTGTATCGATCAATTGCTCGTCAATTCGTCGTCGAAAAGTGCCGTCACTCTAAAAGTTGCGCGAGTTTGTTCGATTTGCCGGCGATTCTCGGCCAGGATTTTGGCCTGAGGCTATGACTAAGCACATCTCGAATTCGTTTTGGGCCAATCGTATGATCGCAACCTGGAGAGGGCCCCACACCAGCTTTTTGTTATCGAGGTAAACGTGCCTCGTTTCTGATTCAATCAATCAGCCTCGTCGCTTTAGTCTTTCAACGTTTGTTTTCTTTTGCGATTCCGCCTTTTGCAGCCTCACGGAATCGAGTCGAGGTGCTGGGCTGTACACAACCATGGATACGTACATTGATGGCCGGTTTGAGCGCCTCGAAAAGGCTCTTGCGACGCTGATTGACTCGGTCACAAAATACCACCCTTCGGCTATTCAGGCAGAGGAGCTCAAGGCTGCAGACAATGAGCTCTGCAAGGGGCTCGAGCAAGGTATGCGACAAGATGCGTCCAGTATCTATTCCACAGTACATCAGAAGAAATCTCTAACCCAGCTTCTCAGTTGAAATACATCAGAATAACCACCTCAAGATCCTGCAGCTTCGCCAGCTGTCCGCGTCTCTCGACGCCCAGATCCGCGAGACGCTCACTTGCCTCGCAACGACGCGCAAAGACATTGTCAACACCCAAGTCACCGTATACCCTACCGAACCAAACTTTCCAATCGTATACGAAGAGCTTCTCGGCCATGCCCGCCGCATTAGCAAGACGTCTATGCCGCCCGCCGCTATTCTGAATGCCATGGCCGCCACTCAAGAGAGTCAAACTCCGCTTCCTGATTCTCAGGCCCAATCTGCCATGACCCCCTCTGCGCAGACTCCAAATCCTATGCAGAGCCCGGCTCCTACCAACGGCACCATCGAGCAATCCGCTCAGCAGGCACAGGCCGCTTTGCACACCACTCTCCCCGACACCATGACGCAGTTCCTCAACCCTCTGTCGGGACAACTCTTCTTCCCTTGGCCGTTGGAAGACAAGATCCGCTCTGGTGCACTGGCATCTAACCAGATTCTTCTGGAACAAGGCATCGACCCCAGAGGCTACGACCCTGTGGCAGAAGAAGATCGGAAACGCAAGGAAGAAGAGGAGCGTAAAGAGAAGGAAGAAAAGGAGAAGCAAGAGCGTGTGGAGCGCGAGAAGGAGGCGGAGCGCCAACGCCAAGAGAGGCAGCGACAGATCGAAAAGCAGCAGGCCGAATGGCGAAGAGCGAGCATGGCTGTTGGCGCCTCTGGGGAGGCAGCGGTTGCCGCTCCTCCGAGTGCAAAGGCGGAGAAGAAGCAGTTCCAGTTTACTAACCTGGATGATTTGGATGATGATGACGATGAGGATTAGTTGTCCCATGCAGCTGAATGAGCATTTGATAATAGCAATAGCGAGTTATTTGAAACATTGGGTTTAATACAGAGAAGCATTTAACAAGACCTTTAATAGACACATTTTGTTCATAACATTACACAAGACTAATACTAGTCGTACCAGCTGATCCAGTAATTGGGCCTTGGGAAAAAGGGGGAATGATTCTATCCAGGTAATCAAATTCATCTTGAAATAAGTTGAAAAATTCTTCAATTAAACATGTCTATCCCGCATTGCTCTTTTCCGCCCAGCCCAATCTCATCCTCTCCATATTTGCTTGTACCAAACAAAAAAGAAAAATCGTCGCCTTTAAATGTGCAAAACTAGAAGAATCGCTGTTTTTTGTAGTCCTTCCCCCTTCTCGTCACAGTGATACCGCCGTACACACCATGGTCGTACATGTACTTTACAAGTTTGCTAGATATATTCGAAGTTGCCCCCTTTTTCTCAGCTGCGATGGTGCCAAACTGAAACACATCGCGCGCCACGCATTGTAACCACACTCCTTTTTGCTTTACTTAGTCAATCTTGATGGAAGAGTAAATCTTTCGTACGAACCACCAGGAGGCGAAGTAGCCGATGGTGCCTGGTTTCAAAGTTAGACATTGTATACACGAGAACAGGGAAGATGGGTTGACAACTTACCGGAAAGAATAAAGAACAGGAAGGAAATCAGGGCGCTGTAGCCAATGTACAGGACTGTTCCCGCAAGGCCACCAAGTTTGACCTTGGTGACCAGGTAGAGAAGGCAGTTGAGGAAGACGTAGCCACCGCTCATGCCCGCAGCGAGGAAAGATCTCCACTGCCAGTTGTAGTTCTCGGCGCACAGGAGGAAGTATGTCATCAGAATGGTGACTGCACCGCAGACGGCGATCATGAGGCCGTAGCAGAGGAACAGGAAACCAAACATGTAGTAGATGCGGCTGAACCAGATGGAGCTCATGATGAAGTAAAGCTCGACGAAGATAGCGCCAAAGGGCAAGAGGCCAACAATGAGCATGCTGGGGATGGGCTGGAGGTAGGTGGTGACTGGGGGGATCTGGCGAGGGATCTGGTTGGTGCGGACGGGATTTTCGATTTGAACGGCCTTGAAGCCGAGCCAAGAGCCCGCAAAAGAGAGAGGAATGGAGATGGTGAACCAGATGCCGACGATGACCAGCATGGTGGTGAAGGGCACGGCGCCGGAAGACTCTTTGGCCCAGAGGAACAGATCCAGCAGGAAGAAGGCAATGAACACAATGCCGGGGACCAGCAAAGGAGTCAAAACAATGTTGAGCTTCCACTGCTCGCCCTGCATGGCCTTGTACGTTCTAGCCGAGGTGTATCCTCCAACAATGCCGAGAATAGTGTAGAGAATGATCATGATGGTGCCCAGAGATCCACGGTTAGAAGGCGACAAGAAGCCTAGTAAAGCGAAAACGATGGTAAATCCAGTCATAACAAAGAGCTGAGCTCCGTTACCCAAAAGGATGGAAAGCAGTAGTGGGCGCGATGGAGTTCGGAAGACGTCACCGTGGACCAACTTCCAGCCAGAATCTTCCTGGACACCATCTTCTAGCATCGAGGTACCGCTCAGGTCGTCCAAGTTGATCTGGTCAAGGCGATTGTAACGCGCAATGTCCTTCTTCAAAGTTCGGATCAGAATGGACATGACGGTGAGAACAAGGATGACAACGATGATGGCGGTGTCGACGAGCCAGAACCAATGGATCTTGGGGTCAAAGACGTGCAGATACTTGTCCCAACGAGTAGCCCAGGCGGTAGGCGACTTTACCCAGTAGACGCTGTAGCTGAACTTGACTTCCTGGGGACCGGAGCCCTTGGCAAAGACGAGGTTTGGGTGGTTGTCGCCACAGTCGGCCTCCCCTTCGTACTTTTTGGAGGTGGGCTGAACAACGACACCGACGACTCGGAGCTGATTCTCGTTCCCGCTGACTTCGTGGTACTCGACCCAGATCTCGTAATGGTTGTTAAAGAGAATGTTGCCCGATTCATCGTCCTGTCCCAGCAAGAACCCAGGGCTGTAGAATGTCGTGCCCGTCAGCTGGTCCTGAATCTGCTGGCCAGCAGGAAGACCGTCGACAAGCCAATTCAGGCTGTAACCCTGCTCAATCCTCGTCGACACAAAATCCACCGACTTCTCCTGGTATTTTACAGAGCAGAGCGACTTGCAAGTTTCGTTCTTGCCCATCTCGAGGTGGAAGGCGGACGTCATTATCCTGTCGCCAAACAAGATGCTGCCCAGACTCTCCTTCACATGCTTTGGCCCGCCCTCTGGCTTGCAGAATTGAAAGGCCGGATGGTAGTAATCGTACGAGACGATCGAGTGTAATCGAGCATCTTGCGGCGCCGCTACGGGCTTGATGCTGTTGACGTATAGCGGGACAGTTTCGTTGAGCTCGTATGTGGAAGGGGCAACTCCGGGGAGGTAGAAGGCCGACGCCAGCGGCGCGAGCAGAGTCGCTAGAAGCGCCGTGGGCGCACTATTTCGTAGATGCATTGTGTGAGGGTTGTGTTATGGTTGTATCATGCCACACAGGTTGTCGAGGTCGAAGATGGTGAGGTGTTCGTTTCGCAGCGCAATCGTTAGATTACGGCCTCGGTCCTCAGACCAATTCGGTTCGGGGGGGTTAGCGGTTGGGGAGTGACGCACCCAGGCGTGCTCCAGGGGTTCTAGTTCGGTCGCAATTGACGTCAAAGAGCGATAAAGAGATGAAGCTTGTTCGGGTGAAGCAGCAATCGACGATCCAGTAATGCCGCAAGTCTGGAGCTGCAGATTGTCGAGTCCGAGTTTGAAGTCGGGAGGCGCAGCTTCAGGAGCTTGTAGATACTGTATTCGCGTCCGGAGTTGCTGCAGCCAGCTGTTCAATGTCCACCCACCCACTGTAGCATTCTGCTTAGTCAGATGCGGCTCACTGTGAATTCCGCTTCCGCTTCTATATCTAGTTGTGCCCACTTGCCGCCTTGGGGCGGTTATAGCCTGAGCTACGCCCAAAAGTGCCAGTGACAGCTGCAAACTAACGAGTTTGAGGATGCATATACGAAGTTGCATCGTATTAATTGCTGCTAGGCTGATGAACACGAGGTATTATTTATTCTTCCGCGAATTGAAGATACAGAAGCAAAGATAGTGAAGCAGGATGCTGGTTGCTAACGATAAGGGACTTGAACTGATTTGCTCTTCAGGCAGTGTAGGTAATTAGCTGCGGTTGTGTCCACTTACATGAATTGAGTTGGCCAGCGTTTTAACCATCCTCTTACCATAACTGTTAAGCTTAACAGGGAATCAATGTTGCGGTCAATGATTCTATAGCCATTACGCAATTCAGCGTGATAGCGACTAAATTCGATCAATCCTTGGATATTTCCTAGGCAGAAACCGCGATCGTCCCAACTTGTTCAGCACAAGAGAGATGCCTAGTTCACGTGACTGCGTGTTAACTGCGTGTTTCTATCACGCATCTCTTAGACTAACCGTCTACCTGCTAGGTTCAATAGGCACGTCGATTCACCCCGCCATCGCATTCACGCATGGCGAAATTATCACTTGCACCATGATTAATTTGCTGCTGCTGTTACGATAATCATGGCTGTACAAACCAGCGACGATGAGTTTGGCTACGACTTTGAAACCGACGACGAGGAGCTTCTTATCCAACTTGCTTCCACTCACTCGCCGCCGCTGAAGTCGACGGATGATGTAAATCGAGCTGTTGTCCCAGCTTCAGGCACTGCCAAGAAGACAACTTCAAGCTTCGAGGCTTTGGGGGAGGTTACATCGTCTCAGAAATATGTCTACCGCAGCTATGCGTCACCATCAAATGGCTTTGCTATAAAGGAAGAGATATCCGCATCAACATCAACAACGGACCAGAAACAGAGTATCTCATCTCCCTCTGTCAGTGCAGCCGTTGTATATCCCGATCGTGAGTACACACCAGAGTCGCCAATCTCAGTTTGGCAATCAACTAAACCTAGATACAGTGACGACTGCTTTACAAGCAATTAAACCCATCCAGTCACCGCCGCTTACAGAAATTAGCGACGATGATGAGCTTGAATTCGAGGATGATCGTTCTCCATTAAATAGGTTTCGCTCATTTCCAAAGAGGCCGCTAACAGTAAGCGACCTGACTGCTGGAGCTTGGTGCGAGCTTCAGTACTGGTATACGCTTACACGGCTACCTGGTGGACGGAAGACTCGAACACCAGCAATGCAAAAAGGCTCCAAAGTGCATAAGAAGCTTGAGGATGAGGTTCATACGACAGTCAAAGTCGAGATTTTAAACAAGGAGGACGGTTTTGGGCTGAGATTATGGAACTTGGTCCAAGGACTAAGGACTTTGCGAGATACGGGCTTAACAAGGGAGCTGGAGGTCTGGGGCATGGTGGACGGCAATCTGGTCAACGGCGTCATTGATGATCTCAGCTACGACAACCCCAATCCAGAGTTCGAAGAAGAGCTCTCCAGTCAGGGATCCCAACCCAGTCAAAGCCAGTCAATGATATCAGACTACTTTGGAGGTCTCAAACCCGGCAAACCAAAGGGCAGCAACCGCCAAATATTCCTTGCAGATGTCAAAACACGGGGCACTACGAAACCTGTATCGTCAGCAACCGCACGACCTGCAAAGATTCAATTGCTACTCTACCATCGCTTTCTATCCAACATGGCTGCTGGCGAGCTAGACTTCTTCAAAGTGTTTAGGCGATACGGTCTAGACGCAGATGAACGCTTCTCAGACACCTTCATGTCGCAAATCGGAGAGCTCCACGACGAAATCTTCTTCGACACCCCGACTAGTTCGGCGGAAGAATACGAGCAGTTCAAAAGGAACGCTGCGAAAGGAAAAGCCGCTCAGGGCGATAACCCCGCTAGTATCCCCGAATCGTCCCCCGGCGTACCTGACCTCCTCAAGTACGGATCCCTCCGCGAGCTCGTCACTCTCGTCGAGGACGAGATTCGGCTCACTTTCCCGCGCGGCGCAGATTCAATTGGCTCTATACTGCGTGTGCAGTACGTCTTTCGGGATGACGGCCGCGAACTTGCGAAGATTGATTTCCCCGTTTCGGCGCAGACTTTGGATACCTATCTCGCTGGGGACATGAGCTGGTGGCGCGGCGAGAGGAAACCTAAGGGCGTGACCATCGAGGAGGCGTTCAAGTGTACGTCGTGCGAGTTCGCGCCGAGTTGCAAATGGAGGCGCAACATGGATGATGAGCGGGTAAAGAGCGCTCAGGATAGAGTCAACAAGGGGAAGAAGGTAATCGAGACACGATTTTAATGTTTGCACGGGAGTTTTTGTTCTTTGTCGGTCATATCTGATTTCGTTACGATTCACGATGCAGCAGCGGAGCGTTCCACGGAGTGGTCTTTTTGTTATTCACCATATATTATATCATCTCACATGTTAGCATACATTTCTAGGACATGGATATTTTACTCGTCTTCAACACAATGCAATTTATTACCTCCACCACCCTCTCTACCTTTCAAAAAAGAACAAAGAATTATAGTACTCTACTACTGACTACCTCTCACTTTCGCCTCATGAATATTAAGACATCTCAACCATACATGAATTCATTCATTCGCCACCACAAATAAAACTATCGCTCAATCTCAATTCTCCACGCCACGCTTTTAGGGAAACAGAAAAATGTAGTACCCAAAAGTTTTGGAAAAAACATACGAGTCCAAAAAGGCTCTCCTCGCAGTGAAATAATAACAATAATAATGATAAAAAGACGTACTTCGTCCGCCATCGATAAACGAATGCCTTCTTTTCTGAAATTCAAGCTTGCAGCTTCTTAATCTTGTTCCCGCCGCCTGACGATGCGGAGCTGGAAGAAAAGGATCTCTCTCGAAAAGAACCCTACTTCTTTAAGCCCAGGAAATTCCTTCTCTTCTTCTCCTTATGTGCTTTGCCATCATCGTACGAGCTGTTTGAGGTTGTCGGCCTGTGCCCGCTGGAGTTGATGTGCATGTTGGCCATGGCTTGCGTTGGCACGGCACCGCCGCTGGGAGTTGGTCGGCTGGGAAGGCCGCCTGGGCGAGCCACTGGATGCGCAGCAGCGCCAGGTCGAGGAGCTGCGGCCTGCTGTTGTGGTGGTCGAGCCTGAACCGGCGGTGGTGGCGGCGCCGGACGCTCGAAAAGATGTGCGGGTGCGTGTCTCTTGCGCTCAATGGGAAGATCCAGCTGTCGTTTGTCGCGGCTCAGATCTCCAATTTGGCGGAGGAAGAGCTGGGGCGTGAGCATGTGCGAAGTTGCCAAGATAATATCACGGCTTCGCTCATTACCAAGCTCGTAGCATGTCCTGCTTTCACTGTATGTAGCACCGCCAGCCATGAAAACAATCAGCCTCTGGCGGTTTTCGGGAGGCCGTCGGCCGGCCGCTGCCCAGTTTGGCCGTCCAGCAGCACGAAGTGATCCTGCCTGAGCTGCAAGCATGTCCTCGTTCGGATCCAGCGGTGGCTTGACGTATGGGAAGAGGGTTTGATCCAGAGTTCCTTTGGTCAATCCGTCCAGCACCTGCTTCAGGACAGGCTCAAAGCGGGAAAGAGTATAATCGTCCTCGTCTTGAGAATTCTTACTATCAACGGGGAATAGCGGAGGAATTGCCTGCCGTTGCTCCTTTAGCTGCTTAATGGGTCTTCCACCAACGTGTTCCAGGTTGATAATAGTCTCCGTATCTTGAATGGGGAGACCTGAATGGGCGAGAAGTTTCTTGACATCGTCCAAAATCATGCCGTCACGGTATAGAGCATAGAGAGTAATTAGTCGGAGTCGGTCTCCAGGGGATACCGCGTCGTCATCCAGCAATCGAGCGACCGAGTCCAGAATATTTTTTGGCTTCTTGTAGTCCTCATCCAGCCCGGTGGCCAGCGTCTGCTCAATGGCAGCAGTATCGGACAATTTATGATGCTGGAATTTGTTCATGCACTCCTGGGCCATGGTGAGATGCAAAGAATACGCTTCCTTCATCTCCTGGAACTGGGGTAACCCAGCCATCATGTCTCGGATAGCGCTCAGACTCGTCGTGTCGGTATTTTCCCTGGTGAAATGAGGATTCTGATCCAAAAACTTTTGGAAATCGCCCATGAGCTTGTCAATTGTATCCTTCATGTGGCGATGACGGTTTTCGACCCAAATCTTGTCCTTTTCTTGAAGCTCCATGTCCTTCTCCGCTGCATCTGGCGTCCCTTCGTTGATGACCGTATGGAAAGTAACCTTGTCGCCGTCTTTGATAGGAAGCAGATCGTGCGCCATGGCTTGATAGGTGAACTCGTGTACTAACGGAGCCATAAGGTCCATCGATCGGTCTGTAATAAGAAGCGTAGACTGTGGCCTGGTCGACGGAGGCGGAAAGTTGGAGTCCCATTGGGCATAGCTGTCCAGTTCTTCTTGTACGAATCTCGCCAGGTGGGTGCACAAGACGGAAGCCTCGTGGAAGGCATTTTTCGGCCGGTAGTATCTCACCTTTGGATACTCTCCGAGAGTAATGCATATTCCGGCAATCTGACCACATCATCAGCGCTCTCGTTCTATACTAACAAAAGAAGAGAAAAGGATAATTCATGGCTGGTCCAAGCTTACTCTTTGCGCAAGGAGCTGCATATGCTTGGGGACAATGGCATTGCACGCCGGGTGATAGAGCATCGGGAAGCTCCAGGGATCCCGGAACGTCACCAGATGTGATTCTCGAGGGTAAAAGTCGACAAACAGCGTCCGAGAGCTCGCGCGCAGCTGGCGCACGCCGGGGAACTCGTCGATTTTTCTTCGCAGGGCCGGGTCTAGCAGGTTCGTCCATACCAGAAACCCTCTTCGGTAGCGCCGGAGCTCGAAGTCGGCCAGGAGGCATTCGACAATGTGCGGTTCGGGGCTGAGGAGGTAGATGGCGTCCATCTCGGGGTTAGGCTCGCGACGAGCTTCGATGAGCTCGATGGCTGCGGAGATCGTGTCAGTATGAGGGCCTCGTAAATCGGAGATACAGGAGGTGAGGCTGACTGGCAATATTGTGGTTGAGGATGTCGTCTGACTTGACAACATTGTCGACAATTTTCTTAGAGGTCTCGTCGACTATCAAACATTTCCACTAGGAGTGGTCAGAATCGCTGTCGGTCGGTAGGGGATAAACAGGGGCAGGCGGTCTCGTACATCGTTTTGCGTGATGTTCTTGATTTCTTGCAAGATAACTATAATATGTGTCAGCAATGCGATAAATGCAAGCTCCCTGAGCATGAGATTCGGGTTCATACCATTGTGCTGCTCTTCAAAGATGGACAACCCCATTGTGACGGAGTTCAACGGAGCTGTCCTGTCAGGCGGTGATGGACAAAGTCAACGACAGGCAGAAAAGACAGGAGAAATAGGCGGAAGATCGGCTTGCGACAACTGAATCGACTACAGCTAGTAGATTCTTTCGGTAGCGCAGAGATCAGAAGCGTTAGCAACGGCTGGAAGCTCGAGTGCGGTCGAGGCTGAGGGAGGCCAAGTTTGTTTTGTGAAGCATCACCAAAGCTGAAAGGAAGGTCAGGTTTTGGCGGGGTTGGTGCGCACAGGCTGAAACTCCGGGCGACCCCAGGCTGCTTCAGGCTCGACCATTAGTGCCTGGCCCCTAACTTTAGCGCTAGCGGTGGCTGGTTGGAAGTGCCGCGGGGCGATGAGGTCACTAGGACGCTTCACTGAAGATTGAACACTGGAGGTTATTCCCTTTAGCGACTTCAAGGGTCTCAGAGCTCGATATGGAATGGATGGAATCAATCATGCCACACCTCGTGCCGGGGGCGTGGATATGATATGGATACAGGCATGCACGGGCATAGCAAAACATCACACGACCAAGCTGGAATTCGGTTTCCTCCAACCACGTCTATATCCAGGCCATCTGCAGTCTATTATTCGTCTCTTTTGTGCTCTTTGTACTTCTCATAAGCCATCCTCACCTCCATTCCCCCTGAGATACTTCTCCACATCCACCCGTCCATAGATCTCAGCCTGTAGCCTCTCTCCTTTTCTTCTCTCCTTGTCCGCCAGAGCGCGCATTTCCTTGCCAGTCAGAGCCCGAGGCTTCTCTTGAACCGTCTGCTTTGGCTGCGTACGAGTAGCCCCGATCCCCAACGTGTCCTCTTTCCGGGCCACCTTAATCGGGAACCGGGAGCCCTCGCCTTCTCGGCCCAGGCCAAGGCGGGAATCGGGGTCCCAGCCCTGAGACTCCAGGGCTTTCAAACCCATGCGCGATCGATCTAGTGCAGATGGAGGATGGGAGTGTTCCAGGCTGACTTGATGGGCAAGCGAGGCCTCGTGTTGCTGTAGCGTCGTCGTGATGGGAAGAGAGCAGACGGGACATATTGGAGGCTCCGGCTCTTTTTCAGCAGCATCTTTCTTTTGGTCGTTCTTTTCATCGCTGGTGCCTTCGGGCTTTGATGACGAATCCCTAGAGCTGCCACCGAGGACTATGCTGGCGTAAACATCTCCGATAGAGGCGGTTTCTCTGCCCAGATTCTTGATCGTGTTGCTTGCGTCTGCGTCTGTGGCTTTGACAAACTCGATCTTCTTGCGCTTCAGCCCAGCGCCAAACGGGCGTTTGTGATGCAGCGGAATGTCTTCATCGTCTGAGTCATCCCTCTCACGCCGCATGACCATGTGTTGAGAGGAGAAGAAGAAGAAAGGATGATTCGTGATCCTGCATTACAATATGACAAAGTTCAAGCTTTACATGTATGAGTTGAAGAGTTGAAGTTAGGCAACACTAAATGCTCCAGAGCAAGATATCCAATGTGATTATGTAATGCTCACAGTTAGTATGAACGAAGCTCCCGCCACCAAATATTCTTTTGACGAATTTTTGTTCATTATGATTAGCTCTAGTAGATACATGTCTAATTATTTGGTACTGCTTTTATCGCAGAATGCAGAAATTCTATGTATACAAAATACCTCAAGTGTATAACTCCATCATGCTAGGGAGACAGATACGCCCCGAGTCTGATTTAAATGTTAGTAAATGCCTATATCAGTATGAGAATGCAGAGAACAAGATTCAGACTTACCCGATAATCACATAACATGCACACATTAATCCGCCCTTAAGACCACTGGATCGCAGCGGGCCACTTACTCCCTCACCAAGAATCAAAAAGTTTACCAACAAAACTGATCCAAAGAGAGTGGCAATCTCAAAGAGATTGAACGTCAGCATCAGCGGACGATCCATGATCCAGCCCGCAATGACCGTCAATGGAGTCACACAGAGCGCAATTTGGATAGATGAGCCAACAGAAACTGCCAGCGCAAGTCCCATGTTGTCTCTAGCAGCAACGACAACCACAGTTGCGTACTCGGCGACGTTGCCGACAATGGGCATGATGATGAGACCAATGAGGGACTCAGACAAATGACCCTGGCGAATCACATCGTCGATGGCGCTGGCTAGAAACTCGGCCGAGACGGACATAAAGGTCGAGGTCAGGATCAGCATCACGTAGGAAATGACGCGGTCCGTCTTGGGTCCGAACGAGACGTGTCTCGGTTTGGCAACGATGCGGTCGAGATTGACGTGGCTGTCTCGGAGGATTTGTCTGGTTGTAAGGTACGGTGCCATCAGCTCGGTGCGGTCTCCTCCTTCTGATGTTTCGCTCATCGCTCCCCTGCTTGAGCCTAGCGATAATGAGCGAGCTCGTGTCTTGCCCCGTCTGGACGACTGAAACAGACCTTCGCTAGCCTCCTCCTTGGGCTCTCCATTCTCCAGATAGTCCTCGTTATCCAATTCTCCTTCATTGGGGTCCAATCCATCCAAGCTGTCTCGATCGCCCTCCTTGAGAGGCGCATGTTCCGATGTAGGGCTGACATCGACGAATCGAACGGTTCGGGGAGCTGCTTGAGAGCCATGCAGCGCGTCTGAAGAGAGGGGCATAGGTCGAAGAGGAACGTGATCCTGGCCGTCGAAAAGTGTGGCATCGTCGTTTTCTTCGTCCTGGGGTAAAGCTTCGACATCGTGCGGAGGGGTTCGGGTCTTGATTTCGTGGAAAAAGTATAGGATATAAATGAGCAGAATCATGACGGCAGATATTCTGCTCATCTTGAGACTCATGCTCTCTGCGCCTTCGGTTCCTCTGAAAGTGTGATCGAAAGCAGTCTACATGAGGGTGTCAGGGTCAGCACGCATAACTCTGGAGTAGCAGTAGGCGAGAGTGATGACAGCTTACAGGCATAAGAAAGGTAAAGACCGAGACAAAGAGGAGGGATCCGAGAAGCTGTGTGCCAGCGGCATCGTGCATAAACTCCTGGTCAGGAAGCTTGGTCGTAAGGAGCGCAGAGCCGAGAATCAGAAGCAGATTCACAAGGATAGATCCGAGGATCGACGCCTGGACGACGCGGATCTGGTCATTCTTAAGGGCGACACTGGTCAAGTCAGTATGGCGGGCAATGTATAATGACGAGCCGTATCGACGGGATCTTCGTTGCTCGCGTGAGGCTAGTCCGACTTACATACTACAAGCAGATGACCCAGGTTAGCATGGAGGGGCAAAGAGGGAGGAAGCTGGAACATGTCAAGCTTCAAGGAAGGGAACAACAAGGTGCTCGACTCACAATAAGATCAGCTCGACGAGGTTGCCGAGGCTGATGTTGAGGATGGCGCCAATGGTGTCGCCGGCATCGCTGGCAATCTTCTCCGTGACATCCGTGAGTAGGGACGATAAAGGCACAATAGCGAGAGCGTTGAAGATGAAGATGAGGGTTGAATTGATGTTGAGAAAATAGGACACATAGCCGATGGGCACAAAGACAAGCAGGACGTTAAGCCATGAGGTGCACAGGACCGATCGCACAATATCCACAATCAGAGCCATCTAGGTATTGGACCAGGCGCTGCCGCTCCAGCCAGGCCGCGGTCTTGTCGAGGGATTCAAACAAAGATACGAGCTATTCGTACTACCAGACTTTTATCTACGTCGGGTCGTACGAGGTGGGTTGTATGGACAAGCACGTGTGGAATCCGTCCGTACCGTGGAGCAGACGTAGAATAAAATGGATAGTAATAAAAAGTAAAGTGTCGCGGCGTGTTTCAAAAGTGGAAGAGAAGAATAAAAGAGTAAGGGAAAAGAGCGAAAAATGGTCAAACTGCGTCAGGCGCACGCGACCGCTTGTAGGAAAGCAGAAGCGGCGAAAACTCACGATGAAGAGGGATAACGAGACTGGGGGCAGCCCATCGTCATGCTGGCGAAGAGAAGAAAAAACGAAGAAGCTGGTCATATGCATAGGGGGGAAAAGAAGAGGAAACAGGGGCTAAATGAAGCCCACGACAAAGGCCCACCTCTTTTGAACGGGGATCCGGGACCTGGCGCCACTTTATTCGGGGGAAGGCCAAGGGTTTGCAGGGCAAGGAATTCCCAATGGGCGGCATCGTGAGATTTCGGCTTTTCGGGGCAGTTAGAGTAGAGGAGAGAGAGGCAAAAGGCAAAACAAATCTCTCACGCTGAGAGGCTGCTGACGGATGACGGAGGGAGCCGATGATGTCGATGAGGAGAAAAAAGGCTAAATGCAAAAAGTGAAAATATCGAGAGCAAAAGAGTAACTACAACAGAGAGAAGAATAGGAGAGACGCGCTTCAGTTCGCTCATTTCGTTGGAGTGCGGTTGATGAGACTACTGCAACTTTTCAGCGGCTAGCTGGTGAATGAGGCTCCAGTCCCGGCATTGCAGCTGTGAGGCTAGCTGGAATTGGGCAAAGTTGCAAGTCAGCGCATTGTTACCGTTCAATCTACTCCGTACAAGTTGCTGCTGCAAAAACCCCGTTACAGGGATGTGAAGTAGGGGGTGTATGTGTGTGTACGTGCGTATCGGAATAGTATCAGTAGTGTTGACGATGACGATGTAGCTGAATGATAGTTGAGTTTTGGTGGTGATGATGCATCAAGCCCTCAATTGGCCCCTTTTAGAGGGGAATGATGGATAACTGCCTCTTTAGGATATCCCTCAACCAGTCTCCAGCGTAATAAACGCATTCATGACGAAACAAACTGAGCCATATACTCACTTTTACACTTCTTACAGCAAAACTCTCAAGGTGCCCTTCGCAAAGGATCCGGCATGTTAATCACAAAAGGGTATCGGTGCGGCCTCCCGCGGGATTAAGCCAGCCAGTGGGATTCAACAGAGATGAAGACAGAAAAAAGCCGCTCCCGTGCATGCCATTACGTGGGCGATGGGGTGTCCCAATTTTAGCGGCCTACAAATCCCCGAGGGCAATCCAATTTGCTGCGAAATGGCTGCCGGTTCTAAATATCTTGGCGCCGCAGTTTAGCGGTGACGAGAAGATGCGCATAAGGCATTGGCGGAAAACCGGTGTGTTGAACCGGCCCGGGATTGCGAGGCCTTTTGGTGGTGTTGCCATGCAATGTTGAGGAGATGAAACTTGAACCGAGCTGTTGTCAAACAAGACGCAGCCAATTACATTGCGCATGTTCAATCAATTATCCCATACTAGCTACCGTTTGATTCCATTGAAGTTCTCTGAGAGTAAGAAGAAGCACGTCGTAATCATCCGTGCACTCTTATTCAGGGGACCTGCCGTTCTTCTCCACACGGACTGGTCTTTTCTTGGGGATCGGCCCAGGACCCTGCACTTGGGGCTGCAAGCGAGATCTCCAGCCACGTAAGTCTACCTGGCCTGACAGGTAAGGATCAATGTCCCGTGATGTGTCAATATCTTGTACTACATGATACTGTTAGAAGGTTCAAAAGAGAGGGGAAGAGGGAAAGGAAGGAAGAAATCCCAAATTACATAGTATTAGTGAATGAATATAGCAGTGTTCCACTTCACTTCACTCTGCGGCTGAGAAGGAACAGTACATCACTCTAGTGTATTCTCCCAGCTCCCACAATCCTGGTTATGAGGTCCAAAACAGCTTCGCCGCATTTTTTTTCTCTTTTTTTTTTTGACAAACGTTGCTTTACTGAACATAATCTGTTCTTGATTATACTATTGCCGACTCACGATAATCCGTTGTTGCAAAACATGATCTCTCTGTGGGTTGGTTAGTACAACAAATATAGGTATGTATATACATGTACTTACCCTGCAACCTCGAATGTAATTCCATAGCAAACATTTTGCCTGCACTTCCGGAAGAGCGTTTGAACTTGCTTCCATTCTTAATGAACCTTTTCATTAATCACTCGATTACCGAGAACAGATACGGCCGATTCCACGTGGCCCCGTTTATGGAGATCCTCCCACCCTCTGGTGCTTGATCCTTCTTTAAGTTGTCTGTCGATTTCGTCCAATGCACCACAGATGCCCATCAAGGGCGGTAACTGAAATACATATACAAGACACATAGAGGATGTCTATTTAGAGAGATATGGCTCTTAACTACCTACAACGGCGAGAGCTTAGGTACATGTACCTCTACTTATACCGGTTAATATATACGTCGGATCAATTGGCGCCGAGTTGGGCGATCCCACAGCCTTGTTTGCCTTATCAGCAGAGCCGCGTGCCATTGATGCATAAAGAACCCCGCTCTCCAGGTGTCATATTCCATCACGAAACAGATTACAGTTGTATCTGCTCAATGCTCAGACTACTTACCCAGCTCGGGGTACCTGTTTCTTCAACATGTCTGGCTTCGACATTATGAACACGGTTACCACAACGGAGCAATTCGTCACAGTGGTCTTCAAAACTATCAAACTCGTCAAATCAGTGATTGATCACATTCAAGATGCCCCAAACCAAATACAACAACGGGTTGGCCGCCTCGAAAGCCTTACCTCTCTTGCAGAGCAAATATTAAATACAAAAACCTTACAAACCGAAGAAATTAGTACAATATTAACTCGATGTGAAAGTCGTGTCCAGTCGTTGCACAATCTCATGCAGGAGACTTCATTTGAGAGCCATGATTCTATTAAGAAGAAGGCATGGCGAGCTATTTTTAGTTTGAAAGAAGAAGAAAACATTCTCAAGATATTCGACATGCTAGACCAAGAGTACACCTCGCTCAACACCCATATCAATCTGTGAGTAAACAACTTCTGGTGCTAAGCATATCAATTTTAACCCCTACAATTAGTCACATTCTAGCAATGGCTGAAGATATGCAAATCGGATATAAATCCATTGACACCAAGCTCAACACAATAGCACAGACAACTAATTCCATCCCCGATTCTTTGAAATGTCTACAGGCTCTGTTCATCACTGATCCTGAAACTGATCGTGCCAAACTTATCAACTCTAAGGGAGAGCTTGTACAAGGCACTTGCGACTGGATTGCTCAGAAAATAGAATTTGTCGAATGGAAGGCCTCTGATGGTGGGTTGCTTTGGATATCGGGTGGCCCTGGCCTTGGCAAAACCATGTTGTCGATTTACCTCACAGAGTACCTCTCGAGCTGCTTTCTCTCCTCTGAAAATGCGAAAGCCCATTATTCAACTTACTTCTTCTGTGATGCTAAAGACAATACGCGGAACAACGCTGTTGCTGTCATTAGGGGAATACTCTTCCAACTTGTGGAGCAGAAGAAGGAACTTATCAGACATATACTTCCCAGTTATGAAGTACAAAGAGAGCAGCTATTTGCTCAGAACTCATTTGAAACGGTTTGGAAATTCTTTCTCGCAATGATGAGCGACCTCGGAGACTCGCGAGCGACTTGCATCCTTGACGGTCTGGATGAGTGTGAGCCAACCTCGCTGGAGCTCCTGCTTAAAAGCCTTAAGAGAATCACAAGCACATCGCCTAGACTCAAAATAATTGTATTGAGTCGAGAATATCCCCAATATCTTGGGGCATCACTGGGCCAATTTCCAAGAATTCGCTTAGATCCGGACGCAAAAACTGAGATCAATCGCGGGCTTGAACAGTATATCTCAACACGTGTTGAAGAGCTATCTGAAAGCAAGCAATATCCAAATCACTTAGCGAATCATGTTAAACAATCACTGACGGAAAAATCCGCCGGCACATATCTGTGGGTAAGCTTCACTGTGAAAGATCTTCAGGCCATGGAAATATCTGAAGTGGAAGAGAGCTTAAACCAATTCCCTCAGGGGCTTGATGGTCTTTATGAAAGAATCCTTCAACAAATCGAAAGCACACAGAGAGGCCTAATCTTGGATATACTTCGGTGGTGCACATTTGCAGTTCGGCCGCTCTCACTCACTGAACTTGCTACCGCTCTAAAGATAAAGTCTACTGGGCTTCTTGATAGCACAGCGATATTACGAGGTAAACTTACGTACTGTGGCCATTTCCTAAGCATAACAGACGATACCGCAACTTTGGTTCACCATAGCGCTTACGATTTTTTAACGCGGCGAATTCCAAATTCTGAGGCGATGCCTTGGTTTTCATTGTTTAATGTTGAAATAGAACAGTCAAGACTGGCCTCTGCATGTATTTCTTATTTCTATGACGTGTACCTCAAAGATAAAGATGTGTTCCAGGTTGAGACGGCGGAAGATGATGAAAAGAGAAAACTTCGTTATCCCCTTTTCGACTACGCATCACGGCAGTGGACTGAGCACTTCAAACATTCTAGCCAGCAGGGTGTCAAAATATTAGCTGAATATCCGAAATTTTTCTCTGATGAGTCGGAACTCCTTAAACTATGGATGGAATTGGTCAACACCGTACGCTATGCGGATACGACGAAGGAGCCGCACAGAGCGAAGGAGTTATATTATGCCAAGCCATTAAATGGACAGGCTGAGTTGGCAGCCAACTATGGGCTCACTGTCCTCATGAAAAGAGTCCTCAAAAAACAAGGCAGTCGACGACACTTCAAGGATTTATTTACAAAGCCTCCTAGAAGCACCGGAAGCACGCATCTCCAAATAGCCGCTGCAAAAGGTCACATTCTCATCATCGAGATGCTTCTCAAGAACAAGGTGCTCATTAATTCACAAGACTCGCTCGGCCACACGGCTTTGTATTGTGCCGCCGCGTTTGGTCACCTCTCTGTTGTCACAATACTAGTGGAGAACGGCGCACGTATTGACTGCGAAACCGCTGATGGGGACACAGCGCTTGATGTCGCCGTGGAACGGGGACATTATAAAACAGTCGAATATCTGCTAGCGAAAGGCGCAAATGTCAACGGGGGCACGAAGGCCACGACGGCAACCTCACCCTTGGGAAAGGCAGTTTACTGGAGTAGACCAGAACTGGTCAAGTTATTGCTTGACTGGGGGGCCAGCGACCGACTAGGGAACGCTTTTCGATCCTATTCCAAGGCAACATTGGGCGTATTTTTAAAATATTGGGCTGAGAGATACTCTGCGGCACCTTCTCAGTTTCGAGACAAGGTTGACTTCGGGGGAACTACAGCTCTTCACATTGCTTGCGTAACAGAAAACCTGCCCGCAGTTCATATGCTTTTAGACCCAAAATGGAGCCTTGATGTGAATTGTCAGGACCAGAACGGAAACACAGCCCTTCACTGGGCCGCAATGGAAGGAAAGCTTCAGGCAGTGAGGTTACTTTTGATGAAACCCGGTGTCGACCCCAAGTTGCTCAACCATTGGGGGGTCAGCCCGTTTCATCTTGCTCTATTCCACCGTCGATTGAATGTTGTTGAATACTTATACATGATAAGGAATTGGAATATATCACCACCGGAGTCCAATGAAAAGTGCAGATGGGATGCGATCCACCTTGCAATAATAGGGGCAGATTCGCTGAAGCCACTTCAGAATATTTTACAACTTCTCGTTGTAGAATTTGGAGTAGACCCGGAGATACGAACACCCAAAGCGAAATGCCCCGATGATGAGTGGCATAGTCATCACTTCTCATTCGAGGAGGGTATATCATCCGACAATGCCGGCTTGACAGAGTCGATAGACCCGGAAGAAGACTTTTGCTATGAGACGCCACTGTCTCTTGCTATACCAAGAGGCTCGCTCGTAGCTGTGGATTACTTCTTGAATAATTGCAGCAATATTGACCCTGAGGCGCCCTGCAGGGGTTGTGACGGTGCTACCCCTTTGCATGTCGCTGCTCAAAGTTTAAGATACGAAATTGTCCATAGACTCACATCTGATCGGAAAGTCAATGTTAACAGTCTGGACAATTTTCGACGGACACCACTTCACTCGGTGGCTAGTGGCTTGGTATCTGGTACAAACACACGCACAAAGGTTAGTCAAGTTGCTGCGAGAAACAAAATTATACAAGTTCTTATAGAAGCTGGCGCACACACATCTGCAAAGGATGCTAATGGTCGTACTCCTCGAGATCTATTCGTTTCTAATAAGAGCTTTGAAGATGACGGGGGAAACACGGATCGGGGAGAAGTTTTTGATAGCATCATTAGGTCATGCAGTGAGGCCAACGGCCCATCTGATAAGATGTGAATATGACAAAAAAGGCAGATGAAATCCAAAGTACATATTCTGTCTCATCTACATATGTGTTGACCATACAGGGTGAATGAGACGAGCAAAAATATTGGGTAGCTGCATGTTTCTAATCATCACTGGTACTCACATAGACAATACGAAGTATATACACATCAACCCATCACGCCCACTATCCATATATGCGCTGGAGTATGCGGTGACGGAATGTAAGCCAGCATGGCAGCTATCCAATCATTGCCCGTGTACCATGGTTGGCTCATATTGGGAGGCTTGCTCTCGTGTTTGTGCTCATACTCCCAATTTCTTCATCCGAATCCTCGACACCGAAATACTGCAAAATTCCTTCTGCCGCCCTCACTCCCCCACTTGACGACAAACTTACTTCATCCATCATAGCAGCTTTATCGAAGACAACTTGAACCAAGCTCAAGAACCGGGGCTCTAACCCTTCTGTACTGTTCTTCGAAGGACATGGGAACTTTTGCGCGGCCACGAAGACGTTGTCCTTTGCGTCAATGTCGGTCATGTCTTCAAAGTCATCTTTACACAAGTCTTTCTTTTGCGAAGAGTTCCAGCCGTGAACGATTTTGCAGCTTGGTCGGAATGTGGTGCAGCCATCTGTCGTCTCTGGTATATTGGCTAAGTATATTGCTGTACATTTGGCGGGTCTACATCCTCTCTTCTTAAAGACGACAACTACACCATATAACTCGTTCTCCATGTCCTCACCGTTTGATGCTTCGCTCCCATCATTCATTGTATCTTTGCTTCCTATTCGTGATATCTTCCGCGGCATTATAAGAGGTAGCAATGGTGGTCTATGGGCAGACCAAGATGTCTCCTGTACCTCGTTTTCGCTGGGATATATGCCTAAGAGACGGTAGTCCCCTGTGCCTCGCGGGAAGCACACCAAAAAAGGGCTACCAGCTAAACGGGGCTGCCAGCGAGGAGCATCTACTGTAGTTGCATAAGGATTTTTGATCAATATGCTTTTGTGTATGTCCATGGACGCAATGTCAACATGCTGGACAACGTCAAGTATTGAAGCTGTCTCAGTGGTCGTTGCTTGCTCTCCTTGCTCTTCATCTTCACCGGCTTGCGTAACTTGCATGAATCTATGTTTGCGGATGAGCTTTACGGGACAAAAAACCTGTGGCCATAGTAGTCGTGAATAGTGTCTTAGACCCGGATGGTCCTTCTGCAGTAGAGGAATCCATATGCGGGACACCGAACGAGTAGCCTGAGTACTATCCATGTCATACTCCCAGCAGTCTAAAACACCAAACACGAAATGTGGTACTAGAGTAGGTACGATAGGCAACGTTATCTGCAGCCCCGTGTTCGTCAACTGAAATGGATACGAGTGAGACACTGGCGTGTAGTGTTTCTGTAGCTGCGGCGAATTGCCAATTACCACGTTGCGGGAGTCGCAAAATTCCTTTGGCGATCGTGGAAGAAAGTCGACATACCGAAGTTGTGAAGCAAAGAAACTATGGTCGGGATATTTGCCAATAATTTCGCCTAGGAATCGCGTAAATGCCTCGTGGCCTTCTCCGTATAAAAGCGGCATCGTAATGTCAAAGAGGCCTATTAAAGAATAGGCCTGGTCTTCGATGCGAGTAGTTGATCTACGAGAAGCCCATGAAAGACGCTGAGCAACGCTGTATCCCCGAAGGGGATTGGATTTGGAGAACTTGGGTTTCAGCAGGCATGTCCATGCGATGCCAGTGATTTCAGAAATGCATAGCGCCAGGTCGGCTTTTGTTCCGATAGATTGCCAATCCTGCGAGAAGAATTTGACCTCTGGTGGCGCAATGAGCTCTTGCAGAGTCCAGCCTCTGGTAAACCACTTTGCTGCTCGAAAAGCGCTGCCCTGTTCTTCACATTCTGCGACACTCATATGCGGTACATCCTCAAGATACGCATAGCACATGCGCGCCCGACGGTACCATTTGAACATGGAATTGATGGCCTCGGAAAGCTCCGCCGAGCTGGTCTTATCAATGCAATTGGTGTCGACCCAGACATATTGCAGGTTGTCCCTAGTGGCCTCTTCGCAGGTCCAGATGATCTTCTGATAGCCGGGCTTGAAGCGCCGATTCTTGCGATCAGCCCATTCCTGGAGCGAGATTTCGCCATCGGCCCACGTGTGGGAGAGAATGGCGTATTCGGGGACATAAATGTCGAAGAATTCTTCTAAATCGAGAGTCTGTGTGTTTATGAGACGCATATTGAGATGAAGGGCCGAGAGCGCATGCTGCTGATGATGCGGAGATCATGAGGAGGATGTGGAGAGTCTGAGCGAGTTGTGATAGGTGGGATCAGGTGGTTGCCTGAACTCTTGGGCAAATTTGCCCGTATACGGATTGAATGGGGCGTTCATGATGACAATTGAATCGGTTGATGGCGATGGGTCAGGTGCAGTATGATGAAGAGACCAATGAAGAGGTGATACTTATGTAACAGCATTCCGGAACATTGACCAGTAGGAATTAACATTGAACAACAAGAATTTTGTGTACCTAGTATGCAAATTGCTGTCACCTATTAATCCCTCAACTGGAGCTAGGTGGCTATAGTAATCGTGACAGCATGTCACGGAGTCAACGGGAAATGTGACGATGTACCAAAAAGGAAACAAAACGCAGCCTCACCTCAAAATCACCTGGGGCATCATCAGATGATATAAAGTGCCATTCGAGTCAGTTTTCCATCTGCCGAGACGGGGTATGCTGCCACTTTGGGACACTTCGGCAGCGGATCCCGGACCAGTGGAGACCGGAGCACGGAGCAGAGCAGAAGGCGTTGGAAGCACCTCCGAATTGCGACGGCAGGGATCTGGCCTGTATTGTTAGGCGATAGAATCCTTCACGATATCTATTCTCGACAATAAGGGTAAGTGGTAGCCTTTTGGGGTGGATATAATAGAGAAAAGCCGCATACTGGCGTAACCGTGTCCGATCCACTCGATTCCCGGAGGTCCCTGAATCTCTAGTTCCTAACAAGCATCGCCATAAACACGTTTCCGTCTTGGCCTCTGTTTACCGGGCGGCGCCTCTCAAGCCATGCCTATATTTTGGGTTAGAGTATTTTTAAGGTTTTTGTTGCCGTGTCTGGAATCTGGACGGGTCGCCGATTCGATGCTTGGCAGCTGAAAAGATTGGGTACCCGGTTGGTAGGCGGGAAGGCTACCCGTAGATGGGATTACCGAATGGCAAAATGGACATCACCATGATGGAGATGTTTGCGCGGGGGAAAACTATAAAAAGGCTGGAAGAATCGTATATAAAGAAGGAATTTTGGATGAGTCAATACGTCAATATTGTTTTTATCTTGTTGCTGCACATTGTCTGTGTCTAAATAATGCCAAACCTGTTGTCAACTGCCAACCAATTCGTCAAAATGGCTTCTGCTAATCTCCCCACCACCATCCGAGCCATCTATCAGATCGATCCTAAACTCACAACTCTCGAGCTCCGAAGGACTCCCCTTCCTAAACCTGCTGGTCCAGATGACCATCTTATCAAGATCAAGGCCACAGCTCCTTGTCTCGGTGAATTAGGATGGGAAGTCAACTACCCGTCACTTTTCCCACCAAATCGAGAGCGCGTTCCCGGAACTGAGGCTGCTGGCATTGTCGCCACTTCACCAGAGTCCAGCCCTTTCAAGCCCGGTGATGAAGTGTATTTCCGCCTCCATGCAAGGTTTCCTGGATGTTTGAGAGAATACACAATTGTGCATACCGAGGAGCTGGCCTTGAAGCCCAAGTCTCTAGACTGGATTGAAGCCACTGCAACGCCACTGAGCACATTGACTGCGTGGCAAGGAGTGTTCACCCAAGGAAACCTCAATAAGCACGGTATTCGAGGTGATGCAGACGCAAGGGCTTATAACAGCAAGCTGAGAGTCCTGATTACTGGCGCCGGAGGTAGTGTCGGAACCTGGGCTGTTCAGTTCGCCGCCGCCGCTGGTGCCGGATCTGTCGTTGCTCAGTGCAGCGGCGCAAATATTGAGGCTGCCAGGAAGGCTGGAGCCACAGAAATTATCGACTATAAGAAGCAGTCTATTGACGAGTGGGCTAAGGAGGATCCCTCTCGTGAGGTTGACCTGATCCTGGACTGCCTTGGCGGACAGACTTTGGCTTCATGCTGGTCTGCCGTCAAGGAGAATGGCGTCTTGCTGAGTGTTGTTGGTGGCCCGGATGAATTGAAGCCAGAGTCTGTGACTAAGAAGCTTGCTAAGAGTACTTGGTTCCTCATGGATTGCAAGGGCGAGGATCTGAAGGAGATTGCCGACTTTATTGATGCTCGGGGGTTGAAGCCCCAAATTGACAGCGTTGTTGAGTTTGAAGAATTCCAGGCTGCTTATGACAAAGTTGAGCAGAAGAAGGCAAAGGGCAAGGTTGTGATCAAGGTCGATATGTAAAGGAACAAGATGGAATGACGGGCAGTGTTGATGTTGATGAAAAAATGATCTTGCAAATACTTGAATCATGAATGGATGTCTCATTAACTTGTATTATATGATTGTGATAAGTGACGTGAATTCACATGTGAAGAGTAAAACAACTGGTTCTTGATTTGAGGCAGACATGTGCGGCTATTCGACTGCTCTTATACCTGTTCCATGTTCACTAATAATCGGATACCTAGATACCGGGTACCCGGAGGCTGACATCGGGATGTTCGTTTATGGAATGCCCACGACCGCCGATATTACTAGTGCTCAATCTTGAGTGAATTCGAGAATATTTGCGCTCTTGGTGGTATCTTTCTCACTTGTGGCTTTCTTTTCCTTGCGGCTTTCTTTTCCTTGCCAGTTAAAGAACCATTGCTTACTGCGTATGTCTTGGCTTGTGGTGGTGCGTCTTAGCATCACGTTTACAAGAAGTGTGTGTTCATGTCCACACACAAAGCTTCTTCACCAAGTGTATTTATACATGACGATTTCAATAACAGCACTCTGTATTACCACAAATAATAATAAAAATAAATGGCAAAGCTATTCATTCACATCATCTGATGTATAAATGTTAAGCTGTACCCCGCAAAAAGTGGACGATCGACACCGGTGCCGCCGGAATGGGCCGAGAAATGGCTTAAATGTAATCGGAATGAATGTCACAACCTTCACAACTAGACGGTGACCTTTCTATTATACCACAGAGTTGCAGCCCGAATTACGTGCAACTTCAATTTGGGTGACATCGCAACAAATTTACTTGCCTGGCAGTCAGGTGGTTGGCCCTGGGCCCATGTTATTTGGACATTCCATAAGATCAGTGGCTGACTGTGGCTTCCTCTTCTCTCTTCCCTCTTCGTTCATCACACGCATTTCAGATGTGAGAGTTATCAATAAATCAGCTGCTATATCGCGTATCCAATGATGAAACGCCCATCAATATGCATCTTTCTCTCTCTGGCCTCATCTGCGACAGCTCTGTCGCCTCACTCGGACCTCGCAAATGAATCGCCGTCGTCAGCAGCAAACGTAAACAGCGATTACCACGCCAACGCGGGTGTCTTGCAATATGTCAACCCTCTCATCGGCACCAGAGGCTACGATCCTAATGATCTCGGTGGCATGATTCCCTCTGTATCGCCGCCATTTGGGATGACGCGATGGACTCCGCAGACACGCGAAAACTTCATCTCACAGGTCCCCTACAACGATCGCGATCGCCGCATGCATGGCTTCCAGGCAACGCATCAGCCCGCCATTTGGATCGGCGAAAACGGCCATGTAGCGCTTATGCCCGGCCTAGGGGATGAGATCCGACATCTATTTCAGCACCGAGGTCTATCGTTCAGAAAAGAAGACGAGAGAAGCACGCCGTACGTGTATGAGGTGACTCTCGACGCGGATTCAGCGGGAGAATTCGGGTGGAATCTTACTGAACAGGCGACTTCGGATCTTCTTGGCGATGCTTGTCCTCCATGTCCCGGCGGTGCCAATTTTATCCCTAATAAGGATGTGACTGAGGGTGCTAATGGCCGTGTGAGACGACGAGATTATGTTTTTGAGCCCGAGAACCAGTTTAACGTGCAAGGCCTGTCTGCAAATGCATCAGAATATCCGGAAGAATATACATATGAGAATTCCATCCAAGTAGCCTTGAGCGCATCAGCACATGTCGGCCATCTTCGCGTCGATTTCCAGGATACTCAGGCACGGCAGCCTTATTTCACCATCCAAGCCAGTCGACTCAATTGGACAGGCCATGTTGAGATCGATCCGGAAACTCAAGAGGTATCAGGCAGTAATTCCCAGCGACAAGAATATCTGCTAGGCCCTGACAAGCCCGAGTCTTTTAGACTCTACTTTGTGTCGCGCTTTTCTGAGTCTTTTACTTCATATGGAGTTAGTCGCGCAGAAAAGCTGCATGAAGGAGAAAAGTATATCGAAGACAAGTTTGTTGGTGCCTATGTTACCTTTGACAAATCGGTCAAGAGGGTCGAGGTGAGGACTGGAGTTTCGTATGTTAGCGTAGAGCAGGCAAGGAAGAATCTCGATATTGATATACCGGACGGAACGACATTTGAAACCACTGTCGATAACGTCAAATCGGCATGGTTAGAAAGACTAGGCAGGATCAAAATCTCTGGAGTCAACGAAACTGACTCGGATCACGACCCCCGGACGATCTTTTACTCTGGCCTATTCCATGCTCTCCAATACCCAAGCGACTATTCCGAACCTACCACTTCGTCTGAAGGTGGCCTCCGACGCTTTTACAGTGGTTATACCGACAGCATTCATGAAGCAAACGATTCATATTACCAGTCGTGGTCGATATGGGATACCTACAGGGCAGAGCACTCACTGCTCACGATCTTTGCTCCGGAGCGCGTTGACTCCATGATGCGCTCTCTCTTGCGAATATTCGACTGGTCTGGCCGATTGCCTCTGTGGAATAACATGATTGAGAACAATGAAATGATTGCGACTCATGTTGACGCCGTGATTGCAAACGCCCTCATCAGAGGCTTCGATAATTTTGATGTCGCCAAGGCTTGGGACGCTGTATATGTCGATGCTTATGTGCCTCCTGATAACGACACTGACCTTCTCTACTACTCCAGGGAGCCAAGCACTCCATACGAGTGTCGAGCTGGACTCACGAGCTACCTCGAGCATGGATGGGTCGACAACGATCGCTGGGCTGAATCTGCTAGCCGTACGCTCGACTATTCCTTCGATGACTATGCCGCTGCCGTGGTGGCTGAACATGCAGGAGATCTCGAGCATGCAAAGGAGCTGAGAGAGCGCTCACAAAACTACAAGAAGCTCTGGAACCCAGAGACACAGTTTATGCAAGCTCGCAACGCAAACGGGACCTGGGCGAATGAATCTTGGGGATGGACCGAAGGCGACAAGTGGATCTACACATTGAACGTGATGCACGACGTAGGCGGCCTAGCCTCGCTGTTCAAAGGCGGGAAGAAGGCCATGAAAGCTCGCATGGATGAATATTTCGCGGGCGGCCACAACATGCACAGCAACGAACCGTCGCATCACGCCCCATATCTGTACTCTGCCATCGGATATCCCGCTGATGCAGCACGACAAATCCGTGAACTTGCTTGGGAAAACTACAACGCTACGGCCTCAGGGCTGAGTGGCAATGAGGATTTGGGGCAGATGAGTGCCTGGTATGTCTTGTCGGCGCTAGGCTTCTATCCTGTCAACCCGGCGAGCGATGAGTACGTTGTAGCAACGCCATTCTTTGATGAGGTGGAAATTTTGTTACCGCCTGGCCCTGGATATGATGGAAAAGAGCACACGCTGGTTATTTCGGCACCGGGAGCGGGTGCAGATGGGAAGGCATATGTGAAGAGTCTAAAACTTGATGGAGAAGAGGTTCACAGGCCATTGTTGAAGCATGGGCAAATTGTAAAGGCGAGCAGGATTGACTTTGAGATGAGCAACGAGCCAACAAGTTGGGGAGAGGAGGGAACAGCATAGCCTGCATTCATTTGTCTACATGTAGTTTCTCAAGTCCTCAATTTTCTCTATGGATAGTGTGCATTCTTACACCCTCATCATAGTCCAACAAAGTTCATTACAAGTGAATAATACTTAAACAAATTTGGTCAAAGCGTCATCAGATTATTTGCTGACGCCAGGTATCCTTGACAATGCCCACGCCATAGTGTCGTCCCACTCTGGCCCAATTTGCGCAATCGCTGGTCGTGCAACATTTTCAGCCCATCCTTCCATAAACCATTTTCTCGGCGAAGACTTCATCACTGCACACCAGTGTACAAGAATGGCCAGCGCCATGGGATCGTTTGTTCCCAGAAGATCCAGATATTCTTGGTCTATGGCCCCAGGCCACCATACAAAGTGCAACCATGTGCGTGGTTTTGACTTACACAGTCTAAGCCAGAACTGTAACTTATTGAGGGCATCTTTGCAGATCCCGCGGCTTCGGAGCGGGGATGAAGTCTCGTTTATTAGCTCGAGGTTCATTATAGCCTGCTCGGCAAGATCGTCCCACGGCGGGTTCTCGGCCTCAATGCGCCTTCTGGCGGCAGCGAGCAGTTTGCTCTTCATGAGATACGGCCCCAACTCCATTCCCAAGAGGGCGGCTCCGCGTAGAGCCATTATTGGTTCCAGGAATTCATTGTCAGCGAGCCCGCGCTTTGCTCTTCTGTGAATGTCGAAGTGGAAGATGAGGACTGAGATGGCAAAGACGAGGACGGTGAACCAGTTGCGGTCGCTGATGGCGCCAACTGACTTGCGGAATTTGCTCGATGCCGCAATTTGATGCTGGTACGCAACTAAATCTGATTTGGTAGTGCCGCCATCTGGCTGGAGTAATGAGTCGGTGGACTTGTCGTGAAGAGTTGAGACGACAGCCATGTTATGCTCAAGGAATTCACTCGCATCTGCTTGGTCTACAAGCTCATCGGGGATAAGGTGACTCTCGTCGTCTTCAAGTAGACACAACGCCAAGCTCTCGGCGGTAGGGTGAGATGCCGCTCTTATAGACCCAACATCGACGCCTGACTGATAGTGGGCAGCGGGAGACATGTAAGATAGCTCGGGCCCTAGTGGCGCCTCTGGGGATGACGAGCTACCGGAGTGGCTGCTTCTTTTCATATATGCAGCATGACTAGACGATGCCCTCTGCGGGCTGTCTCTGCCGAGAAATCGATAGTCACAAAGCTCGCCTCGCCTTGTACAGTTGGCACAGCTCGGGGCCTGCAGATTACACTATCGCCATTACAGATGTATAAGCATGACTGCCAAGAGTTTTACGGACAGGATACAATAGCAGGACGTACGAACCCTGACACGCCGCTTCTTGCAACGGCTACAGCCATTCCGGGACTTGTGGTGGAAAGTTCGCGAGCCGCCAGCCATCTTTCTGGGCTCTGTTTTATGCAAACGGGGGCTTCGTTTGATTATTTCTCGTTGGGCCTGTTTGGCCTGCTCCGCATTCAAGTGGCGCTCAGGCCGATGCATTTATGGAGCAAGGGGATGGAGACTGCAAACAGAGATGGAGACGGCAGAACAGCTGGAGGCCGTTGTGGGCGATGAGGCAAAAGTCAGACAAGGCGCACGGGCGAGGTGCATGAGAGGAGGTTACGCCACTGTTAGCCCAGCTCACGAGGCTATACGAGAATAGCAACTTGAGATCTGCCCCGGAAATAATGCTGAATGCCTGCAAATGGGCTCCCCTGAGCTATCCCTCTCCGACTTAGTGTACGAGCCTGACCCCTGCTAGCTCACGTCTTGATGAGCACTGTGGTATTGTCCAATCAGATGTGAGTTCGACCATGCATCATAATATGCATCTTTCCTGCACCTTTGCAATCCTTTCAAAAGGGAAGTCCAATTAACTAAGATTGCCTTCGTACGCTTGACTGGATACGGGCCAGATCTTTTTGATCAAAATATTCAGGCTTTGCTCGTACAATCCTGCCATAGCCTCGTGGGCTGATTGATCCCTAACATTGCTTCACGTTGATTAATGCATCAGCCCTAAGGCAAGATGAAAGGCCCTTGCATGTTTCCCTGTTGTGTCTGGTAATGGCATAGTGTACGAATATGCACAATGATAGATGTCGATTGGGCAGAATTGGGTTGATGATGGGAATAAGTACGGTGACGTAGAAAACAAAATCATGGAGTATATAACTTTGGACATCCCTCTTGGCAATACAATTATAGATTCATGACAAGCTTCAAGGCAATTGAGCATAGGACTACACTTCTAGACGCTCATTATACCTCTTCAATTGACAATTAATCGTTTTTCCTACTTTTTTCTATCATATTATATCACATCCAAAAATGAAACCAATTCAACTCCTTACTCTCGCCGCAGTGCTCTCACAAGGCGCCTTTGCCTGCCTTGAGCATCTATTACAAGAGCGGACCCCAGATCCCAACGACATGATTCGCAGGCAAGAGCCCGCTCCAAGAACCAAGACAGCCATCAAGAATGTCCGTGTTTTCGACGGCACCAAACTCACCGGTCTCCAAACCGTCATCATCGATGGTGAAAATATCAGCAATGACACCAGCAACATCGAGACCACAGTTGATGGCAACGGTGGTGTTTTGATTCCTGGCCTGATCGACTGCCACGTCCATATATCCAACGTTGCTGGGCTAGAAACCCTGACTTCTTACGGAGTTACTACTGCTATGTCTATGGCTTGTCGAAACTACACACAATGTGCGCCGCTCCGCAACTTGGAGGGTGTAGCTTCATTTGTCTCCGCCGGCATCCCCGCCACCGGACCCGGTAGCCAACACTCTCGAACTTTCAATCTCTCTTCACAGTACCTCATTTATCCAACCGATAATGCCACCGAAGTCGTTTCTTACACTTTTGGCAACAACTCCGATTTTTATAAGATTACGGCCGAGTTAAATGGACCTAGCCAGAGTATGCAGAACTCTTTAGTTGATGCTGTTCACAACCTTGGCAAGCAGTCCATGACCCATGCTGCCGACCTTGATGCCTGGACACAAGCGGTCCTTTCGGGTACGGACGGAATCCAGCATATCCCTACAAACGGCCGCATCAACGCCTCTAATGTCCTAAAGGCTCGCAGGTCTACCAACAGCTGGAGCACCCCGACTATGAATATTGCTCGATATGCGTTTGCCAACCCTGCTATATTGACCTTTACCGGTCATCAGATTGGCGGACCAGACAGCTACGATAACGTCTATCAAAATGTCAGAGCTATTCACGCTGCTGGTATCCCCATCTTGGCGGGCACCGATGCTGTGGGAGTTATCAATGCCAACATCTCCGTTCCGTTCGGACTAAGTCTTCACTTTGAGCTGGAGAATCTTGTCGAAGCGGGATTGACCACAGTAGAAGCTCTCCGTGCAGCAACTGAACTCGCCGCTCAGCACCACAGGCTGGCAGACCGAGGAAAGATTGCACCTGGCATGAGGGCTGATTTGATTCTTCTCAACAGCGACCCGCTGGCTAACATCACCAACACACGGGATATTGCTAAAGTGTGGGTTGGAGGGATTGAGTACAAGGATGTTGCCAACAGCACTGGATTGTCGAATCCTCCCGCCAATTACACCAAGGCCGGGACTTCATCTGGTTCAGGGTCGGGTTCTGGATCTGGGAGCTCTGGATCTGGAAGCGGCACGGGTAATGGTGCTGGAAAAGGCATTGCATTGAGCTGGATCTCTTTGCTTGGCTTACAAGTTGGAGCAATGCTTTATTTCTTCATGTAATTCTTGTGTTTTTAGGTTACTTTTTTTGAGGCGCAATATGCCTGCTAGATTGATTGATAGGCTGAATTTCGCCACTTTGTTTGTAGCTTATGTTGTCATGCAGCTCTGAGATAATTATTAATTATAAATATGATTCATATTAATCTATATGCATCCAGGTGATTCTCTTTACGCTCGTAATTATGGTTCGACAAAAATATAAGTCACAATTTCTTAGCCCGTAATATGCTGGTATTGAGAGAGTTGGGAGTGTGTCATGACCCGCCCCTCTCATTGGCCAAGACTGGGCGACGTCCCGTTTTTCGTCCCAATTCGCCCCGGCGGTAATGCCATTATGGATCACGGTTGAAGTGATAATTCATATATTTCTACAGCAAAAACCTTCTCTTGGCTGTGGGAAGCCAGATAAAATGACGAGATTTTGTACTTCAGTTCTGACTGTTGATTACAACCTCTTTTATCACCATCAACGTCGATATTTCACCCAGAAAAGGCGTGTAGCCTCGCTCTAGACTGATACGCCATGTTAGACCATAAAGCGATGGAAGCACAGGACGCTTCAGAGCCCGATATGAGACAAGAAAAACCATCTACAGACATAGAAGCTCAGCAAACCGACAACCATGATGCACGTCATATCGATGGTAATAACTCACAGCAGAAGCGGAGCTTCTCTGCTTTTGCATCTCTGGGTTTGTTAGATCGCTTTCTGGCAGTCTGGATCTTTCTGGCCATGGCTGTTGGCATCATACTCGGAAATTTTGTCCCATCAATGTCGCCAGCGCTGGAAAAGGGCAAATTTGTTGGAGTGTCTGTTCCAATAGGCAAGTTGATCGACACCGAGAAGGCCCAATGATTCGTTTGCTAACATGCCCTAGCCATTGGACTGCTGGTGATGATGTATCCTATTCTATGCAAGGTCCAATACGAATCCCTTCACAAGCTCTTGAACAAAAAGGAGCTATGGAAGCAAATCGGCTTCAGCGTTTTCGTCAATTGGATCATAGCTCCGTTTCTCATGGTGAGCTACTACTTGTATTCGATTTCCCTCTTCAAGATACTAATGCGCAAAAACTTGCACAGCTTGCGCTCTCGTGGGCATTTCTTCCAGACAAGAGTCATCTCCGTACTGGCCTTATCCTCGTCGGTCTTGGTAGATGCATCGCCATGGTATGCTCTTGACTTTCACCTTGATGAAGTCGTGTTATGATCATATGCTGACATATGCATCAAGGTCTTAATCTGGAATGCTCTCGCAGGCGGCAACAACGACTACTGCGCCATCTTGGTTGCAGTCAATTCCATTCTTCAAATAGTTCTCTTTGCGCCGCTTGCCATCTTCTTCCTCAATGTCATCAGCGATGAGAACGACATCGCCCCGATCTCGTATTCGGTCGTCGCAACGAGCGTGGCAGCGTTTCTAGGCATTCCCCTAGGCGCTGCCGTAATAACGAGGTTTGGCCTCAGATTCATCGCGGGACCGGCATGGTATGACCGTATATTCATCCGCTTTGTCTCGCCGTGGTCTCTTATTGGGCTTTTATATACCATTTTGGTCTTGTTTGCTGCCCAAGGCCATCAAGTGGTACACCAGATTGTTTCAGTCCTTCGCGTTGCCGCTCCGCTTGTTGTGTACTTTGCCATTGTCTTTTTCACGACCGTAGGCATTTGTCGGATACTTGGGTTTGAATACCAGTTTCTTGTGACGCAAAGCTTCACGGCGGCTAGTAACAACTTTGAGTTGGCCATTGCTGTAGCTGTTGCGACTTTTGGTCCGAACAGCGATGAGGCATTGGCATCCACCGTCGGGCCTTTGATAGAAGTCCCTGTTTTGTTGGGCTTGGTATATGCTCTTCGATGGGTCGCCAATAGATGGGGCTGGAAATAGATCGGACAAGATATCCTGTAATCAACGAATTTTCATGATCCAGTATAGATACTAGAGCAAACTAGTCAAATTTCTCCAAAAGTTGAAAAATCTTGATGTTGCTGACATTGCAAGTCTCTGATCCTGTGCAACCAAGGGCAGTTCGAGCCTGCTCATTGTCCATCCCGTGGTGAAGATCCACTAGAATGGATGCCGCCGTATCGCAAGATGTTTCCATAGAGTCGGTAGAGTTGGTTGCTTCGGGTGCTGTAGGATTTGGAAGAGGATGGGATGTTGCGAGATAAAGTTTATCTTGAAAGCGATTTTCGTTATGTTGGCTGTCGCCTTCATTTGAACGGGATCCGCAGCATTGACCTTTGCTGCTCTCTTGAGACTGAGATTTCTGAGATTTTCTCGCTTCTTGAGTATTTTTAGGGGAGGGACCAGAGTGAACAACTTGGTTTGCCAGTGGTAGGTTAAATGCTGTTGGACTAACCCCCATATCGGCATTACTGTCCGTTCTGGAGAACTCAACAGTGTCGCATGAGATAGAAGGTGATGGGAGGGCACAATCGCCCATAATCTGTGGCGAAGTGTGATAATTTTGATGTTGTAGTGGTGATAATACAGCCGGAAGATGTTGTAGCATGATGGATGTGCTGCCGCATGTTTTGCACTTTAAAGCACCGGACTCAAGTAAACAATCTGGCGATCCGGGTGAAGTGGCCGGAGGAGGTGAGATGAATCGATTGATCTCGTCCTGCGATACACCATGCACGCTCAACAGGCTTCTCAAGCGTTGGTTCTCGAGTGTCACTGCCTGAGCCACTCTCTGCATTTCTAGAGAGGCAGATGCGCCTTGCTGCTGAAAATCCTGCACTTGCTTTTTGAGATCATTGATCAATTCAGCGCGTCGTGCTCGCGATCGCCGCTGACTCTCGCGATTCTGGTCTTTGACCTCTTGTGTGATGAACTGGAAGCAGAATTAACATGGGTTAGTACAGGGTTGGCGAGATTACGCAGTAGAGACCGCTGCTTTGAAAAGGACTCACCTTTCGAGGCATTGCTGCGGTGTAACTGGGCTTCTTTCTCCATGCATCAGTACAAACCCGAGACAAAGCAATGACTTTCCAATCAGGCTCATTAAACGTCAACTGAATACCATCTTGAGGAATGAAAGAAGGGAGAGTTACTAATGGCGGAGGAGAAGAGTAAAAGTGTAAGTGTGCTAAACTGCTTGTGGCATGAGGCGACATTTAACTCGTCACCTCGCAACGGTCCAATAGTTTCACATAGAAAGTGGCGCACCAATCTCCACAGAAGAACCTGGATGTAGACTCCCTTGCATTGGTAGGTGCAGCTGTACTCCGCATATTGACGGAACAATGCTAGAGGGCGCCTCACGAAGAGCCGCGTAATTCTGTCGACTGTTACTCCGTAGTAAGTAAACCGGTGCATCGTTAAGGTCTGATGTCATTCCGGGCTTTATCTCGTTATAATTTCTCCAAGCTGAAGAGTATTGTTGTCGTGTTAGCTTTGTGAATGCTCTTCTGGGATGAAAAGTCGCCTCCTCAGCCTTATATGGCAATGAGCTTATCAACCTGTGCTTCGTTCGTACATCAGATATGACCGACCTATGGATTGCCACCAGAAGACGTATAAATAAATTCCTGCATAGCACCGAATGCACCATCATTCAGCTGTCAAGGGATAGATAGCATGCTATTCGACCGGCTTCTGGCGGAAAAGTGGACGAACCTCCCTGGACCGTGACAACGACCAATGACTTTCCTCATATCATATATCACTGGCAACATATCCAATAGGAGAGAGAAACGAAAGGTGGCTAAAAGTCGGTGTGTGGGTTACCATGCAGCGTACACAGCACAGCCTGATTCACTTGTAATCAAACAGATGGCCTGCATTGCAACATACAGCGGTCTTCCCCGCCCAACACACTCGCCACTGAGGCTGTACAATACTCAACCTTTTGCTGGGACCAACTGACAAGTTGTATTCGGCGAACTTCGTGTGCTCATAGCATTTTCAGCCACAGTATGCATCTGGATCACTGTACATGAGCCCTGGTCAGCCTTGTTCAGATCCAAGAGCAAGGGATATACCCGGCTGATAATGATTGGCCAACGTCTGCGGCTCTCTCTCAGCACCATGCAGCCTTCCTGTATAGCATTGCATAGCTCCCTAGTTGCAGTAGCGACACGATGAGATATCGACGTAATCCTACATCTCGGGAGTGGTTTGCTCTCGGTATAAAACATACTGCATTTTCCCACCTTCCATGCTGTTTGAGATGATCATCTTGACTTGTGATTTGAGATATTGCCTATAGCTCTACAAAGTTCTTTTTAAAAAATTCTTTTCGTATGCCAAGTGCATCCACTCTTACAAAAATGGAAACTCATTCTCCTAGCATTTATACGCAAAATAACCAAGGTCCTGACTTTGGAGTTACTTCGACTGACGGTAATCATGCTAATGACGCGAGTTACAATTTTTTGCAACATGGAAGTCACAACGTGCATTATATACAAAATACTGATGACGAGGATGATAAACGCACTTATGACTCTCGAGGAATGGACCCAAATCATGGTCAACGCGGACCCACTGATCCTCTTGACGAAACACCACGGTCTTTGTCGCCTTTTGATTATGGCCTGAATATTCTCTCGCAGTCCATCGATACAGCTGGAGAGACTACTGAATCATTCTTTCAGGGACAAATGGCTTATGAAGCTGAAAATGAGGGACTGTCCATCAGTATCCCTTTGGCATCGAGCTACAGAGATTTCATCAATAGTGCTTCTCAGACTCCTTACTGGGACGAAGGAAGTGCATATATTAAGGGATTCATGAAGAACCTGAAGACGTTTGAGAATCTCGAATATTCCGTCAATGATGCAGGACAAGAGGAAGTCTCTCGCCAAGAGGGACCTCCAACACACGACGAATCTCGCAACTCAATGCAGACCAAATGGCTGTGAGATATTCGCCTTCCTAAACACTCTGACGGATACTAATAAGATGATCTTTAGTCATTTGCAAAGTGCCACGATGGATCTTGATGTCTTACAAGTAAGATATAAACAGCTGAAACAACTGGCCATTGCTAATCGGGATTCAGCAATTCGTTATGGAGTGTCACTTGATTGGCGACGATGTCAAAACTGTTACGATAGAACTCGTCAAAAGAGCCGGGAAAAAATATCTACGACATTCTGAAACAGGGCCCTACATTGAACCTGGGTCTGTTCTGAGAGGCATCGGCAATTATTCTCAGCAAAACTCGCTTTCGCAAAAGGCTCGCCCAACCGTTCCGGTTGTTTTTGTTGCCTCACCTTATTTGAGGTTACGTCCTTTGAAAGGGCACCAAAATGGGGAAATTCGCGGCGACCATCATCCCCGGACACTTCTACAGAACCTCTACGGGTTCGATGTTACTCCAAACCGCGATAAGAGTCAAATTGTTCGCAAGATTGGGAATGGTTCACAACTGAACAATGCACTGCACGTGAACCAAATGTGGTGCCTTCTCATTGGTCCTACCCTTCTGATCACCATGTCAGACCATACAACTCAAGAGCTCTTGGACGGAACGATTGGAGAGCGAGGCTTGAGACATGAATCACCAATTAAGATTAAGATCATTGACGATAAGCAAAACCATCATGATATTGCTGTATCATCAAGCATTACATGGGTTGATCTTTTCAAAATTACGATGGATACCGTTCAGAAAAAGAGATCTGATTTTCACTACTATGATTTGCGCGATGAGAACAAAGTTATCATAACGGCTGAAGGATGGATTACGAGCTCACAGAGCCTGCGAAAACCACCCTTTTATACAATTCATCTCACTCCAAGACCAAATAATGCAGATCCGAGTAAAGATCGACTTTTTTGGAATACAGAAGACATGATGCTTCCGGGATACTGGACGAGTTGCCAACAACGCGCCGACCCACCGTCGCATCCTCCGGACGGGTGGGATCTAGGAAGGAGTCTTATATACACGGATCAGCAGACCAGCTCACTTCCAACACCGCTTTCAGTCCAATATTTCTGGATCAAGATGGTATCGTGTCTTCTCCAGATCCACAAGATCCCGACGACGTTTACAACGCTCATGAAGACCCTTTCAGGATCATCTCGCAGTTGCACGAAAGTCAATCAGTTGAAGGCACAAACACAACAATGTCACTAGGAATTGATAACTCTCCAAATGTCAGAGAGGCACCGGAGGCTTCATCCCCTGGTAATTTTGCCAATTTACATGATGATGCGGCAGATAACACGCCAGATCTTGATGGAACAATTGATCTTCCAAAGACAAATAATCATCAGATGAACCACGTAAGATCACGACACAACAAGATACAGCCTGGTTCAGAAATATCCGTTGAAACTTGCCCTTCCGTGAGTTTTCCGCCCTACGCTCTAACGAAGGTTGTCTCACACTTAAGTTCTTCATAGGTCCCGGAGGATGACCCCAATGCAAGTAACGATATGTTTTTGAAGCAACGATTCATCAATAAGCACCGCCAAAGTCAAGGATCAACTCCTTCCCTTGCTTCAAAGAATTTTCCAACCGCAAATGTGGGATTCTTTAAGTCTCGTCGTGACAGTTTGCGAGCTTACGACACACCGCGACACGCTGACTCCCAATATCACGTACCGTCACCTATTGTCACCAATCTCAACTCTGAACATCTTCAAAGACAGGGTAATGTGGATAATGACAGAAATAGGAGCCGAGGACATGCATTGAGAGCTAAGAATATGAATTCGAGTAGCGCATCCCGTTCCTACCATCGGAAGCGAGATTCTTTCATCAAACAGACGCCAGTTATTTCCACCACCAGCGACTTGGCCAACGACGAATACCCTACTGCTAATGTACAAGGACCCAAACCTGCAAAAATAGTTCCCTTTTTCTTATGGGGACCTTGCATCCCAGCGAGCTCTAACACATTGCGAAGCGCCAAAGAGGCAGACATGATCAAACTTCTCGATGAAGCGGACGAGGCAATTTCCAACAGCCAAGTAGGCATGTATTACTATGTCAAAGTTCCGGGGCTCACAGAAGAGGAGTTTCTCTCGCGACAAGATATTCCGAGCGGGGGGTTACAAGAAGACGATCTAAGTATCGCAAAAGAGAGTTCTACTCATCGAAATGTTGGCCCAATGACCGCTGATATTGCAGTGAAAGACAACAATCTGCCGAAGAGCGTATCTACAGTTGATCACGCCAGCGGAAACGCCCATCTGGAAATGGAGGGGGTTAAGAAGAACAACACTGATTCAGAAATAACGCTGCCTACTATGGTACAAGACGATGTCACTATGAAGCAAGCGCAATTGTTGGGTATTTTAAGCCCTGACAAAGATTTGATGGAACAGCTCGTCGCAGTCAGCCGACAGATTCTGTGGTCATTTTTGCCAAAGACGGGCAGTTCAACAGTACACCCTCTCGTGAAACGGTTTTGGGGTTGCATGGATATAATTCGTCGAGTAAGTCTACACCATTCCATCATCTATTCACTCATTATTGACACAAGTGGCGTGTAGCAACTCATTTGGGAAGAGAGCGAACGTGAGCCTCACGATGTACCAACATACATCATTCGCGACTTTTCTGCGATCCTTCAAAGAACAGGCAGAAGCCAATCTCCAAACTCTCAAAAGACGCTCTTGGCCAAATGCGGAGATTGTAAGGGAGGGAAGCACTACTCGTCGGCAGAAGAGGCACTGAAACATTTCCACAATGAGCATTTCGATTGTCACCACAGAGGGAATAGGCCGTACGACGATCCATGTTACTCATGGCTGCATCGTATTTGGCACTCACATTATCCTGTGCGAAATGAGCGAAATGATCTGCTTCGCAACGTACAAGAGTTTGAAAGAGAGCTCTCCGAGCTGGCACTTCACATGAATGAGCTACATGCTATGGTGACATCCAAGGAAGATGACTCAATGGGTGATCTAGCGATACGACCACCGTTACCGAAACACATCTTTTACGCTTTCCAAAAGATTGTTCAGGTATTTATCCTCCGATCAAAGAGACTATCTTTGATGACGAGAATAAAGACATCCTCGGGAATTGACCAATCAAAGATTTCGGATAAGATCAACGAGCTGCAGCGATTTGAGAAGACTGCAAGAGACCGGATGTTAGATCGGTTGGATCATGCCAAGAGAGACATGTTCTTGTCTGGCAATACGTCCAGTGATATCGAAAGGCCTCAATCTCAGGCCGTTGGAGCAGAATTCTTGGCCTTGGCTTTAATTTGCAAGAGCCACAACTTACTCTTCGAGGCCAAGACCTCAAACTCACGCCCCAACGACAATACTCTCAAGGTGTATAAAGACTATGCTTCAGAACTTCATTGTCAGGCCAATCAGCGCCCCCAAAAGCGAGTCTTTCTAGACATTCGCGATCTTGAAGAAGAGCTCGACGCTTTGGACACTCTGCTAAGCCACCAAAAAGAGTGCCTGCATAAATTTGCAAAGTCCATTTCGCCCGATACCCTTCGCCTTACTACCATGACGAGAGTCGCGCAGAATCGCGTCGAAAAGGCGTACCAAGACAGCCACACACGACAGCTCGACATGCGAATACAAGAAGTACAGAACATGAAGACACGGTCGAGGTTCTTGAAAGAACAGGTGAAGCAGGACATTGAAATAATGGAAGAAGATCATGGGAAAGCCATCAGAGTCTTTACGATTGTCACGCTGTTCTTCCTACCTCTATCTTTTGTTTCGAGCTTCATGGGCATGAATACAGCTGATGTGAGAAATATGCATTACAAGCAAGGGCTATTCTGGGCGATAGGAATACCAGTTACCCTCTTCGTGCTGACATTGGCCTGCATCTACGGGTACAAAGGGGATGAAATCCATGACTGGGCGATGCAGCTATCACTCTGTCCAAGAAATAAAAAACTGCGGCTGCCAGTGGGCGGGGGAAACGAAATAGGAGAGGATGACTGTAACGTGTACGAGGTGTCCCGTCTCCCAAGCGCTAAGAAGCCTGGACGAGCTGCACGCCAAAGGAAGCTCAAGTCAAAGCTGTCGCATAGTGATGAGGCCGTCGATGGGAGCAGAGAACAGCGAGACGAGATTGCGCCTCTAGCACGGAATGAGACGCTAAATAGCTTGACTCTTTTGAAGCAGATCAGTGGGAGTGAAGAGGTGTAGGTGTGGTTCGCCGCGACTAGTAGAACTGATGATTTACCGATATCCTCTGCTGTGATTCGACATGTGTCTTTTTAGCTTGTCCATAGTCAATAATACAAGTGCTTGGCTAATAGATTGGTCGCGAGTTATAAAAATAGAATAACACGGCATCGTGTCTTTACGTGGCGTGAATCAAGTATTCAGCCGCAGCTAATAGTGGACATGAGTCCAGTCCCTTGCACACTTCTCAGATCGCTAGGACTTGTGAGTCCTTGGGAAGAGTCAACGGTCAAGCTTCATATTCCGGGGTAACTTACATAGTGTCATCATGATTGACGTCAAATTCCCTGGCAAACTTTGTGTGCCTGGATGCTAAAGGCAGCCAGATCATCTAGCACGAAGCCACGTTTTCCCCCTCCACGGCAGTCATATTGAATCAGGGCCGCTCACCAATCAATCACACCACATCCATGTAAACAAACCACATCTCACGGGATCTACAGCCATCACTTGAGCAGCTACAGGGATCAACAGGCACCCGCAAGTCCTCGATCGCTGCCTGACTTAGCGGCCACAAGTGTCAAAATGCAGCAAGGCCTCCACTAAAGACGCGATGGCCAGCCACCCAGGCCCTTGCAAATGGAGCTGCCTTGCAGTTTTTAACACGTTTGACGTTGTGCAGCAGCAGCTGCATAGCCCGATCAGCGATCCGTTGTTTCGGCTCCCCGTCACCTGAGGCGGCTCGTATTTTGGGGCCTGGCATTAGTTCATAATCGGGCTCAAAGTCTCTTCTATTTGTTTTGGTGGCCGTGCCGCCCTGGCTTAGACCAAGGCATTCACTAACACGGCGGAGGCAGCCATCAAATACATAAACAAAACATTCATGATCCAGCCATCTCAAAGTGAACACCATACCTTTACTCTAATATCTGCCTATAATCCCCTGATTTCCCCTATTCCCTCGGTAAAGCAATCATCACCCTGGTTTTCTTCTCCTCACCCTTTCTCCCGACTCTTCCGCCATGAGCTCCACCATCACGAAATGCAGCCCCGATATCAACCGCGGCCCCTCGGAAACGGAAACCGACATGATGGAAGACAAACATGAGCCGCGGGCTTCATTCCTCAGCCTGCCGACAGAAATCCATCTGCAAATCTCAAAACTTCTGATATATCCCGATGCGCTCTCTCTCAAATATACCAATCGGTATTTCCACAGCTTTGTCGACACCGACGTCGACCTCAAGGTGGAGTGGCTCATTGAGCGGCGCCGTCTTCATCTAGAATGTCCAAACAACGGGCGCTGTGATCTGGGCACGGATTTGCGATTTTGCAGAGGCAGTGTAGCGTAAGTCACACTCATTCATTTTTCTCGTTGAATCAGAGACATATTTGTAAGCGAGATGCTGATCTGAAACAGGCTACTCATGAAGCGCCGGCGAGAGCACATTGAATGCGAATCACGGCCTGGCTTGGGATGCATCATCTACGGAACTCCCACTTGTCCCAATCGCCGACGAGGCATGAAGGCATGGCAGCGCTGGCTTGAAACCAAGTTTACCATTGAGCTGCGGTGGGTGCTGGTGGCTTTACTTGTTGCTTTGTGTAGCTGGGTCTGCACAATCTTGGTGAATTAAGTGCTGCTGCTGGAGACGCTGCGCTGGATCGCTGTCTGTACCATAACAAATACTTAATGTTTAATGTCATAGTTGTATCAATAAGGAATCTCAAGGGTTAATATATAATAAAAATATAATTCTTGCAAAAATATCACAAAGACTTAAAGGCTGAAACAGAATTACCACGACTCCTACTCTCAATACCGATAACCACACACAAACGCAGCCAGCGCGTTGCTCTCTATCCGAACAGCTTCCATCCCAAGCCATATAACCCACATAAAGTAACGACAGTTAGCGATCTACACTAATCTAACCGTGCCCAATTCGTCGAGAAATAGACAAGAAAGTGAAGGAACCCTTACTCTCTGTGAGCTAATAATGAAACACCTATTATATAGTTCTTAGATACTTGTCAAGCTTTAGACTTGGCACCCTCTTTTTAGCTCATTTATGAAGGGTATCTCTGCGCTTGCTTTTGGTAGGTTACAGTGCTTTTCAGCTTCTCTCAGCTTCTTTCGGTTAAGCCCATGTCGTAAGGAGCTCTGAAGATATTTGAGACCACGCTTGGCAAAGTAATTTACAATACCCTCTTTTTCCCCTAGAAAACTGCCTGTAAGAATGAATCGGTTATGAAATAGAGAGGTAAGACTTTGAACCTACCTAAAAGCCTTTTATCATCCTTTCGGGAGCGACCCTCCAGCGCCTTGTCTATGAGTCTCCCGTAACGACCCTCCACCCATTTGAGGATTTCCGCTAGATGTGACCGCGCCGCTCCATTCATATTCAAGCCAGGGATGTTATAAAGCATCTCCTTTTCTCCGTGTTCTTGGGCGAGTTCGACGTCCTGGCAAGTGCCCTTTTCATTTCTCTGGTACCTGGTTGCCATGATGCATGCAAACTGATAGTGATAAAAAGCATTGCGAAAGGAGATCAGGTTATCATCAGTTGGATCATCCCCTATCTTCCCATACCTTGTGAACTTGCTTGGATCAAATAGGAATCTTGTTTTCAGAAATTCCCGAGCCAATGGCTCAATGACATCTGTGTGAAAAGTGGTCATTTCCTTCGGGTCGGTCGATCGAAATTTCGTTGGCGGTGGAAAAATAAAGCGTTTCTCAAAGAGGTACATGCAAATATCCTTTGTAACGACGTAGTATCCTCTCATGAAATTGCGTTGGGCAGCATCATTGACAAGTTTTGCCATGTAAAGGCCTGCTGGACCCAGATCCTCGGATAGCTTCTTTTTAAGGGCAAGGAGTTCTTGGCTCCATGCAGAATCTGGGGCTGGTCTGGACCCAGCTCGGCATGACTTGAAGATGCCCATTAGTCAAATGGTGGTATTTGTAGAGCAGAGCTGGTGTAAGTTTGCTGTCTCGCAGGGCAATGTTTGGCAATTCAAGGCAAAGCAATTACTTGCGAAATAAAGCGTCTATATATTTATTTACAGACGGTCACTTCCATCTCTCACCGCATCTGATACTTACGCCAATCTGCTTGATATACCAATACATGTCTCGCCGCAGCCGAATTACCATTGAACAATCACATGTCGTTGAACGCGATAGAACAAATAGCCGCCATGAACATCTCACGGCCAATTACTCGTGTTTTGGAATTGAGATGTCCGAAATTGAATGCGCTCCGTCGACACGATGTTCAAGCCCAGCCACAAAGACAAAGGCAGCTTTTACTGTTCACTCATCAATTCAATCATCCTTTCAACAAAGTATTTAGGTCATTCGTCGTCTTGAAGACTTGGCCACCATGTCTCGCCAACCTATCACATCTCTTTTCCCATTGTTCCATCAAGCCACTTCATATCGCTCATCATGTGCTCCTCTCAAGTAATGAAGCCCGCTTGGACTCCTGCCCAAAGCGCAGCGTTAATCAATTCTTTTTCCCCATGTATTTCTCTCTTAGATCAAAGAAAGCACAGCCATCATGTGAACATCCCTTGCTCCATCCACAATGCGCACAAAGACCGCTCCTCAGCCAATCATGACAACAAGTACCGCCCAGAAATCTCTCCAAGCCATCCATCCCAACCAACAGACAGCCTTGTATCCATTGCCATGAAAACATTGTATGAACTTGAAATGTCACTCCAATCCCTTCAGAGCCTCCATTCCATGCTCAAAGCCCAGCACGCAGCTCAGCGTGAATCCACTTACAAGCCCAAATGGCCAATCCCATGGCCTCCCACACTAGGCGCCGCGTACAAGTCGTATAAGAAAGACGATGACACCTGGCGCCCTTTGAGAAGGCACTTTGCTACCCATTGTTCTCGATATCGTGACGTACAGCCTGGATCAACTGCATTCGTAGCAAGACTACGTGTGGCCATAAGCCTGGGTGATGCAGCTAGGAGGTAATCTCATCCCCAAGACCCATCCTTTGGAACCTCCATTGACCAAGCTCGCCATACTACAGAACAGCCACTGGTCGCCTTCAGTTCCTTGCCAAATATCCTGCCGCTTTTCCCAAGTACAGACAAGTTGGGACACACATCTATGAAGGATCCCAAGCCATGCAAAGTGTTTACGAAGTTGTGATGGAGTTAGACCGGATGATAAACATGATGTCTTGCAGTGGGTTATGATCATCTAATTTTAAGAGTACCCGTTGTATCAAACGCTCGCATTTGTCTCTAATCATGCCGTGTATCTTGCGGCGCCAAAATCAGCACTCATATCCGCTCATACGTGCCATGAATCGTATAATCCTTCTTCGGACCGTTGACAGTATACTCTATACTCCATTTCTCCAAATTCACAGCCTTGAACGCAAAGTTGTACTTGACATTGTAGTAATCGTCAATGCAAAGATGTCCAGCCTTTGCCGCCCAGCCTTCCTTTTCGCGCTTCCCATTGTCCTCCAGCGGGGGCGCTTCGAACTCAATTTCATGGAAGAGATAGTCTGCACGCTTCTGGTCGTCTGGCTTGGCAAACCATACGCTGATGACATCTTTCTTGGAGTCGTAGCGCCAGATGTATCGACGAGTCGCTTTGAAACCGAAACCAGCCGAGGTTTGGAATTCGCCATCTTCAATATACAGATATTCCAGATCTTCTCCGCCGCCATTTTCGTCGCAGGCATCGACGCTGTTTGGATCAGAGGCACACTGAAGGCCCTCCAACGTCCGTTCACGGAGCAGAAACTGGGCGGTTCCTACAAACTTGCCGCTTGGATGGGAAGGAAGTCGACTGTTGAGATCGCGTTCAAGCCGCCATGTGCCAAGAAGGCTCCTGAAAACGCCTCGTGCGACGAAACGGGGAGTCGTAAGGCATTCAACAGCTACGTCGCGAGTCTGTTTCAACGATTTCTCGGCTTCGGCTTTTGCTTCGGGACTATCGCTGGGCGAGGGGTATCGAGCGGGCGTGAGCGTATCGAGAGGGAGGTTATTGCGAGAGGTTGTCGGAGTCTTTGGCATGATGGACTCGTGCATGGGTATCGAAAGTGCCTCGGAAAATTCCTGCATAAGATACATGTAGTCGCCCATGGGGAACTGTGAAAGTCTAGGATCATCTCGCAAGCTGAGTGTTCGCTTAATGGAGTCGTCTGTTTGAAGTTTTCGCTCCAGCGCCTCTAATTTCGAACCAGTTTTACCAGACCACAAATCAGTGATGAATCGAGCATGCATCTGCATGACTCCCCAGTATGGGGATCGATAGAATCCAACAAATCCGAGATTTGGGACTTCTGGATGATGGGTGCCGTGGAATGCTAAAGCAAGCGCTTGACTGAGGTGTTTTGGAGAGTGCTGGAGAGTATTGAGAATTTCTTTTGGCAGGAAATCAACGCAGGGAGAGGGATCAAAGCCTGTAGCAAGGACGACGGCAGCTATGTCGTCGATCTGAGCACCATGATCATCCAATGTAACGAGGTCGCCCTCCAGAGAAAGGACTTTGCCAAATGACAGAGTAATCATCCCGGATCTCACGAAATCGCTGTACCAATCACTAACAGCCAGATATGCCGGTTGATCTCTTTCCTGTTGGTTAGGCATCAATAGAGGAGAGAATTGTTCTTGGTCACCAAGCGACGATTCAAAGATAGTGTGAACCATATTCGCATGCTCTTGGCTGATATGGCCCTGTGTATTTTCGAGTGGTCTGGGCCGGTTGTTGACGTTGTAAGAACCCAGATCTAAAGGTGCAAAGGGAGCTGCTGTAAACGTGGGCTATGTATGTAAGTACCTTGGCAAGGCGTATAACAGGGGGAATCAGCTTACCTCGGGGCTGGTGAACAAAGGAAACACCCAAATAGGTCGCTGAATTGCATTGTAAATGGAGTATTTCTCGATCCCGGCGATATCTGATTTTTCTGGGGAGTTGACGGCAGATGAGAGATGACTCGCTATGGTGCCCGCAATCTCAACGCCGGACATTTGGCCTCCCACGATGAGAATCTTGCCTCCCTTTTCCTTGCCCTCTCCCAAGAGACCCTTCAAGTCGCGGTACTGGCTGCTGTGGATAATTGGGACCGACGTCTTTGCGTTTTTAAAGCACTCGGGGATGATGGGTTTACCAAAGTATCCAGAGGCAACGATCAAGTAGTCAAAATCCCTCGCCTCTTCGCCGTCCCCCGACTGAATGTGAATCTTCCAGCCTTCTGTACCATCATTTCTCTTTTCCGCCGTTGCCACGCGGCTCTTCAAGCGAAGCTCAAAATCGGGATTGCCGCTGAGGTATCTGCTCTGATACTGCTCCAGATACTTGCCAACCTGCCATGCGCGGGGAAATTGCGGTGCATCGTCTTCCCAAGCCAAGTCGCTGAACTGAACCGTGTGCCTGCTCTGATTTGCAACCATCAATGGATGTACCAGACGCCCTGAATCGGCCTTTGAGGTTGGCCACAACCCCCCAATGGCTGCTTGGCTGTCAAAGATGCTGACTTTGAAATGTCCCTTGGGTGCATTGTGGAGGAGCGTCTTGGCCGCAACAAGACCAGAAGGTCCGGCGCCTGGAAGCCGTTAGAAGAGATTCAGCGAATTGGAGCTTTGTATTCTCGTGCAACTAACCGACAATGCAAACAGACTTGGACATGACGCGACTGAGGCCCCTGTAGAAGCTGAATGTCATGTACGTACTTTGTGAAAAATAGAGAATGAGTCTAGGGTGAGAGAATGAGGGGCAGCTGAAAGCCCTGTAAAAGATGCATCCACCCGATTGGAATCTAGAAAAAAGTGTTTGTCAAATATGAAGTTACGGGTTCTTTAAATATATTTATGAAGAAGAAGAAAAATTAGTGAGATGAGGAGAAGTATTCGTAGTGCTGAGGACAGCAGATCCGGCGTATCTCGTGAGATTGGCGGCTACACAAGGAAAACAAAAATCAAGCTTCAGACGCAACAATAGTGCCGATCAGCGGCCCCCCTTGTCAGAATGCCACTGAGATCAGAGGCTACTCTGCGTGCTGACATAAGACAGATTCATCATGTCTCAGTAAAAGGTTCAGCAGGTTGTTGTCCTAAAGATGGTATTTCTGTTTGCCACCTTGTATGACGCTTTGATAATCTGATGCTGGTTGGAATGTCAAAGTCTGGGCTACTTGATGACCTCGTATTCATTGTTCGTCCGGCAATACTGATGCCAAGGTTGAGCTATCATCTTTTGACTCCATCACCAGAATCATTATAAATCAACTTTGCTTTTACCTTGGGTATTGTCCCACCAATGTCAACAATAACATCTTTTAACACCTCGGTACTTAAAAACAAACTTTTATCTCCGCCAATGTCAGATTCTTCCATCAGCTTTCCATGCCCTCAATTCGGCTTTAAACAATCCCTGCTGCTTCTGCCCCGCCCCCTCGCCCAAAAAAGTGTCGTCATGCCCCTCCCTTGCGTGATCCCATTCGGATAGCTTCAGGAAGCTATCCGAGCCGTGGTGCATCCGAGTCTGTATCTACCAAGGTACTACAGGTATTTAATAAGCTCGACAGCACTTCTAGAGTTTGGTGTAGATTCGTTTGCTCCCTAGCTGCAGCTTTCAGTAGACCGGTCCATTTACTGTAGGTTCTTAAATTAACTTCTCTTCATCGTAAATCGTTACTGTACAGTGCCATAAATACACTCCTCAAAATGGCTTCACCACACCACGTCCTCATCCTCGGCGGCCACGGCAAGATCGCCCAACTTCTCACCCCACTGCTCCTCAAGCGCTCTTGGACCGTCACCAGCGTAATTCGAAAGCAAGAACAAGTGCCCGCCGTCGAAAAGCTCGGCGCTGGATTACCAGGTCGGCTCAGCGTCCTTGTCCGAAGCATCGAAGACGTCGATAGCCAGGAAAAGGCAGCGAGCATCTTGGACGAGGTCAACCCAGACTACGTCGCATGGAGTGCCGGTATGCAAATTAACTCCAAAGTTCTTTACTTTCCAACCATATTACTTACACTTCTACTAGGTGCTGGCGGTAAATACGGTGCTGAAGGCACATACCGCATCGACCGCGACGCCGCAATCAACTTCATCAATGCCGCCGCAGCCAAGCCGTCCATCAGCCGCTTCCTCCTCGTTTCCTACAACGGCTCCCGTCGCAAAGCAGCTCCCTGGTGGACCGCCAGCGAATGGGAAGACTACCACAAGAACATCAACTTTGGCGTACTAGCGACCTATTACCAAGCCAAGATCGCCGCCGACGAAGTCCTATACGAAGTTTCCAAGCAGAGCCCAACCTTGGTAGGCATTGACCTCCGCCCGGGTAGATTGACAGATGATCCTAAGGGAAATGTCACACTGGGTAAAAACAAGAACGTCAAAGGGGAAGTCCCTAGGGAAACTGTAGCTCATGTAGCCGATGCCATTCTTGCTGCTGATGGTGTCAAGAGTGGGTGGATAGATTTGCTGCAGGGCGATGATGATATCAACGAAGCTGTCGCCGCCGTAGTCCGTGATGGCGTTGATGCTGCTGAGGGCGAAGATATTTATGCAAAGTACGCGTAGAATTGCGCAATCAAATAGAGAAGAACTCAAAAATCAGGACCAAATTGCACGTAACATTATTAATATTATAGCACATGGCTCCCTATCTGCTAGTTCCATATTATGAACCTACCAAGCATTGTAAAATCTGAGTGGAGAGGAGAATCTCGTCTCGCCAACATATATAGCTCCCCCACAAGCATCCATAACCACTTCCGTGCTGATGAGATGTGGAAAGAAAAAAAGAAAAAGATGTGCCCCGACGGAAAGATAATCTCGCAACGATACTCTCACCTAGGTAATATACCCCGGCCTTCGTCCACTAACTGGAGAGATAATCTAGCAAGATAACCTGGCAAAGATAATCTCGCAAAGATACTCCCGCCCAGGTCCCAATTAGCTGGAGAAGCTTCAACGGAAGCGCTCTGAGAGTCCCAGCTCGTCATCATCGGAAACACGCGAGGGCTTGAGTCGGGCCATGGCAGGCAACTCGAGCGTGTTCCGATTACCGTACGTCACGACATCCAATCTGCCATCCATCCGAACAGTATTGCGGTAGCCTCGGCGAGGGATTGGCCAAATGCTGTCTTTGAAAGCCTTCAACTCTTCACGCACGGTGCCCTAGCTCGTGGTGAAGTAGATCAAGGCATTCCAAACCCCCTGCAACGGCAAAACACACCCGCTAGCAATACTGAGCTGGAAGTCAACGCGGCCATCATACGTAAGGCTGTAGAGCCGGTTGACAGAACTTGGAATCCAGGTGATCAAAATAGCAAAACCGAAGATGAAGCTGGTGCGTAAGTAGGCCATCTTGACAGGATCAAGTCGCTTCAGTTTCATGGAAGCACTCGACTTTATACTCTTCAGGTACGCGAATACTGAATGCGCAAAGTGTGGCCGTGCAGGAGGAAGAGCTGCGCTCGGTCGGGGGAATCTCTCAATGCTTTGACCATAGTAACTCGATGCTTGAGGTACTGCCCACGATCGGCCGCATGACACAATGGCGGGGCCGTGAGAGTAGATGGCAGGAGGGATCATGGGAAGAGAAAAGTCATCATTGTCGGGCGTGTTTGATGTGACCTGAACTTCAGTGGTTGCAGTGCCATAGTAATCTTGTCTCCGGGTGAGGCTCTGGATAATTAATTAGTATACCACAGAGTGACCATCAAGATAAACTTTCATTTCGTACCTCTTCAGTTGAATCTCCAGCTTCGCTGGTTCCGCCATCACTTCTCTTAGCTGTGATTGGGATACGGACTGCAAAGTTGCGAAGGCGGTTCCGGTTGCGGAATACGTGATATCCCACGGCGACGTATATGATGATGGATCCAAAGATGCAGATCCATATGGGGATGTAGTAGGCGTAGAGGCGTACTAGACTCCAGTTTGAATCAACCCAGCACCAAAGCTGGCTGAGTGTCAGTAATTATAATCACACCCCAAAGGTTGGATCAGAACGTCTCACAGCTGCATTCCCGAAGACGGGACCCTTTGCATCGTCGTGGATGGAAACCAAGACGACGGCAGGCACCAGAGGGCCGCCGAAGCAGATGATGCAGTAAATCCAGATGCGCTTCCGAAAGGTAGCGGGATTAGCGTTGAAGAAGAACACGAGAAACACATTGAACGCCATGGCAAACGACCACCAGGGATCAGATTGCATGAACCTATACACCACATCAGTTTTTGTCGCTCTATAGGAGTATGAGCAACCGAAAACTAGAGCGCCCACCATTCGAAGATGAAGCCTTGACCCTGGCAGAGAGCAGAGCTTTCGCCCTTGTCGAGGCCATCGTAGCCAATCATGGAAGCGATGCTCGCACCAGCATTAGCAATAGAGGCCAGGACGATGAACATGTTAGGAGTGGTTCGAAGTTTCTTAATCAGAAAGAAAGACACAAGAGTGAGCGTGATAGCCACCATGGAGAGGCCTGCGCCAGTCCGCTCGATGGTGATGAGGACCTCGATCTCTCGAGGGCTCAGCTCCGAGCCGCTGGTATCGTTGGCAGGGGAATGCATCGTAGAATAGATGATATCAACTGCTCTAGTTCATAGCATTAATGACGATGCGTGGGTTTGGTTTTAGGTTCTAACGTTGGACGGATGAAAGAGAAACTGTGGTGATGGAAGAAAGTTGAGGCTGTGACGAACTGAGGTATTCTGGAAAAGAAATGGCCTGATGTTTCAAAGAGAAAAAAATTCTCAGACTTTGAGTCATAGAGGACCTGCAGTGTTTCCTAGAGAAAGGGGAAGGGGAGGGGGGAGGCGTTCTGGTGGGCAGCTGCCAAGTCTGAGCTCGAGGTGAGCTACAGCCCTGGAGGTCACTCGTAACTCGGCTCGGGGTTTGCCCTACTTTTCATTCCAGCGCTGATTCGAATATTGATAGACAGTAGAAGAGATAATGTTAGTTTTGATCTTCCAGTTGTCATCAGTGTAAAATGTGTCCATCTCGTCATGTCCAACTTCGTCTGGTAATACATTGGTCTGCATCCTATCACTATGGGCTCACGCCGATATAATGTTGCCTTGAATAGCAGATGATTATTTTAGATATATCCTGTCTCCTTTTTCGATTGAAGTATCTACGTTTTAACTGTTTTGTATTCTTTCATTCCCCCTCCCTTGTCTTTCTTCTCTTTTCCCATTCAATATTTTATTTCCCAATAAAACAGATTCAAGATGGCTTTCGTCGCTGTTATTACTTCTACCTCACCAGGTAGGTCTGTCAATTACAGCTTGTGCGTTTTTTTATATTGTAGTAACTGTTACTACATCTAGGTAGGCGTTTTGAAGTTTTCAGTTGTAATACATTCACCTCTACAATGCCTGTTGGTTATTTCCCTGGCTGTCACTCGGCTAGGTACATCTTTCAGAGGCGGGCATGCGGCCGACAATAGGTTATATGGCCGCCTATTACAGATAAGGTTATAGCAGTAGACAGGTGGTGTTTTTTGTCCCTCACTGGCGGGCTGTTCTTCACAGCAGCAGCAGTGCTGACCAGGTATGCTTGACCACCAATAAGAATCCATCAGTCAAATTTCGAAGATCCCTAAATTACTAACCGAGCTCATGTTTCACAACGAACCATGAAGTTATAGCTAGGTTTTATTTCTCCTCCTCAATACTATTCTCAACACCCGGGCGCCTGGTGGGCTACAAAAAAAAGGATAGCAGCGGGATTCAACTCGGCCAACAAGCGACATATTATGGATCCATCGCATCAGTGTCTTGTCGACGAGATTAAAAGACAAATACACGTCTTGGATTCCGATACAAGTGAGAATCGTAGAGCGCAGCAGAAGAAGAAGTATCTAGGTATCATCGATGCTAGACAGCAAAATTACGATCAACGATATCGTACTGATCTTCTCACCTTACTCTCGAATCTAACCAGTGGTATGCACATACGTATTCCCATTGCTACATATCCTCAAGTTGAAATTAATCGACGATGATGAGTACGCAGACTACCTCCAATCTAAAGCCGAAAACAAACCACCTCTACATCTCAACAACCTATCCCTGTTCTGGCAAATACCGGCATTTTGCGACGATGCCATTGTTGTCGATCAATATTACGCCAAGGACCGCAGCAAAGCGCTTCAAGCCCATCGTTTAGCCAAACATACCTATACTGCCGATATTTGGGAAAGACCCGAGCTGAGGCAATGGATTTCTAGCCCGGAACCCTCTGTTCTAGTAGTTCAGGGCACTTCACAGTCTGTAGAGCGACTGGAGAAGTTAAGCGTTGAATTGGTAGACTACCTTCAGGGAATGTGTCCGACTGTTTTCCTCCTCAGCCCATTACCGGCCTTCTTTTATGAAAACTCATTCTCCAAAGGCGTCTCCAGAGGCGATGCTGTCCTGCGCCAAATCGCTGGCCAATGCCTACGGATAATACCCTCGTCAGTTAAGGATGGCGCACTCTCCTTTCTAGCTAATGACGCCCTATCCTTTCTGGCGAAGACAACATCCCACTTCCAAACCGCTTCTCAAGAAAACTGGTTTTCAAGTATCGAAGCGGCTCTATCTTACCAAGAGCAAGTGTATATAGTTCTGGATATTTCGACTCTTCGCCAGCGTCCAATGGAGGCCTTTTCCTGGCCAGCTCAATTTTTCCATCTGATCCAGAAGCTTTTAATCCAGGGAACAGACCTGAGAGTTATGATCCTGACTGGTTGGAGTATCGAAAAAGACCTTGGAGCCACAACTCGCATCATGTCAGTTGGTATGCCACCTAGATCTCCGCCGTATGTAAAAGATTCATTCGTGCCTGAGAAAGCAAGTATCTTGTTATCGCAGTCAAAAAACCACAAGTTCCGGCATCGCTACCAGCATCAATGAACAATACTGAGACCACCAAGGAGACGTCTGTCTGGAATTCGACGCCGTCAGATCTAATTAACGGCAACCGAAAGGAAGAGCGCCAAAATTTAGTAGAGGGCACGCATATAAGTGGCCTCGGAAGTTTTCAAGCTGCGGACTCTGGGGTGACGTACGATATCACATATTGTTCCCTTTCTTCGACTTTTCTTGACTGACAATCAGTAGCGAAGGATCGCCCATATCATGGTTTAAGAACTTAACTTCGAAAACCCACGCCGCTATATATTCTTCTAGAAGCGCAAAGGACAACTCATTCAAGCCCGTCAAAATTGCCGTGCTAGATACCGGATTCGCCTACACTGAAGAACATGACAAGAAGTCTTTGAAACCATATATGCACCGCATCAAGAAGTTTGCCAGCTTTGTCGAAGACGAGACAGATTTGGAAGCCATGAAAGATCCTTCAGGCCATGGCACGGCGGTCGCTGTGCAGTTGCTCAAAGTTAGCCTCAGCGCCGTTCTTTACATCTGTCGCGTAGCCACGTCCAGCAAAGATGGCAACCGGGAACTCTTTCCGGACAAAGAGGCTGTAGAAAGAGCAATTAAGAAGGCCGTTGAAGATCCAGAGAAAGGTGGATGGGGTGTTGACATTATCAACATGTCCTTTGGATGGGCATTTGACGATCACGATGGTGTTCGAAACGCGATCCGATTCGCACGCCGTCAAGGAGTTCACATGTTTGCTTCTACGTCCAATGATGGTTTACTTGGCCCCCCAAATGACATTTTATATCCCTCTCGGGCGCCAGAAGTCATTGCGATAGATGCTGCTGACGGATTCGGCGAGTACACAAGAACAACCGCATCATCTGTGTCCTCGTATGGTAGAGGCCGAAGGTTCAGTGCACCTGGTACAAAACTCACAAGCCCCCATTCAGCCGCCCTCTACGATGGATCATCTTTTGCTTGTGCCATAGCTGCAGGTATAGGCGCTTTGGTACTAGAATTTGCAAGGCAACCTCCTCTTCAAGCAAGCAAAACGGTGCAGAATAATTTGAAGGAAATGTCAGCCATGGTTGCCATACTTGAGCGAATGAGCGCCGAGAAAGGGCCTGACAGATTCAAATTTCTCTTGCCATGGACGCTCCTCGGCAAGCCTGGCCAGCCTAGAGAATTCACTGCTTACTGCCTCGTGGACGAACTAAGAAATGAGTTTGGACTTGCTGTAGGGTCGGAGGTTTTCCCTTTAGAAGGGGAGAATTGAGGCAATCGGATAGAGATAAGCCTTGAATTAATTTTTATTCTTCAAACCTCGCTTTTCAGGTTTAGTACTCCGATATCACACATTTGCAAAAGCCATCTCCAGGCGAGGACTCATCCAGCGCATCCCTGCTCTCTAGCTGGAATTCAGACCCATCCACATCCTCATCGCCCTCAATATCCTCAACAACAATAGGAATCTGTGCATTTGATTCATCATCTTCGTCTTCTTTAATGCCAAGCATCGCTCCTCTGCTGTACTGTTCATGGCTAATCTCTCCCGACAACGACAATTTAATTCTTCGCAAACGGAAAGCAAAGACAAACGGATCGGCTCCGCCCTGCGATTGAGAGATTCCAATTTCGTCATTTCTAGAAAATTCAGGCCCAACATGGTTCCCTGTGAAACCTGACCCCAAGCGCAGGGCTACACCTTTCTTCTTGGCGTACTGCACGACGGACGAAGCACCGTAGGCGACTTTGATTCCGGTTATCATGTATAAATTCGAGGCTCCAAAGGACGGCTTGTTTATCCGCAAAAAGTTCCGCACACCGTCGTCTTCCAGGCATTTGGTGATGTATGCCAGTTTTGGTGCGAAGGAAATTGTCTGCAACTTTTCAAAGGCCCATTGTTCGCTATGCTGACGGCTGTCCTCTAGAGTTGCTTCTGCTTTTAAGCCTATGGTCTGCAGGAATGATGCCCAGATACCGATCCGTCCGCCGCTTTTCGCATTCAGGTTGAATGTATAATCATATTCATTGTGCTCAGTAATCTCCATAGGAACGGAGCTCAATGAAACATGATTCTCATTGATGGGGTCATCGGCAAGTCTTGGGAGCGCGATAATGTTGCCTAATTTGATCTGTCCGTTCAGAGGGTTTCCAATGGGCGCAAGGAAATAATGCTTCGGTCGTGGCCCCATTTCAGCAAAACAACGCAATTACGGTAATTACGATTATTAACGCTGTGGTACGCCTGAATACTTTCTTATACTCAAGTTGATGTTATGACATGGCAGAATCGTTACTCCGCACCTACGAAACACCCAGAGTCCAATCAATTCGCATGGAGTACAGGGGTCCCGAGAGCCCCCAACTGTATACGTGTCTAGTGGGTGTACTCTAAAAGCACCTTACGTCTGTTGACACGGGCTATCTGTATGTCGGATCAGGCCAATAGCACCTATATTTTTCTTGTGGTGCCTACACAAATAATGCGGAAGCCTACGAGGTACCCAGTAGGTGGGTGCGTCGCAGGTAAGCACTCCGCATATAAGATGTGTGGACTTCAGCTCCGGAGGCATCTGCATGTACCATCAATCACTTGAACTTCGCAATACATTCAAGCGGTTATCCTGGACTTTCACATGCCATGCCTCCTCCACCTCCCCGGCGACAGAAACGCCCGGTTGGCAGAGAGAGGAAATCGAGATTTCATTCGTCGAGACGCGAACCTTCTCAGGATGATAAAGCCGCATCAGTGAGCGGAGATGCGAGTGATTCAAATAGCTCAAGTGGTAAATCATGTGTCTGTCCTTTCCGTCTTAGACGGCACTATTAATATGTGAATACTAGACTTTAATGACACACCATCGTCGCGTTCGAAGCGGGAGCTTCCCACATATCGCCCTGTGCTTACCATCGATTGGCGAGCGGAGATGTGCCGGCTTCTAGACTTGTCTTCACAAATCTCGGACGACGATCTTTTTGAAGCAATAGAGGTTGCATCCCAGAATCTCAAGGAATTCGAAATTTTAAAGTCCAAGGGAACAGAAAAACTGGGACCTCCTCGATTCCAGATCATTCATTCAGTTCATTGCCACGCTACTGACGATAAACCTCAGTTATATCTTGAACAGCCGTGGGCCGTTGAAGATGGCCCACTTCTCCATCTCAGAGGTAGCAAAGCCATCAACAATTTTGACCTTTTTCTCGAGAGAAACAAAGAGATTGCGTTCATCATTTATAAGGATTACGAGTGTTGTGATGGCGTTCCATCTACAACTAGTAAGAGCAAGATTGAGCTGGGACTGGAGGTTGATGCCTCGATTTTCTTAACGGGAGAGCACATTCAACTTATATCGAACGATTTGAAACTGTCGCTAGAGAGTCTTGCTAGCAAAGTGTTCGACGGGGTACCTCACCCGTTCTTGGAGGAGGAAGACTACCCTAGTATGGGGAGTACAGATAAAAGGATGCTTCACCCGTCCTTGAGAGAGAAAGATAGCCGGAGTATCGAGTACCCTTACATGTTCTTATTCCGTCGTCGCAAAGAGGTTGAAGAAGTGACAACGAAACAGCCACCTGGTGCACAGATATATCTTGATGTGTTCTTCAATTATCTTTTTAGTCGCATGGCAGAAGAATGGGCAGTTGTCGACCGGTTACTAGCCGAAAAGAAGATTTCTGCTAAATACTTGGACTATCTCTTTGTGAGTACCTTCAAACATGCGCTATCAGCCTATCTCATCAGACACTCACCTTTCAGGTTCCCAACCAAATAGTTTTGATGCAACGAAGAGACATGGATGCCGCACAAATAAAAGCATATGTTCTTCAGGACTGGCTCCAAAGACCATCTCAACAAGATTCCACGCCAACGGTCCCAGTGTACTCATGGGATTTCGACGGGAACTTTTACAAGTCTTTTAGTGACCTCTCTATCGAAGATCTCCCATCCGAAACCGGAAACTTCCTCATTACCGACATGTTAGTGTATCCAATTGAGTTTGCTAGCAAGGAGGTTGTGGGCGCCCTGAGGAAGCGCGGACACATGTTTTGGAAGTGCCGCACAAGGCACTATGTCTCGTATAACGGGAAAACAGACCATGCAATACAAAGTTCGGTAAGTCGCATAAACTAAAGCATCTCATTGTTCGCTCCCTTCGTTTATTAATAACTATGTTTCTATAGATGGATTCTCGGTTTATGATCGATATCGCTACTTATAAACAAATGCATCGCAATCAGGATAATGAACCGGAACAACACTCATCTGATCGGGAAGAACTACCGATTAAACTCCTTTCTGAGGACAACCCTATGTTAGGGGACAGTTTTTTCTTGTGCCTTCCTACTTCGATAGCTGGATTTAACATGCAGACAAAAGAATGGAGTACGTATCACCTTGGATCATTGAGTCTGACTACACGTCTTGACATAGCAAGTACTAATAACCTAGCAGTCAATCTCAACGTACACTACATAGAAGATGTGGTTTGGAATACTGAAGCATTCGAGTTCCTTGTCATCGACCAGGGAACCAAAAGCATGATCCAAGCCGTAGTTACGAACCAACTTCACGCTTCCCAGAATACAGATCTCATCCGTGGGAAAGGTAATGGGTTGTTTATTTTACTCCATGGGTAAGATCACCAGACATTCTGAAGAGGCACATGCAGCGGATTGAAGCTAATATGATCACTAGTGGCCCTGGAACTGGCAAGACCTTGACTGCAGAAAGGTATTTCAGAGTCAAAATAATCCATATAAACTTGGTATTGATGACTTCAAGTGTCGCAGAAATAGCAAAGAAGCCTCTGTACAGGGTGACCTGTGGAGATATTGGTACAAGCGCTCAGGACGTCGAAAATGTATGAAGACTGTCTACGACACACGATCGGATGAGATCTAACTATGTGCAGTACCTTGAGATTGTTTTACACCTCGGAAAGACTTGGGGTTGCGGTAAGCTGACAAACCACTTTTCGCTTCGTCTTGATCCTGACCAAAATTTCTTGCTTTCTTGCAGTTGTCTTGTTAGATGAAGCGGACGTTTTTCTACAACAACGAGAACTTTACAATCTTGAACGGAATGCCCTCGTTTCCGTCTTTCTTCGAGTCCTGGAGTACTACGATGGTGATAACAACTCTTATGAACTGTAAGCAAAGGTGGCGGCTAACTTTCATCTTAGGAATTCTTATCTTGACGAGTAACCGCGTTGGCATCTTTGATGAGGCTTTTAAATCACGCATCCAACTTAGTTTGCGCTATAAGAGCCTGGATAGAAGTCAACGGCTACAGATCTGGATAAACTTTTTGAAGCGGTTGGAGCAACTCGAGAATGAGCGTCTCGACACCGAGAGGCGAGGAGACAAAAAAGATGGCACAATGTTGGGTTATGGGATCAACGTTGACGAGATAAGAGAAAAATTAGAGGACTTGGCAGACGAAAGCATGAATGGTCGTCAAATTCGGAATACGATATCGACGGCACGCCAGCTCGCCATGTATCAGCGCAAAAAGCTGAGTTACGAGCATATTCAGGCTGTGATTGACGAGGCGAACAAGTTTGATGAGTACTTACTTGAATTGAACAAGGGGTATTCAGCGGACGAGATACAGAGAGACAAGAAAGAGAGATAGGTGCATATTATGAGGCAACCCTAAGTATCACATATTGCCTAGTAGTGTGTGGTATTGGTTATGCTATAATTAAAATGAGCGTGCAGTCATTTGTTAAACACTTGGTACTGAAGCTAGATGCTATACTACATAAAAATGCGAAGATTGTTTTAAACTACTTTGTCATTGCTGTCGCCGATGATTAGAAGCGATCGACAAGTAAAAATATGTAGGGGCCATTCATGTCTTACATCGTGAGTATTGTTATGACAGTCTGAATAGCGCAACGTGTTCTCCTTCACAAAAAGATCTGAATTCCACCTTTGCTTCAAGATACGCGCTTCTCTCTATGCTATTGCTCCTTTGAGCGAGAAGAGACCCGAATGAAAAAAAAAGTACAGGAGGAAAGAAAAGAAACATAGTCTATAATACACTGTATCATGATTCCTTGGCCTCATCTAGCTCTTGAAGCACATTTTGGACTTGTCGAACAAGTGCCTTTCGGAGTTGTCGAAGTCCTTTATCGCCCTGAGTGTCCACGCCGTCCAACTTCAAGAGGATTTGCTCCAGGACGGATCCAGACAGCCTCTTATGCTCATCGTTACGCTCTTTAGCACCCCTTGGAGGAGACTCGATAAATCTCCGGCACCGAGGTAGCCAGCGGGACTTGAAATCGTCAGTAAGATCGTCTATCTGCTTTTCCGCGGCATCGATAGCCGTGTGCAAGTCTGCGTCTGCGTCTATCGCATCGTCGTTTGAGTCGCTGTCAATGAGTTCAACGCTCAGCGCTGTATACTGAGTTCCCATGACTTTGTTCCCATGCTGCGCCAGAAGATCGGCCATCCGCTGCTCCTCGCCTTGTGTCCTGTCTTTTGAGATGGTGTTTCGATTTTGCACCCCAGCCATGCCTCGCGCTCCCAGAGATTGAGAGTTCCATTGAATACGCGGACCTGTCTGCATAGGGCTGGAGCTGATGGCGGAGCTCGGCGTAGAAGAAAATGGTGTCGCAGATGTGACCTTACGCATACCAGAGTGTCGCTGATATGCAGAATCCATGATGTAGCTCTAGGGGGAGTCGTTGGCCACGTATCGCAATTTTGTGACACTGATGGCTTCTCTGTGGTAGATGGATTCTGGGTAGGTGTAGGTCACGATAGATGTCAGCATACATGTAGGGAAATATGCTCTGCTGCGCCCCAATGTAAGAGGTGCGTGGGACAACTGATGTGCCGACCTACCAATAGGAATCTCAGCAAATTGACGCTCAGAAACTCGCAGATCCATCCACATATACCCATTATGCAAGCTTCACTTACACCGCATGTCGTTATACATGTCGCAGAACCTGAATGACTACTCTTTAACTAGGAAGATATGTAGATATAACCCATGAAAATACATTATATACATGCATGTAACTCGTCTTAGAGATTCCATTTGCTGTTCTCTTTCTCTCAAACTGAGACTTCTTTGACTTGGCCCGGAGGTGGTGGAGTTGAACAGGCCGCCAGAAGAAAGTTTGTAGAAAGACAGATTTTTTGTTTGACTCAATGAAAGGCGTTATTGATATTAATAAATTCCACCGACAACAGTTGTTACAAAGTCTGTGCTCTTGCTGTCCTTGGCTATCCTCAATTTTGTCAACCCAACAACACGCTCATTGTTGCACCGACCAGCACCAAGTTTGCCCTTTGTAGTGGAGAGAATGGCATTCAATCCTTTGTGCTTCGCTTTGCATACCAATCGTTTCTCAATGTTGGCCCTTGTGACTGACTACAGAGGTTTCATCGACTTGATGACGTGTTTCCATCTGTTTCTCAACCGCATTGACCGTCTTGAAATAAAAGGATGCGTTTGCGTCGCACGCACATTCCCACCCTTTCTCTTCAAACTTCATTTTCCACTCCTCTTCCTGTTTTCTTTAAGTAAAAGGGGATTTGGCAAACATTGTAACTACTATGGCAAATATGAAAGCTGCCATCCTGTTATTCGCAGCCTTCTCTGGTGTATGGGCTGATGTAGATTTATGGCGGTAAGACCTCGACAACAAAAGTACCCAATATTTAACAAGCAATCGTATACTAATGGAGTGTTCTACTAGTCCTCCCCAAGAATTATATGGCAGACTTGCAATCGCTTTTTTCCCAGACAGCCAGGGTGACTCCTGCAAGGCCAAGGACATCAGCAGAGCCATAACTCTCACCACCCCTATCATCCCGGAGGCAAACACCTGCTTTAACATGAGTGACATTTTCTCCATGAACAGCAGTTCTGGCTTCCAAAAATCCAAGCAACAAAGTGGCGGGGATCCGACACCTTGGGGCGTTAGTTGGAATCTCATCAACCAAGATCTCTACGACGAAAACGCAAATTACACACACACTTGGGTCAGGATGGTAAACGAGCTCGTGCCGCAGGAAGGCAGGACAAGTCAGTGGTTCTATGAGCAATACACGCTACCTGATTGCCAGGATGTGCGCCTTGGCGATGAAAAGAGCGACGAGGTACCGTTCTACTGGATCAACTGCCAAACCGACAAGCACGGTGACTGCAAGACTGCGGCATATCCGATTGGGAGTTTTGCCGTTTGGGGAACACTAAATTATGATGTTCACGAAAGCAATGATAATTGCCGCAAGTGGACTGAGTTTGGAGCCGCGAGCACGGCCAGAATAAATGCCGGCTGGCTGATAGCGGCGCTGGTGATGGCTATGCTGGTGGTGGTGTAAAGTCGTGGACAGGATTTTGAGAAAGATTTCACATACGAGGAGAACTATATTAGCTGGTACATGGCAATAACTAGAGTTTCTTTGAGATAACTACTTAATGCGATAATTCTCAAGCCTCTCCTCTTTATGCGAGCCCGAAATTAAAGCCACCGATGATCGTTATGCACGCCTCATCGCTGCCTGTTGCTGCTGCGTTTGCATGACTACCATGGCTTGCATGTTGTTGGCGTTGACATTAACATTACCATTGATCATCATGTTTCCTAGCTGTCCATTCATCTGGTCCATTTGGGCCATTTGCTGTATCTGAGCCTGCATCTGTGGTGTCATCTGACTCACCTGACCACCATGCATATTCCGCAGCCATCAGTTGAATACTTTGTTGAGTCCACTGTTCCTGTTGCTGTTGCTGCTGTGGGTCGATTATACCATTTTTCTGTTCCTGCTGCTCTAGCCACTGCAGCATGATATATCCTTGTATCAATTGGATCATTTGCTGTTGCTGTTGAGGGTCCATGTCTGTGCTGTTAATACCATTAAAGGTACCATTCTGCAGAGCGGCGGCCACCATCTGCTGTTGCTGTTGCTGTTGCGCAGGACTCAGCTGATGGACTGCGTACAGGCCAGGACTACCGTTGGGCTGCATGGCACCCGTTATGCGTGCCTTGTCCTTCTCTATTTTATTTTTTGAAATCGCACCTCGATTCTGCATCTCGGCCTTAAACGGTCCATCGCTTTGTGTCAAATCTTTCGATATTGTGTCTCGGTTTCGCAATTCGGGAGCGCACAGCTCATTGGTCTGTGTCGAGTCTTTTGAGATTGTGTTTCGGTTCCATACGCCCCGTGCTTTATGTGGTTGAGAGGTCGATCGGCTGCCTGACCCTGCCCGCTTGAAGTTGGGTGATGGAAGTGTGGCGAGCTGGGGGAAATCCCCCTTCTCGCGGGCAATGCGGTCCGCCTCAGCCTTCTTGTACTTCTCGGCGGCTTCGTGAGCCTCCTTCTTGAGGCGCTTGAGCTCGAGCGACTTCCTCATGTGCTTCACGAAGCCCTCCATCCGTTGATGCGACCGGCGAAACTCCACCTCGTCACGATATTCCTTATCGCCGCGGCGCTTCTCTTCGGCAGCCTTACGCGCTTCTTCGGCGTTGTGCTCCTCCTCCTTGAGGCGCTTGAACTCAAGCTCCCTGCCTGGGATATCTAGAGTCCATAGATGGGCTTCGGGATATCGTTTACCGAGTGTCGCAAGCTGGATAAGTTTTGATAGTTGTTCTGTTCAAATTGATTAGGTATCGATGTAGCTTCCTATCAGCACATTAGGTCCTAATATGAAAGAAATATTGCTGTGAAACAACGTACATGTATGCGGTGCCGGTCTTGGAACAACATATGCGCCGACCTACCAATAAAAATCACAAGCAGAGCAGAGCCGAGATCAGCATTTCACATACGATAAAATATTAGATTGGCTGGGACAGAGTAATAACGGGACTTTCTTTGAAGATGAATTACGGTGTTGTTGCAGACACTCTTGCTTTAGAGGCGCAGATGATTCTACTGTAGACAGCTGAGTTGATGTGAATAGCACGCAATGGCAAGCTGCACATGTATCAAGTACATCTAATAACACGAGATACACATAATAGACTTGATTCACTTCACGACATCCATTTGTATTATGGTGATTGTCATCCAGTTGAAGCAATTCCAATCCCATGTACCTGGGCTCAATCCATATCCACCCTCTGTTCCCACACAATCCTTCATGATCCTCCTCTGAATCGCCTCATCGCCAACCACACCAAACACAGGCTTCATGGTCTAGTGGTATGATTCCTGCTTCGGGAAAACAAACCTGGAGTCCCCGGTTCTCTAGAATCGCCTTTGCAGGAGGCCCCGGGTTCGAATCCCGGTGAAGCCCCATCTTTTGCTGCTCTGAGCAATTGTATCTCCTTTCTTTCTTTTTTCTGCTCAGATGGTGTGTCTCTTGAGCAGGGACGTTGGTTCTCCAAGAATGAGTGGCGATTGTTGGTGTTTACTTTTTGTTACTTCGCACGTTGCAGACATCTCTCTGTTTGGCATTGTTGCTCAGTGCTACTTTGCCTCTACTTGTACTGTATAGTTTTCAGGTCCCAATTTCGGGTAAAAGTGGAGGACCTCGGCAACCCGAATTGGGCATTTGGATCTCCCCGTTTAGTCAGTTCAAAACACCAGCATTTGATATCACCATCACGGTCTACACCTACACCTACATCTACATCTCCGTCCTCACACTCAATGATATATCGCGACATCCCTTGTCGTTAATCAATTCCTCTCAACAATGCCGCAACCAAACGAAACAACGGTCACTCCCCTCTCCCTGACGCCCCTCAATCGCGTCCTCAGCCCTCCCCTAGGCCTCATCCCCCCCAACACGCCCCCAAGCCTCTACGCCTCCTCCGTCTCCCACTTCCTCTCCATCCCCTGGTGCGCATGCCTCATCCAGACGCCCAACACAATCCCCTTCATCCCGCAATGCTTCAACCCCCAGAGCCCAGCCCACGACCAGCTCGTCGGCTCTACCCTCTCCGGCCCACGAGGCCTACAGCACATGCTCAGCTTCTTCCACACAGAGGACGAAGCGCATTTACAGGATCACGAGCGCCCAATCATGCACGTGAGCTCGCTTTTCGCACTGGGGCAGGGGCTTTCTGGGTATGAAGGTGTTTTGCACGGGGGCATGATGATGACCATGGTGGATGAAGCGATGGGGGTGCTGCACGAGATTAACATGGCGCTGGGCAAGACTGGCGAGGTGTTTGGGACTGCGAGCGTCACGGCGGGGCTTGATATCAAGTTCTTGAAGCCGGGCCCGATCAACCAGACGGTGTTGGTGAACGCGTGGGTGGACGGCGTGGAGGGCAGGAAAACGAGGATCAAGTGCGAGGTCAGAGATGGGAATGGAGTTGAGCTGGCACGATGCTCGAGCACGTGGGTTTCAGTCAGACCCAGGATGTGAGGTTTTCACGAGGACATAAGGCAGCGAGCGAGTGGCATAGGAAATTCGTTGGGTTCGAACATTACATTATCAGAGACGACGACGACGGTAATAACGACAAATTGAAGGAAAGAGTGGTATCATATCATATCCATACAGTCATAGAGATTCTCGGACACTTCTTTTTTATCTCCCCCCATCCTCCTCTTTTTTGATCACTCCTCCTTTTTCTCGCGATGTGGCAACATGACTTCCACAGCCGCCTTGAGATGTTCCTGATCGGGGTTCCTCAGCGCCGAATGCGCCGTCTCTAGCTTGCTCTTCCTGCCCGACTCCCAGCTCTCGTTGCGCTCGTTCAGCTCGCTCTCCACAGAGCTGAAGCTGTCGGTGCTGCTGTTCATGACCACCTGCATGATCTTGCCCTCGCTCTTCTTGATGGAACGTTGCTCGTCCTTGAGCTTCTGCAGGCGCTCATCCTCAACATTCATGACGACGATGCCCAAGCCGGGGAAATTCTTCTCCAGGAACTTCTTGAGATCTGGCAGAATGGATTTATCAGGACGGTATGTTCCAGATTCGTTATCAATGAAGAGCTGGTAGAATGCAGGGTTTGGAGGTGGTGGTTGGTTTGGCGGGCCTCCAGGGAGAGGCTCGGACGGGTGTGTCTTTTCCTGAGGCTCGGGACTGTCATTGGAATCTGGGTGTTGCAGCCTTCGAATGAAAAACTCTCCTGAGCAAGCAATGTATTTCTCGGCATCTGCGTGCATGGTATGCTTGCTCAGGAAGTCGATGCCGAATTCCTTGCCCGTCTCGGTGAAGCGAAGCAGGCCGTCTAGTGTGAGTACGTATGTAAAGATACGTCCGCCCTCGTCAAAATGAGCCATCCTTAGGAACTGGAGAGATGCTTGCTTAGAGCATGCCTCAAAGGTGCCATATTCGGTGGAGCCGCTATAATTGTAGATTCTATGGTGCTGCTTGTGCAGGGCTTTGTTCAGTATGGTACCACGAATGCCAGTGGATGAAAAGAGCGAGCCGATAACTGGTCTGAATTCCACGTAGCGATGGTAGAGTACCGGTGGAACAGGTCCCTGGAGTTGTAGCTCGTTGGCTTGGAAGCTAGATATCAAAACGTCGGTCAAAGATTTATTCAACAAGTTGGGCATAAGCGTGCAAATATCTTGCAGCATGGAATTGACTCACTCATATTTCGTAGACTTTGGGGTATCGCCGTTCGAGTGATGCCCCTTTTCATCGTCACTCTCGTTGGCATTCACCTTTGCGCCGATCAGACGACCAATCATAGGACTATTATGCTTGATCCATCTAGTCGGGGCCAACGTGCACATTTGCGCATACGGAGGCTCTGACTTGCCCAAGACTTCCATGCTGATTCGCAGCCGAGGAGCAATGTGGCTTCCATGCACGATGGCACTAGCGATTCCTTTGAGGATAAAGGCACGTTTGCTCATGACGCGCTTCTTGGCCTCAAACTCCTGGCCTGGAGGGGGGATCCCCGGCCAGTCATCAGAGATGGAGTCGACGTTGATGGTGACATTACCAAGTCTATCGTCCTTGTCGGCAACATCCTCATCGTACATTCTGCACTTGAGGGTGAAGCCAGTAGGAGGCACATTGGCCACAACCCATTCCTCTTCCCATTTAGGCTCCGTGGTTGTGTGCAGAGTTCGTGTCCTGTACTTTAAGTCGGGGTCCTCCTTGTGACGCTTTGGCTGCGTTCCCTTGAGAGTTGCAATCAAGAAGGGATCTGAAGATCCCGTGTGAAAATCCGCAATCGGGATGTTGGTCGCGGCATGAAAAACAAAGCGGACAGTGTATCCTTGAGGCGCATCAGGAAGTGGAGTCTTGTCAAAGCCACCGGGAGGGCCCTTGTGTTCGTGTTCTTCGTGTTCTTCATGGTGATGTTCATGTTCATGGTGGCCGCTGTCGCTCGACTCGGGCGTGGAGTCGTCGTGGTGAGTGGTGATGTTTCCCGGCATGATGAGCGAATGAATCAATAATTAAACAGACGATCAAACACCAAGTCTGGAAATGGAAAATGAAGCTCCAAACGGGCGTATCGTGATGAGCAAGGCTGCCAAGACTCGAGTATCCGCGCTCAGCCTCCCGAAAATGGCGAAATGACGTTGTGAGGGGTCGCCTGGTGGTTTTGTACTTGCAACTCCAACTGGTAGGGCTAGAGCCGATCAGTCGTAGGTAGGGAAAAAGGCCTCCAACAAATGGAACCAGGAGATGAATAAATAGCACGAGCTAAGCCAACTGAGGTGAGGCAGAGGTCAGCACATCAGCATTCCCAAGCTGTACAATATTGGCAGTAATATTGGCAGTAATATTGGCAGTAATATTGGCAGTAATATTGGCAGTAATACAAAAAATATCACCAAAAGCGGGATGTGCAAGGGTCAAAAATAGGAATCGATAAAGGTACAGCCCGGGACAAGACGCATGGACTGTAATGGGCAGAAAAACGCCTTGCGCATCGCCTCTGTCACCTGCGTGCCAAATATGCGAACCGCTGCAGGCCACAGATCTAGAACCGCGTCTGTTAGTCTCTTCTTTTCCCTTGCCAAGATCATCGTCAGGGAAATCGCCCACTTACGTCACGGCGCCTTGCCGATTATCCGAGATATGTTGTAACGAAATCCGCAACAAGTTTCTTTTTCTTGGTGTTTGCTATTGTAAAGTACATACATGATCCTTGTTGGCGTCTTTTTGTTTGTTTCGTCCCGCCCAGGCCATCGGGAACCATTTACTCTCCGATAAGGCTCTCTCCATAGCTGATGTCATCTCTCATATAAATCAGATGCTCGGCTGAGCTCCTGCAGCAGCACAACACAGCACAGCATTGGGGTGGTGGACAAGCACTCCATCCGCTAAGGGATGGATGATGTGCCACTAAAAGATGCCAAGTCAAGCCTCTATCCGCAGGGCGCTAGGGCCCTTCTCTTGGCGGAGCTGTCACCTAAAACATTGGGGGGTGCAACGGCGATATCCGGGCGGGAATCTGGAATCTCATGGACAGAGTTGAATTAGCATATGCTCTATGCTATTAATACAGCCCGATGCAGTTGCAGCTAAGATAGATACGAGATAGATAACGCAAGAATCAATAAGGCTGTAGCATTATTGAAATATTTGATTGATTTTAATACAGCTTGGTGGCTCTCGCGTCACTTCTGTGTCTATCCCAAGTTAAAGTCATGTCGGTCGCATCGTGACCCGCCGAATCTAAGCTTCTACTCCTGCCAAGAGCCAGCACAGCCATTTCGCCAAGATTGTGTTACTTGAAAAGTATCGGCTTTTTGCTCGCCAAGAGAGGCATTTCCAAGACACGAATTATAATCACTGGATAATGATTCACTGCTTTCCTTTGGAGAAATCAATATAGAGTTGCATCTTGTTTTGTTGGAATCTTAGTACTGCTGCCATAGCAACGTCGGTATGCTCCTATTCTTGCACAGCCTCATTTATCTCTCTAAGGCTCCAGTAGGGCTTGAAATTACTGTGAAATTTAGCATCCACGGATGGTATTCTCGTAAATAGTAAGCGTTCAAAGCCATCCATCACTTCTGCACTCAAAACCACTTCCTCATATCCTCACATTAAACAACAATTTCAACACCTCTCGAGTCAATACTTGGAGTTGATTTTTGGAATTCTCTGGGCTATAGATTGCCAACTCATACACATGTTCCCGAAACCCTTCAACCTATAAGCCCATTCCGTATATCAACTCATGAATAATGTCAGCCCACCCATCCAGCCATGTGACATAATGTTCCATCCATCCAGCGTCGTTCAAAAGCAAATATCCACTACTCTAATTCAAGCCAATTCGTAAGATACTTGCAACAATGATCGATGCACGTCAAAGCACGTATCATTTACTTCTTGGACGTCTGGGGGACCCGCAGAGAGGTCGAGCGAGAGGTCTTGGCCGACTTGCCTGGGGCCAGCGGCGGCTGGCTGACCACCGGGGTTGAGACGGATCTGGCCTTTCCCTTGCCAAAGACTTGCTTCTTGGCCGGGCCGTCATCCTCGGGCTCTTCACTGAAGAAGCGCTTCATGGTCTTCGCCGGGACAGGGACGCTCTCGGGTTGTGGCTTTTCGTAAAGCCACCCGCCTTCGTCCCCCTCCTCAGGTGGAATGAAATGACCATGGACGCCGGCTGGTGAACTGTTAGAGCGATTGCAACTACGAGTCCAGGAATAAGGGATACCTTACCTTGCTCATCGTCATCGTCGTCGCCATCGTCATCGTCATCGTCACTATCTTCTGACTCTACGAGCCAACTCCGTTGCCAACCCTCAACCCTGACAGCGTCTATGGCCGGGTTGGATAGAAGTGCCTGCACAGCTTCGGCTGGAGTTATCTTCTCCACGCAGCTGTCAAGCATGCCGAGAGGGTTTCTCTGCAGCATAGGACCACTCGACAACTGGCCGATGGGATGCAGGCCGTGAGGGGAGTGAAAGGAAAGTCCAATACGGCCACCGGCCATCTGACTTCCGGGGCCCATGAGGCGCGATTTGGCGTCACGGATCTCCTTCTCAGTCAACTTCCAGTCTTTGTCTGTGTTGAACTGGAACGCCTTGGGGTCCTTTTCCTTTTCCTCAAATCGCTGAAGAAGTCGCTGGAGGCCGGCGATGAAGTGGGATCTCACGGTGGTGGTAGCAGCTCTGGGGTTGTCCTGACGAAGGATCCAGCGCTGTCTGGCTCGGAGAAGAGCAAACACAAGCTTCTTGGCCATCTTTTCCGACAACTCGATTTTTGCATCTCAGAAGTCGTGGTAGCAACAACAGTCCAGTACGTACGGGGTCCCTGCACATCGAAAATAGGGAGCCATTTGTTGCACTGGACAAGGAGCTTGCTCAAATGGACAATAGCAATCTCGGTCGCCTTGTATGCCTTTTCAGGGCAAAGCGCAGCAAGAGCTTCTTTCTCATCAGCCTTGCCTTTAAAAAGCTTGGTAGAAGCGAAGTGGATTCCTTCAGTAGTGTTGGTGAGATCATGAAGGAAATCACTACGTTGCGTCTCCAAGCTGCGGCTTCGATTATGCTCTCGAAGAATAGTCATCTTGACGGATGATGGCGGCCACTAGGCTGCGAAAGAGCACGGTTTGAAAGCTATTTGGTTTGATTAGCATCTGTATCCAACGAGGGGTATGGGTATCAACTCATGATACCACTCACGTCGTTGTGTTTGAAGTACGGTTGAGCTTCAGAAGCAGGAAGCGTGTGTTGATCTTGACGCGAATCAACAAACGCGAGATGTGTGAGGAAACTTTGTTTCAGTGTTTACGCAGCCGGCAGAAATTCTTTCTTTATAATGAACGCGTGATGGACGACGAGTGGCAGCCAGCTGTCAGGAGTTTGGGCTGCCAGTCTCTGTGCAGGCCAGCTACTAATCCCCCCTGGTTGACACTCGAGGCTGGTAGCTGCACACTCGCTCACAGTGCATTCCCAGGCTGTCTAATATTCTTGGTAATGGGCAATTCATGCGAAGAAAAGCATTGAGGATGCGGTATCCAAAATCCAGGCCAACAATACCGGGAGGACTGATGATGAAGGGTTGCTGTGTTTAGGGGGCGGGTTGTTGAAGGTGCCATAAGAGAATAGCTTCACGCATAACTGACAATAACTTCTATTGTTGACATAGAAGACAATGTAAGAAAGTATGCATCTTTTTGGCTAGGTAATATTGTCGTTGCCTAGCACTTTCTCGCCTCTTGTCTTATTGTTGTGATCTCAGGGTTGCGCCTGCACACTCGTTGGCGGGAAAGCTTCTCGTCCATGTATTCAGCACCACCTTAACAGCCAAACCATCCACCTCACAAATACAGCATGAGACTGGATGTCAGTGAACACAGACATGTTTATTAAAAAGACTCGGTTTCATCATTGTTGGGACACGAAACAGTTGATACAGTTACTCCTCAATAGACCACGCAGTGTGCAGTTGAGGTTCAGTCTGTCGCCAAAGTGTATGCAAAAGCAACCACTGCGAAAGCTACATGTACTATACACTCGCAAATCCTTCTACGGTGAGCACTTAGTAATTCATTAAACTGACTGCTTAAACTTGCTGCTTTTGTCAGCGTTGGTACAATAGTGTGCCTGCACGGGAAGGATGTGTATAACTATTCAACACAGTTCCAGTTAAATGGACGTACAATCACCTATATTTCGACTCTGTTATCTAATCTACTTTTTTGTGGTCTTTAGCAGTGTCATCTGCTTTTTATAGCCGCTGCCGTGTCTTATTTTCGTCTCAGCGCTTCGAGTTCGGCGCTTAATAGCAGCTCCATCATTTGATAGGCGACTCTCGAATCCTAGTAATTGACAAATGCTCCGCACAGCACAAACGCCGACGAGAGTCAAGGGTAGCTGCAGCTGCAACTGAGTGTTGGCTGTGTTTGCTTCGGATAGTTGCAAGTGAATGTGATAATGAAATGATTTCTAACATCCCTGTCGTTGCCGGCAGGCCTCTGACATCCCCGCCTGATTTTATGAACATGGCCACTTCTGCCTACAGTTCAAATTCACTCATTTCCACCATTTTTGCAACCCATTCGATACTTCTGCTTTATCACTGCTACTGCTTCTACTACCGCTACTACTGCTACCGTTGCTACTACTGCTACTTTCTTCTACTTTCTTCTGCCAACGCTAATTCGTATTCGGCATACCTGTATTATCGCTACCTAATGGAGATACAATGGACGTCCTTGGGCTTCTAGCCAACATATCGCAGGTCGTCGACCTCCTCGTCAAGATCGGCGTCATGTGCTCCATCTATTGTGTAGATGTCAAAAAGGCACCCGGCGATGTGCGAAGACTGTTAAAGGAGGTTGACCGACTAACGGCCGTCATCAAAGAGCTTGAGAGCCTTCTTCAAAGCCCGAAAGGTTCCTCCAAACTCGAGTCTCCGAGTCTCCGCCAAGCAGTCTTCGACCTTCGCAGGCTATTAGCAGAGATGGTGGCAAAGCTAGATTTGGGAGCCAAGCATGCTAGAGCAGTGTGGCCTTTCAAAAAGCGAGAGGTGCACGAGATCTTTGCAACAATTGAAAGGCAGAAGGCCAATATTTTGTTGAATATCAGCATTGAACAAACGTAAGATATTCAACCCCCCTTCCTGCCATTGGCTACCATGGCTGCTATGGCTACTATGGCTACTATGGCTACTATGGCTACTTGATCTATTTGATCTATTTGATCTATTTGATCTATTTGATCTATTTGATCTATTTGATCTATTTGATCTATTTGATCTATTTGATCTATTTGATCTATTTGATCTATTTGATCTATTTGATCTAT